>LR989927.1:46635874-46704090 GCA_905146935.1 Scaeva pyrastri | reverse complement strand
CATCATCATCATCCATCATCATCATCATCATCATCATCATCATCATCATCATCATCATCATCATCTCATCATCATCATCATCATCATCATCATCATCATCATCATCATCATCATCATCATCATCATCATCATCATCATCATCATCATCATCATCATCATCATCATCATCATCATCATCATCATCATCATCATCATCATCATCATCATCATCATCATCATCATCATCATCATCATCATCATCATCATCATCATCGTCATCATCATCATCATCATCATCATCATCATCATCATCATCATCATCATCATCATCATCATCATCATCATCATCATCATCATCATCATCATCATCATCATCATCATCATCATCATCATCATCATCATCATCATCATCATCATCATCATCATCATCATCATCATCATCATCATCATCATCATCATCATCATCATCATCATCATCATCATCATCATCATCATCATCATCATCATCATCATCATCATCATCATCATCATCATCATCATCATCATCATCATCATCATCATCATCATCATCATCATCATCATCATCATCATCATCATCATCATCATCATCATCATCATCATCATCATCATCATCATCATCATCATCATCATCATCATCATCATCATCATCATCATCATCATCATCATCATCATCATCATCATCATCATCATCATCATCATCATCATCATCATCATCATCATCATCATCATCATCATCATCATCATCATCATCATCATCATCATCATCATCATCATCATCATCATCATCATCATCATCATCATCATCATCATCATCATCATCATCATCATCATCATCATCATCATCATCATCATCATCATCATCATCATCATCATCATCATCATCATCATCATCATCATCATCATCATCATCATCATCATCATCATCATCATCATCATCATCATCATCATCATCATCATCATCATCATCATCATCATCATCATCATCATCATCATCATCATCATCATCATCATCATCATCATCATCATCATCATCATCATCATCATCATCATCATCATCATCATCATCATCATCATCATCATCATCATCATCATCATCATCATCATCATCATCATCATCATCATCATCATCATCATCATCATCATCATCATCATCATCATCATCATCATCATCATCATCATCATCATCATCATCATCATCATCATCATCATCATCATCATCATCATCATCATCATCATCATCATCATCATCATCATCATCATCATCATCATCATCATCATCATCATCATCATCATCATCATCATCATCATCATCATCATCATCATCATCATCATCATCATCATCATCATCATCATCATCATCATCATCATCATCATCATCATCATCATCATCATCATCATCATCATCATCATCATCATCATCATCATCATCATCATCATCATCATCATCATCATCATCATCATCATCATCATCATCATCATCATCATCATCATCATCATCATCATCATCATCATCATCATCATCATCATCATCATCATCATCATCATCATCATCATCATCATCATCATCATCACATCATCATCATCATCATCATCATCATCATCATCATCATCATCATCATCATCATCATCATCATCATCATCATCATCATCATCATCATCATCATCATCATCATCATCATCATCATCATCATCATCATCATCATCATCATCATCATCATCATCATCATCATCATCATCATCATCATCATCATCATCATCATCATCATCATCATCATCATCATCATCATCATCATCATCATCATCATCATCATCATCATCATCATCATCATCATCATCATCATCATCATCATCATCATCATCATCATCATCATCATCATCATCATCATCATCATCATCATCATCATCATCATCATCATCATCATCATCATCATCATCATCATCATCATCATCATCATCATCATCATCATCATCATCATCATCATCATCATCATCATCATCATCATCATCATCATCATCATCATCATCATCATCATCATCATCATCATCATCATCATCATCATCATCATCATCATCATCATCATCATCATCATCATCATCATCATCATCATCATCATCATCATCATCATCATCATCATCATCATCATCATCATCATCATCATCATCATCATCATCATCATCATCATCATCATCATCATCATCATCATCATCATCATCATCATCATCATCATCATCATCATCATCATCATCATCATCATCATCATCATCATCATCATTCATCATCATCATCATCATCATCATCATCATCATCATCATCATCATCATCATCATCATCATCATCATCATCATCATCATCATCATCATCATCATCATCATCATCATCATCATCATCATCATCATCATCATCATCATCATCATCATCATCATCATCATCATCATCATCATCATCATCATCATCATCATCATCATCATCATCATCATCATCATCATCATCATCATCATCATCATCATCATCATCATCATCATCATCATCATCATCATCATCATCATCATCATCATCATCATCATCATCATCATCATCATCATCATCATCATCATCATCATCATCATCATCATCATCATCATCATCATCATCATCATCATCATCATCATCATCATCATCATCATCATCATCATCATCATCATCATCATCATCATCATCATCATCATCATCATCATCATCATCTCATCATCATCATCATCATCATCATCATCATCATCATCATCATCATCATCATCATCATCATCATCATCATCATCATCATCATCATCATCATCATCATCATCATCATCATCATCATCATCATCATCATCATCATCATCATCATCATCATCATCATCATCATCATCATCATCATCATCATCATCATCATCATCATCATCATCATCATCATCATCATCATCATCATCATCATCATCATCATCATCATCATCATCATCATCATCATCATCATCATCATCATCATCATCATCATCATCATCATCATCATCATCATCATCATCATCATCATCATCATCATCATCATCATCATCATCATCATCATCATCATCATCATCATCATCATCATCATCATCATCATCATCATCATCATCATCATCATCATCATCATCATCATCATCATCATCATCATCATCATCATCATCATCATCATCATCATCATCATCATCATCATCATCATCATCATCATCATCATCATCATCATCATCATCATCATCATCATCATCATCATCATCATCATCATCATCATCATCATCATCATCATCATCATCATCATCATCATCATCATCATCATCATCATCATCATCATCATCATCATCATCATCATCTCATCATCATCATCATCATCATCATCATCATCATCATCATCATCATCATCATCATCATCATCATCATCATCATCATCATCATCATCATCATCATCATCATCATCATCATCATCATCATCATCATCATCATCATCATCATCATCATCATCATCATCATCATCATCATCATCATCATCATCATCATCATCATCATCATCATCATCATCATCATCATCATCATCATCATCATCATCATCATCATCATCATCATCATCATCATCATCATCATCATCATCATCATCATCATCATCATCATCATCATCATCATCATCATCATCATCATCATCATCATCATCATCATCATCATCATCATCATCATCATCATCATCATACCATCATCATCATCATCATCATCATCATCATCATCATCATCATCATCATCATCATCATCATCATCATCATCATCATCATCATATCATCATCATATCATCATCATCATCATCATCATCATCATCATCATCATCATCATCATCATCATCATCATCATCATCATCATCATCATCATCATCATCATCATCATCATCATCATCATCATCATCATCATCATCATCATCATCATCATCATCATCATCATCATCATCATCATCATCATCATCATCATCATCATCATCATCATCATCATCATCATCATCATCATCATCATCATCATCATCATCATCATCATCATCATCATCATCATCATCATCATCATCATCATCATCATCATCATCATCATCATCATCATCATCATCATCATCATCATCATCATCATCATCATCATCATCATCATCATCATCATCATCATCATCATCATCATCATCATCATCATCATCATCATCATCATCATCATCATCATCATCATCATCATCATCATCATCATCATCATCATCATCATCATCATCATCATCATCATCATCATCATCATCATCATCATCATCATCATCATCATCATCATCATCATCATCATCATCATCATCATCATCATCATCATCATCATCATCATCATCATCATCATCATCATCATCATCATCATCATCATCATCATCATCATCATCATCATCATCATCATCATCATCATCATCATCATCATCATCATCATCATCATCATCATCATCATCATCATCATCATCATCATCATCATCATCATCATCATCATCATCATCATCATCATCATCATCATCATCATCATCATCATATCATCATCATCATCATCATCATCATCATCATCATCATCATCATCATCATCATCATCATCATCATCATCATCATCATCATCATCATCATCATCATCATCATCATCATCATCATCATCATCATCATCATCATCATCATCATCATCATCATCATCATCATCATCATCATCATCATCATCATCATCATCATCATCATCATCATCATCATCATCATCATCATCATCATCATCATCATCATCATCATCATCATCATCATCATCATCATCATCATCATCATCATCATCATCATCATCATCATCATCATCATCATCATCATCATCATCATCATCATCATCATCATCATCATCATCATCATCTCATCATCATCATCATCATCATCATCATCATCATCATCATCATCATCATCATCATCATCATCATCATCATCATCATCATCATCATCATCATCATCATCATCATCATCATCATCATCATCATCATCATCATCATCATCATCATCATCATCATCATCATCATCATCATCATCATCATCATCATCATCATCATCATCATCATCATCATCATCATCATCATCATCATCATCATCATCATCATCATCATCATCATCATCATCATCATCATCATCATCATCATCATCATCATCATCATCATCATCATCATCATCATCATCATCATCATCATCATCATCATCATCATCATCATCATCATCATCATCATCATCATCATCATCATCATCATCATCATCATCATCATCATCATCATCATCATCATCATCATCATCATCATCATCATCATCATCATCATCATCATCATCATCATCATCATCATCATCATCATCATCATCATCATCATCATCATCATCATCATCATCATCATCATCATCATCATCATCATCATCATCATCATCATCATCATCATCATCATCATCATCATCATCATCATCATCATCATCATCATCATCATCATCATCATCATCATCATCATCATCATCATCATCATCATCATCATCATCATCATCATCATCATCATCATCATCATCATCATCATCATCATCATCATCATCATCATCATCATCATCATCATCATCATCATCATCATCATCATCATCATCATCATCATCATCATCATCATCATCATCATCATCATCATCATCATCATCATCATCATTTATCCATATTACCTAGTGTTGTGAAATATAGTGTATTGTGCGAATGTGTTACCTCTATGTATTTTAGTTTTAGTTATTTTTTTTTTAATGTAATTTTTTTTAATGTTATTTTTTTTTAGTTAAAATTATTAAATAATTATTATTAAAAAAAAAGGAGAGAAAAAAAATTAAATTTTTAATTATAAAACAAATAAAAAACAAACCAAAAATAACTTTCCCAAATAGCCAACGAGTGCACTGCAGCTGGGAGGTCGGAGAAAAAAGATTGGTAAGTTTGTTTATTAATATATTATTTACAAATGGATTTACTAGTTTTTTTTTAAATTAAAATTTCCATTTTTACACTTCTATAACAAAAAAAAGGGATATATAATATATATTAAATAGATAATAAGGAGTTGGATACTTACCTCAAAAAAAAAAAAAGATTAAAAAAAAAACTTACCAATTTCCTACTTAATTTTACTTACCTTAGACCTATATAAAATGTTAAAACCATACTTACCTGAATATTTACCTTAGACCTATATAAATGAATAAAAAGAAAAAATAATATACTTACCTTTGAACTGTTTACAGTTAAAATCTATATTTTTTTTTGTTATATTGTTAACATTTTTATTGTAATAATACTATATACTAAAAGTGTATAAAAATAATATAAATTTTAATAAATATGTAATTAGTACTTATTTGACATCTTATTAGTAAATAAATTATACTTACCTTTAAACCATTTATATTAATTTAATAATAATTTTTTTTCAATACTTATTTATAACTTTGTTTTATCTAAGTATTATTATTATTATAATTTTATTGGAAGTATAATGAAATTGTACTAACAATAATTTAATAAAGCGTTAGCTACCAGGGCTTTTCGCTATTTTTATCTAAGTAAATTTTTTTTATATGTAATAAAAATGTAATGATTTTTATAACGTGGGAAAAAAAAAATATTTTTTTTTTATTTTTCGTGGATATGCTGGAAGTTCGATTTTTGGGAAGGCTTTTGAGAAGTTTTTAGTTTTTTTTTTATCACAGCCTATTTGACCATATGGTGGCTTAAGAACATCTCAAAGAGGTGGAGGTGATGTAAAAATGTAAGGGTAAAGTATAGGTGGGTGCAAGGTCGAGTAAGGGACTACTGCAGTAAAATGGAGGTTGCAGTAGTCAAGGCGGTATCTTTAGGATACATGGGTGGGAAAATCCTCCGAGGGTCAATACCATCTTCGACCCTCATCCCTCTATGGACATCACTCTCCCCCCTCACACTGCTGGACATTTCGGGTCCCCTCTCTCCTCGATATATTTTTTTTATTTATGGCATGAAGTCGTAACACCGTCCAGTACAGCGGTAGCAAGAACCCCCCCTCCGGCGAGCTAGGTCGTGCCTGTGCAAGCATGCCAAGCTGCCGTTGCCTGGACACTCTCACCTTCCTGCTGCCCGGATCAGCCTCTAGAGCCTGTAGCTAGAGATTGTAATGGTGGTAAGGGAACGTGAGGCATAACACCTCGTGGGTATTTTGTTACAAATTATAGAAAGAAAATTAACAAAAAACTAAAAGAAGTAAGAAATACTTTAGTTTCTATTGCGCATATTTTTATTAATCTATATTTCTATATTATGTATATAAAAATGAGTTTCAAAAATGTGTGTGTGGCCGCCTAACTCGCGCATTTATGTACCGATTTCAATTTGGTTTTTTACCTTTGGAAGATAATCATCAGTAGATGGTTTCTATATGAAAAAAAGTTACATTTGAACAAACCATTCCTTACAAATAACAAAAATTTAAATCGATTCATAAAAACGGAATTTTGCAACATAAAGAACAAAGGTAAATATTTTAACAGTTTTGGCATTGTTTCCACTAGATCTTTATACTTAGCGTTCACGATTTTCTAAGTTTCCATTTTTTTATCGTATACTTGCTCGAATTATAGTATTAAAGCGTTTTCGAGGATGTGCAAGTATTTTTCGGAATCGACAGTTCCATATGTATAGTAAAGATGTCCAAATTTGTGTTTATTTGTTTACTTAATTTAATTTAACTTTAAACTTAGGTTTTCTTTAAACTTAAAATATTTTATTTTATTTTGAAATTTGTTTTCAATTTAAATTTTTAAACGTAAAGTTATTTTGAGTTATAATTTTAAAAAATTGAGTGTTTTAATACACCGTTGTGTATTCATTTTTTCTTTTCAAATGTATTTAGGAAAACTTTGGAACGATTTCGTTGTTTAAGAATGTGTGTGTGGCCACCTAACGCGCGATTTTATGTATCGATTCCAATTGGTTTTGGCATTTTGTAAAGAATTGTCGGTATATAAAAAATAAAATTCGTAAACAATTCCTTACAAAATGAAAATCCATATATGTATGTTTGTTTTTCTCGCTTGAAATATTTATGGCAGTCTAACAGTCTCAATATGCAGCGCATAAGGATTTATGTAGGCTCTATGTAACGTTGCATTAGTTCGAATTTATAAAACATTTTGCTATAAATTATGGTCATTCAATTCTTATGTCAAAAAAGTATAAAAAAATGGAAAATCTATTCCATTTAAATGGCATTACAAAATCAGCTGTATCTTATTCTTACAATTATGTAAATAAACAATAATACAACAAAATGGAATTGAAAGCGAAAAGGATTCGCATAGTAAATTGAGATTCGTCCGAAAACTTCGAGATCTAAGGTAATATGGCCTCCTATATTGTCGCTGATGAGATCCGAACGGACAATTTCAATTTTTTTCATATCTTTTGAAAATTTACATTAATTTTAAATTCTCCATCGATTAGTCCCATTGGTTTAAGAATTTTTTGTATGCTTTCCTCCTTCTCAGATTAGATTTAAATCATTATAATATTAAAATGGAAGAAAATTGGAAAGGCATTTTTATTCTTTTTAATTTCTTAATTTCAATTATAGACAAAAATTTGAATGACATTTTGTTATTATAATTTCATATAAGTTTGTGTTGCGTTTATATATGTATAAGGCTGTAAGAATTTAAACGGTGACAAATTAAATTTGAATGGAAATTGGAAAAGCAACAATTATATTTTTCAGTACACACGGTTTCCTATAAGCCAGGGGAAGGTTTTTATAAAGGAAAACATTTCCAAAAAGTGGTGAAATTAAATGGTTGATTTTTGTGTATTATTACAGTCGTATATCGCACACAACATACGCAAACGATAAAAGCAAAATATATCTGAAATCTGAATTATACAAAATTGTGCAATGGTTCATGATTGAAGGACATGACTTATGAAAACAACGTGATTATGGAGACGATTATCAATGGAAAATTCAAAGGAGAAAAGGACCTTATCCCATGGGCTACAATTATTTCAACTGATCTTCCAATTAAAGCGGAAAAATTAACATTGAAATTTGAATTATCTGAGTTTTATTATCACCATATAGTTTATCACATTCCGTCCAATTTTAAATTATTTTTACAAGGGTTACCTACATTTTTTCATCATTAATGCACACAGCGAAGCGGGTGGGAATTAGATAGTATATATATATATATATATATATATTTAAAAAGAACAGAAATCTTTAGTTTCCAAGAAAAATTCCCGCTTTCGCTATCGATATAATAACTAAACTCAATAGACATACAGTGTCACATTTGAGTGCATCAAAAATCGATCGCATGCAAAAATCAAATTTCAAGTATAAGGAAAACTACGATTAAAGAACAAAAAAACGACCAAATTACGAGCAAAAGAAAGGTATGATTTATAATAAATATTTTGTTTTGTTGAATATGGCCTCTTAAGCTCATGACGATCAAGAAACACTGTCGTCACAATAACCCCTCGATCCACAAAAATTCAAAAAACGATCATCAAAACCAAATGTTGCATAGTTTATAAAAAAATAATAAAACAAAAAAAAAGTAAAACAAAATTTAATAGTGAAATTAATTACTTAAAAAAAAATAATCATACCTTCAAATCATAACTTATAAGTAGTGTAAAAAAAAGAAACAAAATCAATTAATGTGAAGTCATATTAATATAACTTAAAAAAAAGAATATGTAGAATAAACAAACCTTAAAAATAACAAGTTAAAAGAAAAAAATAAGAAGAAGTAAAACTCAAATTAGCAAGAATAAAATTCTACCAACAGTGTAAAGACAAAGCCAATAGAATTATCAAAGCTGGCTGCAACGACAACTTAAGACCAGAGGTGCACAGTGCACATCATGTTTAAGTAAGTCGGTAAGTGATAAAACTTTATTCACTTGTTTAAATTGAACGATAAAATTTGTATTAAAAACTAAATTTTGATTGCTTGATTTATCTAATTATTATTATATGTATGTATAATATTAATATCTATTAATACAATTTATTGAAAATTTTTAAAATTCGAGAGCGTGAGCGAGAACAATAGTCCATGCAGATCCATATCTATCTACGTGATTTAAATTTCTCTTTCTCAAACTAAAAAAAAAATTGAAAATCAATAATCAATGAGTAATGAATTGTAGAAAGCGAAAAAGTAATTCCATTATATAAACCTATTTGGTTTAAGAAAAAAGAAGTTCATTTGTGATGCTCTTGATTTTTTCTAGAATTTGGTTTAATTTAATTTTTGTATACATTTACATAATGTTTGATAAAACGATGAGAAATAACTTTTTAAAAAGAGTCGACGAGTTTTTAAAAACAAATATAAACTTTATTTAGAAAATAAAATAAAAGAACAGAACAGACGAAAGTCGACTGTGTAATATGATGTGTAATGTGTATCTGATGATCGCTGCAACTCAGGCTTATCTAGAGATGCTGTCCGATGATTGTTAGCCGCATGAAGATCGTCTAATCACAAGTAATCATATACACTTATACAGATGTCTCATCCCCATTCAAAAAAATGTCCTAAGAAATTTTATTAGCCGACAAAATATCAGCTGACAAAACTACAAAAATCAAATCAAAAAATTCAGAGCGACAACTTTCAAAGTTCAAATGAAGAGAGACCAAAAGAAGAAACTGACAAAATGTAAAGCTTTTCAATGAATTTCTCCGTCTCATAAGAATGTGGCACAAAAAATATCATACATCCCTTTTTCTCTCATTGTTATTTTTGTTGCTTCACTTCTTTTCGGAGATATGTTTTATTTCTATTCTTTTTTCTTGTGTGAATATTGTTGTTATATTCCTGTATATATTCTTTGGCAGGCGCCTGCTTGGCTGGATAATTCTACTTGTATTGCATTTTGTAGGTATCTATCTACGTCAATGTGGGGAAGGATTTTGGAATTTAATGATTTGGATTGCAGAAAGCAGTGTTGCCTCAGGGCAAGTTAAATATGAATTGCTCACAAAGAAAAATAAGTCCGTTTAGTAAAAACATTTATTTTCAAAACAAAATGTAAATAGGTTTATTAAACTTTACAATTTGATACATTGCCTTTTTTTAAGGAAATAATTATTTTAAGGTAAAAGAACTAGGGAACAGTAGGTCAATAAAAAATTTGTCCTTAAATCAAAAAGGAAACAAAGAATATTCAGGGATAAAATTGTGTTACTGTGGCAACTCTGGTATAGAGATCTTTTGATATTGAAGAATATTTCTTTTTCTTGGTAGAAAAAAAAATGTTTTCTGTTTATTTGTATTTCTTCTATTGTCTGGGATCTTGGGATGTATTGTTTTTGTATCACTAGTCGAGTTTGTTATTTTTTGCAGATGTGTACATTGTAGATACCTATTTCTTATTGGGATGTACGAGTATGTAACTGCATATTGAAAAAAAGAATTGCAATCTTTTGGTTCTGATTTAGTAAGATTTTTTTTTTCATTTTTAAGCAAAACGTCCTAGGTCATAATGTAAAATATCGCGTAGGCATGTTCGTTCATTTGCACACAAGAAGAAAATATATAATTTGAAGTCAATTGTTAGGTATATGGGTGGGTTACACATGTTGAGTCGAGGTAGTGAAAAAAAAAATGCTTTTTTGGGATATTTAATTAGGTATGTTGGTAGAAAAGTTTTTTACGCAATTCAAAAATAAAGCTAAAAATGTTTTCCCAATTAGAATTTTCCTTTTATGCCCATGTCCTAAACAAAAAATAAAAACACTCCAAACCTTAATGAATGTCTAAAATATAGTGTTCATTTGTATATAATACATATACTTAATCGTATTTAAATTAAATAAAGTTAGTGGGAGGATCCCCTGGAAACTATTTCATTGAAGGAAACTGTTTATTGATACATCATTATTGTGGGTGATTTAGTTTTTTTCAATCATTCGTTTTCACGCTTGGATGTAAAATTATATTTTAACACCATTACACATCTAAAATACAATTTTAATAAGTTCTTAATGAATTCATACTTCATCTTCTTTAATTTGTTTGTAGTTTCATAATTCAAAATGTGTACATATGTAAGTACGTTTTAATTCCTTAAAACAAATAAATCGTAACACATGTAAAAAATGAATTCCAACCGAATATAAAATTGTTCAAATATACTAACATATGTATTAAAATTAGTCCCCAATGCATTAATTGCCATCAATGAACATTTTTAAAATTTATCAATATAAAAAAATAAAACTCTTAAAATGTTAAAATCACCTAAGACATTTTCTCACTAATCATATTTCATTTCGGTACCAACCTATGTACATATGTCCATATGTGTATCAACATTTAAATTGTCTACATTTTATTCATTCAAAAAGGCTAGGAACCACTTCTGCATTCGTATTTTTTACGTACATATATGTAGGTACCTACTTATTTTAAGTAGCAAGATCGCTACCAACTTTTTTAAGTTAACCTACCCAAAGGCCCTACCTACTTATGTATAACTTATGAAATACCTACATACAAATGTATGTACATATGTTTGCATGTATATGTACAGAGGTACCTACTTATAACTATTTTTTTGTATTGTTACCCCTCTACTGCATGAATTATTGTTTATACAGAAAAAACTTAAAAGACTTTAAAATAGCTTCTTTGGGATGTTTTAAGACATCTTTTATTAAAAAATCAGAAAAAAATTATGTTTAAATAATAAGAATAGAAGCCAAATTTGGCTTCGCATGCAATAAGGGTTAGGTATAAAACAAATACATATTTCATATGAGGAATGGGATTGACCAATGACTATCCTCCATTAAAATTAGGCGGATTTTTCTAACCAAAAACAAAATAGTCTAAAACAATAATGCACATCACAAGAAGAGATTACAAAACAAAATGTGTAGGTAGTCTTATAATCCCTTGTTGCATACGCAGCCAAATATGGCTTACAAAGTCTTACCACTCAAAAGACCAACATAATATTTTGTTTTAATTTTTTTGTGGCAAAGACAAATAAATATCCAATCACAAAATATTTTTTTTGGTCACTTAACTCAACTTTCAATAAAGTTATAATTTTTTTTACATTAGAAAATTTTTCAATCATTCGTTTTCAACCACAACAAGCTAACCACTGGCCTACAAATAGTAATGACTAGGTACCTAGATATGTTAAAAAAATTGTGGATAAACTAAAAAAAATCAAAATTAATAAATAAAAAAAAAATTAAAGGAGGTAGGTACCTAACTGATTATTTTTCTATTTAAAAATATACCTACCGACTTACAGGAAAATAAAATTCGTATATGTATACTCCTTCATTTTAACAAAATTAATTCCTAGGAACCAAAGTAAAATCTTTCAAATATTCATTCCAGAATGAAAAATCCTTCAAAGTCAAACCAACCAATTCACAATCACAATATATGTATTATACATAAATGTGTGTAAATCAACACATTCCATCTTCTCCTTTTATTTTGTCTCAAATCTGAGACGACCTTAAAAATTATAGATGCAAATACAACAACAAAAGCATAATAAAAAAACCGTCACTTGTCTTGCCTTGGTCGTAGCACAAAGAAAAATGTACCTGGGATGGAAGACTATACAAAAAAGCAAGCAACGAATAAACAAGAAAAAACAAATAATCTAGAAAGGGGTAAAAAAAAAAGAAAAGAGTGGCAGAGACTAGAGCAACAAAATATTTCAGAAAGAGCTTTAGATTTTGTAGGAAAAGATCTTATTTAAAGCTTTTAAAAATAAAGCATTTTTCATTTCATAGGTCATTCTTCTCCATAAGCGTGAGACATCTGTATATGATTATTTGTGATTGTGATATTAGTTTTATCAAATATAGCACACACACACACACACAAATACTGTTCGCTATGCAGTCTAACCACAATTTTTCGGTTCTTCAAAATACAAAACAACTCCTTATCATTCCTTAATGGTTTGTTTGTTTCTTAATAGTAGCGAGTCTAAATCACTCGATCCTCAGATCCTCGTTCCCCTTATCTTCACAATACAGATTTTCTACATTTAATTGCTCTACCCCAGATACTAATTGGAGCACGAGTCCACACATCTTGGGTCTCATTATCTTCACACTACGCATGATTGACAGATTTAATTATGTTGCAGCTGCACACAACCCCCTACTACCTCACATCTTGACCCCCCTTGTCCTCACACCACGCATGATTGACACATTTAATTGCTTTTTATTACCTTTTTAATTGACCTTGATGACCTCACTTCCTGTCCTAGAATCCCCATATTTTAACTACTGTGGCATTTGCCATTCCGTGACGAATTTCCTAGTCTCCAAATCATTCGGGTCAGTAAACCGTCTGTACAAAAGTTTAAGTCTTGTTAAGAGACCACTTTTTTGTCTGTGGAGTGCATCTATGATCGCATTACGGTACAAGTTAAGCGCATCGCGTTCTTTGTACTTCGGAATTGTTCTTTCCATGGTTCGTTGGATTGCCTAGTCCATTTGTTCTATAGGTATCTTTCAATTTCGTTTTTTGTCAGATTCCCAAAACACAAAACTTTTAAAAGAAATACAAGATTTAATCATCCCAAAGGTATGAAGACAAATTTTGCCTTAAAATTAATTAACTTTATTTATTATTTGCTTTTGAATGTACAAAATTATTGCAAATAATGTCTCTTCAAAAGTATACAGTTAGCAAGGCTTTTTAAATAAATTTAATCAAATCTAACAAAATTAGTTTTCAATTGCTTAAATCCAATTACTTAGGTGAAAACCAATGTGTACTTGAGTTTGTGTTTCTCCAAAGCAAAATTTTAGATAATCCCAGATTATTCAATTGTTATTATTTCAAAGAGCATATCAATGACTTTCAATATCTCTATAGTATACGTATTAAACTGGTTGGTATCTATTTAATGATTTGGAGATTGCCTTTGCATCACGTAGTAAATATTTTGTGTAAATAAAGATGGATGGAGATGTAGGAAGATATAGTTATAATCAGATGCTCGGTCGATTCTAATAAATTAATTTATGCATTATTTCTATCTGAATGTTAACGAAATTTCTAAAGGACTTTGAACACTTTTTTTTGTTTGTGGTCTCTGTGAAACCTACTAGAAACTAGACTTTAGATGAATTATATATGTAGTTAAGAACACCTGAATTCCTTTTTTTTATGTGTTTTTTTTCTGATGTTTTGTCAGTACATCCTGTCTACAAGTGCATTCCTCTGAAAACCTTTTTACAAAAAAAAGAAGCTATCTATTGTCGTTTTCAGATATTAGAGCAGAGGATTATTGTAGCTATTAAGAGGAAGAATTACATTAACCAATAGGTTCGTTGAGGCACATTAAAAGGGTTGTGTATCAAAGTAATGCAAACTGGTATTTAGGGTGAAATTGTTGGCCTAGTAGGAAAGGTACATACAGTGAGATACTTATCTTTTAAATTGATATATCTCTGAATGTTTTCAAGCTACATACCTTAAATAAGTATATTTTAAGGCACATTTCACCTCAATGGGTGATGTGCATAAAACGGAAGTATTTACTACAAGTAAAGGATAATAGTAAATACTATAACTTAAAGCAAATGGTTAAATTTAAAGTATTTACTTAATTCCATTTGTATAAATTATAGTACTTACTAACTGGCAAATACTTTCAGTGTATACTAAATTCATCCAAGTAAATACTAGAATTCATCGGAAATTGATAGTAAATACTTTTTTTTTCTTATCGGGTTAGTAAGCAAATAGTGTTTTGCCAGATTAACCGTTTAATCCCTATATTAAGTTACTGTTGCCCTTCTTGTTGTTTTCTAAACATCTCTTTATGAAATTTTATCAATCATTAATTTATTGAAAGTCGACTAAGCAACAATGAAGAACGAAGGCTTGTCAATAAGCCAAATGCACCTAGTTTTTGTGCGTATTTTAAAAGTACATAGTGTTCTTATGAATAAGTCACAGCAACCGGCATTAAAAAAAAGGGAAGTCACAGGCTATGAAAATATTCATAAATGAATATAAATCTGAAACTGGTGTTGAACTCAGCGTAGACCAAGTAAGGAAAAGGGTCAATAACTTAAAGTCGGATGTAAAGAAAAAGACGGCCCTAAAGAAAACGGGGAATAAGCCCATTAAGCTTAAAGAATGGGAAACAATATTCAAAGATCTTTTGAGCGCTGATGAAAATCAAATAACAAATTACGTTTTTGAAATGACTTACCAATGAAGTATTCACTCAACCAATCTACGTTTTCCCTCTCAAAACGATAGAGTTGTTTAAAATTTGATTCTGAACCCGATCTTCGACTTTTATAGACTTTTTGTGAACTAACGCGTACAAATTCCTCCATTTCAGTACAGTCAACAGTAACTTAATTTTAATTTACAACAGCGACGTGAATCCTTTGAGAATAGAGTTAAGACTGTAAGTTTTTATGGTTCGAAGCTACTTAGTTATGTGTTTAAATCAAAAAAAGTTTGAACTTTTAAATTTTCATGTTGCTTTCCCTTGACTTTGAAAAAAAGAAAAAATTCCTACAGAAAAAAAGTACTTGCTACTTTTTATGCATACGGAATAAAGTGTTTACTGAAAAAGTTCATCCGAAAAAAGTAAGTACCTCAAGTAAATACTTTATTTTCAGCATTTACTGAATTTTTATGCATATAAAAAAAAAGTAATTTCTTAGAAATTCTCAAGTCAAAGCATCTACTATCTTTTGCATATCACCCAATAAAAGAACTCATGAGAACATCACAATAAACTGAAAAGTCAAGCTGTCTCAGTGCGATCAGTGAGACGAAAAAAAAAACAATATATATCACTAAAAAAACGTTAGAAAGTGTATAATTAATAAATATTATATTAATTAACTAATTAATTAATCAAACAAAAAACAATAAAACCAGAAAATTAGAAAAAGTAAAAAAACAATATAGTGAGCCGTATGCGTAAACGGTAGCAAATGCTTTTATAAGTAATTTTTTATAGTTTTCACTACTTTCCATAAAAGACATAGTAAATGCTGGAAAGGTGGTATTTACTAGAAGAAAGGTATTTCCTAGTTTTGGATGAATTTTTATAGTAAATACTTCTTTTGATATGCATAAAAAACTAGTGCGAACTTTTCTTTCTAGTATTTACTGTAAATTTTTCAAGTTTCTAAATACCAACTTGTTCAAATACTAGTAAAAACTTTCTCATA
The DNA here is from genome assembly GCA_905146935.1 of Scaeva pyrastri. Lineage (NCBI taxonomy): Eukaryota > Metazoa > Arthropoda > Insecta > Diptera > Syrphidae > Scaeva > Scaeva pyrastri. Next base: position 46,686,772 of record LR989927.1, on the reverse strand, counting down.
TTAAATGCCAACATCAACAGTCGCAACTTTACTTTAAAAGAAATCGGTTTGCAGAGCATTTATTACAAGTATAAATATGGCAGGTTTTTTCAATGTTAGATCTGAAAAAGTTTATAAAGAGCGAAGAACGCTCGGTAATAATAATTTTAAAATGCTCTACCGTTTTGAAAAAAATAACGTTGAGTGGCTAAGCGAATATTTTATTGGTAAGTAATTTAATTCATGATTCAAGGATTTGGAAAAATAGTTTTCTTGAACCTATTTTGAAGTCTTCAAAAAAAACCTTTTCTGAATAAGCTCCTGTTGCATCCTTTCACGTCAGTCTTAATGTTCAGTCTTGGCCTGAAACTTATGAATATACAATTTTAAGGCCTCCGCCTTTGCTTTTTTTATATGAGGCTGTTGAAATTTGTTAATAAGTACGGCATACAAGTTTTAACAGTGTTTTAACAAACTCTTATGTTGTTGAACCTTCTGCTTTTGCCATTTTTTGAATTTCGAACTCTTAAAAATTATAAATACAAGTGTTATTGTGAATAAGCGTGGGGCGCTCGATATATGAAAAAAAAAAATATGGCAAATGCGCCCAACGCTTTTTCACAATAACACTTGTATTTTTAGTTCATTATTGTTTTCAGCTTATATTAAAAATTATTTTCCGCTTTTTTAGTATGATGGGTTTTAAAAGCGTGTTTTTTAGTTTTTTTCAAACTATATTTATTATTGTCACAATACGCACTTTACGACCATAACCTTTTTTTTGTTAAGTTCACAGTAACAATTATAGTTCCCACTTTTTTTTTTATTAATAAAATCATAGGAAAACCCGTCTAAATTAAGCTTTTCACGACCTCTTTTTGATTCAAATATATCGCAAATAGAATAACATTCCATATTTTTTTTTAAACTTACAATTTTACTTTTTATATTTATCGCAACACGATTAACAACCACCAACAACTGGCGAACTAAATGCTTTGTATATATAATTATATAGTATTCTCATGGAACACAATTTTGTGTTACCGAGGAGACAACATTGGGGGCGCTAGCGGTATTGAAATTTCTAAATTAAAGAGAACGATAAGAGACAAACTTAATATAAAAAAAATCTATAGTTGGAATGAAAGGAGTATTTTATCACAAATAATCATATACAGATGTCTCACGCTTATGGAGAAGAATGACCTATGAAATGAAAAAAGCTTTATTTTTAAAAGCTTTAAATAAGATCTTTTTCTACAAAATCAAAGCTCTTTCTGAAAGATTTTGTTTCTCTACTCTCTGCCATTCTTTTCTATTCTTTTGACCCCTTTAGAGATTATTTGTTTTTGTTTGTGGATTCGTTGCTTGCTTTTTTGTATAGTCTTCCATCCCAGGTATATTTTTCTTTGTGCTACGACCAAGGCAAGACAAGTGATGGTTTTTTTATTATGCTTTTGTTGTTGTATTTGCATCTATAATTTGTAAGGTCGTCTCAGATTTGAGACGAAATAAAAGGAGAAGCGATTAAATGTGTTGATTTACACACATGTACATATGTATAACACATATGTATAACACATATGTATGTATATTGTGAATTGGTTGGTTTGATTTTGTAGGCTAGGACAGATTTTTCATTCTGGAAGAATTATTTGAAAGATTTTGGTTCCTAGGAATTAATTTTGTTATAATGAATGAATATACATACATATACGAATTTTATTTTTTTGTAAGTCGGTAGGAATATTTTTAAATAGAAAAATTATCAGTTAGGTACCTGCTTTAATTTTTTTTTTTTTTATTAATTTTGATTTTTTTTAGTTTATCCACAATTTTTTTTAAATATCTAGGTAAAGTCATTACTATTTTTAAGTCAGTGATTAGCTTGTTGTGTTTGAAAACGAATGATTGATAAATTTTCTAATTTAAAAAAAAATTATAACTTTATTGAAAGGTGAGTTACCTAAGTGACCAAAAAAAATATTTTGTGATTGGATATTTATTTGTCTTTGCCACAAAAAAAAAATTTAATAAAAAAAATATTATGTTAGTCGTTTGAGTGGTAAGACTTTGTAAGCCATATTTGGCTTCGTATGCAGCAAGGGATTATAAAACTACCTACACATTTTGTTTTGTAATCTCTTCTTGTGATGTGCATTATTGTTTTAGACTATTTTGTTTTTGGTTAGAAAAATCCGCCTAATTTTTATGGAGGATAGTCATTGGTCAATCCCATTCCTCATATGAAATATGTATTTGTCTTATACCTAACCCTTATTGCATGCGAAGCCAAATTTGGCTTCTATTCTTATTATTTAAACATAATTTTTTTCTGATTTTTTAATAAAAGATGTCTTAAAACATCCCAAAGAAGCTATTTTTAAAGTCTTTTAAGTTTTTTCTGTATAAACAATAATTCATGCAGTAGAGGGTTAACAATACAAAAAAATAGTTACGAGTAGGTACCTCTATACATACGCATGTAAATACATGCGAACATATGTACATATACATACATACATTTGTATGTAGGTATTTTATGAGTTATAAGTAGGTAGGGCTTTTGGGTAGGTTAACTTAAAAAAGTTGGTAGCGATCTTGCTACTTAAAATAAGTAGGTACCTCCTACATACGTAAAAAATACGAATGCAGAAGTGGTCAGGTCAAAATATTTCCTAGTCTTTTTGAATGAATAAAATGTAGAGATTTTAAATGTTGATACACATGCATAGGTAGGTACCTAAATGTAATATGATTAGCGAAAAAATGTCTTATGTGATTTTAAGAGTTTTATTTTTTTATATTGATAAATTTTAAAATGTTCTGCTCTTAGCCTACTTCATTGATGGCAATTAATGCATAATTTATAACTGGGGACTAATTTTAATACATATGTTAGTGTATTTGAACAATTTTATAATCGGTTGGAATTCATTTTTTACCTACATGTGTTAAGATTTATTTGTTTTAAGGAATTAAAACGTACTTATGTACACATTATGTATTATTTAACTACAAACAAATTATAGAAGATGAATTCATTAAGAACTTATTAAAATTGTATTTTAGATGTGTAATGGTTGTTAAAATATAATTTTACATCCAAGCGTGAAAACGAATGATTGAAAAAAACTAATCACCCACAATAATGATGTTTCAATCAACAGTTTCCTTCAGTGAAATAGTTTCCTGGGGACACGAATGCGGACGTGGCAGAAACTTGACCACCAAACACCCTCCCACCAACTTTATTTATTTTAAATACGATTAAGTATATGTATAATATACAAATGAACACTATATTTTAGACATTCATTAAGTTTTGGAGTTTTTTATTTTTTGTTTAGGACATGTTAATAAAAGGAAAATTCTAATTGGGAAAACATTTTTAGCATATACAAAGCAAATTCTATAAATTGCAGTGCTTCAACAATGCCTTATTTATGAATTGCGTAGATAACTTTTCTACCAATATAATTAAATATCCCAAAAAAGAATTTTTTGTCACTACCTCAGCTCAACATGTGTAACCCACCCACCCCACATACCAATTGACTTCAAATTAGATATTTTTTTCTTTTTTTCAATATGCAGTTACATACTCGTACATCCCAATAAGAAATATGTACGTATCTACAATGTACAAATCTGCAAAAAATGACAAACCCGACTAGTGATACAAAAACAATACAAAGAAATACAAATACACAGAAAACATTTTGTGTTCTATCAAGAAAAAGAAATATTCCTCAATAGGAAATGATCTCTATTCTGGAGTTGCCACAGTAACACAATTTAATCCCTGAATATTCTTTTTTTCCTTTTTGATTTAAGGACATATTTTTTATTGACCTACTGTTCCATAGTTCTTTCACCTTACAAATAATTATTTCCTTAAAAAAAGGCAATGTATCAAATTGTAAAGTTTAATAAACCTATTTACATTTTGTTTTGAAAAATACTTATGTATGTTTCTTTATATTCAATAGATATATAACTTGCCCTGAGGCAACACTGCTTTCTGCAATCCAAATCATTAAATTCCAAAATCCTTCCCCACATTGACGTAGATAGATATCTATAAAATGCAATACAAGTAGAATTATCCAGCCAAGCAGGCGCCTGTCAAAGAATGTATACAGGAATACAACAACAATATTCACACAAGAAAAGGAGGAAAAAAGAATAGAAATAAACATATCTGGGAAAAGAAGTGAATCAACAAAAATAACAATGAGAGAAAAAGGGATGTGTGATATTTTTTGTGCCACATTCTTATGAGACGGAGAAATTCATTGAAAAGCTTTACATATTGTCAGTTTCTTCTTTTGGTCTCTCTTCATTTGCACTTTGAAAGTTGTCGCTCTGAATTTTTTGATTTGATTTTTGTAGTTTTGTCAGCTGATATTTTGTCGGCTAATAAAATTTCTTAGGACATTTTTTTGTATGGGGGTGAGACATCTGTATATGATTATTTGTGCTGGTATGGTGCAGATCAGTTTTAATAATTTGTAAACTTGCTCAAAACTCTGAGCTACATTTTCCTGTATCCAGAGCAAGACATCTAATGGGGTTGTCGTCTTTGATGACACAGCTGAGGTGGCCATTGCATGTACGAATTCAATATTTTCATAGAATACAGTTAATTCGTTTTTTAATACTGTTAGCTCAAAAATTTCTTGATAGCTTTCAATAAAATGTTCTATTAATGATTCCGGAAAATTGGTTTTGTTGGAATAACTACTTAACTTATTTCTATTAAGTAAATCAAAATACCTCAAATTTTCCAAAGATGCAAATCTTTCTGTTTTTGCATTGATAAATTATGGATTACTTCAAAAAATATTTTTTATATTAAATTTCACTTGAAACTTGAAAGCATGTTATCATTCCTTGATTTTCTTTTTTCTTCTTCTAATGGGACAGTGAGCAATGTTTATGGCCAAATCTCTTCAAACCCTTCGTTTCTTTGTACCTACTTTAAGAAATTCTTTCATTTTGTTAATTTGATTTGCACAAAACACAATGTCTATATTTGGATTTTGTAAAGTATTGAATAGTATGTCTGAATGAGAAAAAAGTTTTGAAAACACGTTCAAGAGAAAAACTGTTTTAAAAGTTTTTAAAAATTTACAATAACCCGATGCAGCCATTCGGTCATTATTGTCCCATATATGTATTTATATTTGTCTCATTATCTTGGATGCCTTCAAAATATTGTTGAATGTTTTCGTTGTAGGAGTGGACTATATTTACAAGTCGAGAACTGAAGCTCCATGTTGTTCTTGCTAACGCTGGAATTTTTCTTCTTAAAACTTCTTTTAAAGCATATGTTCTTTTGCTTGAATGTGATGCAAACGTTGTAATGCCATTAAGAGTATTGTTACGGAAATTTTACCCGGAATCAAATCGCGCACCTTCACTTAAGAAAATATAAATTGTTACGGTAAATTTTACCGCAACAATGACTAGCCTTGCAATGCTCGACTTTCCCGTCCCACTTTCGTTGCTGCTGCAAAATATTGGTTAGGTTGAGGGCAACCATGGTTCCATCAACCAATGGTGTACTTAACCAATATCTTGCAAATTCAACATAATCACAGGTGTTCGAAAGATTAGGAAGATCCAATGGAACGGGCGGTTCCCGATTATAAATAGATGTAGCTGTAGACGGGAAGTTTAATGCAGAAAACGTACGTCAGCAAACGACGCAACATAATTATTAACTTCCCATAAGGAATTATTGTTTTTATAATGTTTCAATAGTGTAATGGGCCGTTAACAAAAATTCTGTTTTTTTGTTCCATACTAAGTAATTTATTAATAATAATAGATAGTAACTTATATATAAAGATTGACCGAAATCAAATCAGGGGATTAATTTTAATTGGGGGAATATGCCTTCCTCTTTCTCTCTCGAAAAATTTGCGTGATTGGTTTTTGTTTCACTTTTCGATTCGGTCGGGAATAGTCGCGAGTAACTGAGGAAATGCTTAGATGAAACTTTTTTCTCGATTTTAATTCTTTTAAAATTTTTCTCAGAAGTTTTATTGGGAGGGGTCTGAACTCGACCATTAGAATTCGGCAAGTTTTGGAAAGACATCCAAGAACTTGTTGAATTAATGTTTGTGAGAGCGAATGAGAGTTTCGTTGAGATTCAACAACGGTGGTTTTCGAGGAGAGCACGTAGCTTTCCAGGAAGCCGACAATCCGTGACCGATGATCACGAAAGCGAATGGCTGAATGTGTGAATGTGTGAGTGATTGGAATGGTCGAGGGAGGATTGGGAAATAACAAAAGCTTGGAAGGGCACTCTTTGGAGAACCAACCAAGCGACAGGCAGATTTTTTTACAAGTGAGGAAAGTTTTAAGAAAAAGAAATTTAAATCGAGAAAAGGTGAAGGAAATAGGATAAATCGAGGAAAGGAAAATAATTCAGATAAGGATCGAGGAGTGAACACAAAAAAAAACAAAAGGGATAATTAAGGAAAGGAAGAAGTCGGGATAAAGGAGAGATTGAGGCAGGAGGACCAAAAAAAAAAGATAAGTTATTTGATTCGGACATCTTGTCCAACTATATATATATATCTTTGTTACTTGTCTTTTCTTTTTGTATTGTGTGATTTGGTTTCGGTAATCTTTAAAATTCTCGTTAAATAATTAAATTTCGTTTCGCGATATCAATCCCGAATTAAAAAGGGACGTGTTGATTTCATTTGTTAACGGTCTAGTTTCTTTGTTCCGACTTAGTGGTCATCCGCAAGTCCATCGAAACTTCTTATATATATTCTTTGTTTTAAAAAAAAATTTTGGGTTTTAATCCAGGGTTTACCCACGGTTTCCCAAATAAAATTACATTTAAAACCCCGTTGGGGCATTACAAAAACCTTTGTTTTATTTAGTTACTTATTATAATATAATTTTATTCATCCTTAAATTAGATTTGGAATTTTACTAATTAATTCGAAATAAAAATTCCTGGCGCCCACTTTTTATTACAAGTACCCCACTGTACTTGTAATAAAACATACTTTTGTTTTCGCGTTGATTAGTTTCCCTAATCAACAACAATTTTTTTTGTCCCGAGCAAATTCTTCCACAGAACCCAGCCCAGCTGAGCAGCCGTGGTGGTAGCTTTTCTTAACGAGCTACTGTTGCATTTTTTTTAATTCTCTTTTATTCCACTTTCGTGTTGTCAATTTATCATTCGGGTTCTTGTTCTGTGACGCGCGCGTGCGCTTTCACTTTCGTCGTCGTCGAAAATATTCAATAATACAATCGCGGTGATAAAAATAATAATTTAAATTAAATATAATATCGCGAAGAAAAAGTGCAACAAATTGGAGCCCAACGTGTGGGGCAAACGGTGGAAGAATTTGTGTTTTGTTTACGTATACCTACATATGTACATTGGGAATACCTACCTAAATTGTGTTGTGGTTTGCTAGTGTCGTGTTTGTTTTAATTTTAATTTTTAGAACATTTAATTCCTGCTATTTTTTTTTAATAGGTAAATTGTGTGAAGAGTTTGGAAGTGCCAGGGAAGATAATATCTGTTGGGAATAATTAGTTCTGAGAGCAACAAGTGGAGTGGAATAGGAGTTTACCTAATCAAAACAAGGAGTTCGCAAGTATAATTTTTTTGTTATTATTTTATTAGATATTGTTTATTATTGGTTTTGATTTTTTTTATTATTAGTTTAGTTATATTATTTTTTTCTTTACCTGTGTTGTGATTTTTTTTTTTTATACATTTAATTATTTTGAGTGCCATTTTGTTTTTTTTATTCGCGATAAATTTGAGTGATAGTTTCCTCATTTGAGTTTGAGTGATTTCGTAGTAGTTTTATCTCGCATGATAGATTTTGTTTACGAGTTTTTCTTTTTTGAGTGAATTCACATTTTGTTTAAATTGGAAATTGAGTGTAAGAGCAGTCTGGGTGATTGCCAACTCTGATAAAATTGTGAATTTAGGAATTATTTTTTTCTGTCAATAGTATTGTAGGTTGGTGGAAAATAAATTGTACCTTTTGGGAAGTGTTTTTCTTTTTTTAATTTTTCAATAATTTTGTCCGTTGGTGGAAATTTTATTAAGAATATTTTAAGTACCGAACTAATTTTTTTAATCGATTTTTACGTTTTTTATTTTTCTAAATAATTTTCTTATTCTCTGATAGGGTTAACGCTTAATTTTTATTTTTATTTGGTGTTGTTTTTCTGTTTTCAAATAAAAAAAAAAAAAAAATGAATATAGGTCGTTTAGCTCAGGACGAACTGGCCTATGAGATGAAGGTCAGGGGTTTGAAGATAGGGACAGTTGAGGAAATGCGAAAGGCATTAAGGTCGTCGAGGTTACTCGTTAAGAGAAACTCGATGGAGACTAGCCTTGTTTACCCTTTTAGTTTTGAGGAAGATAGGGATGCCGTGAAGGCAAAAATAGAAGAGATTAGGGTTCTTTTGAAGGATGCACCGAAAAATCCGAAGTCCTCTGAGTATATTAAAATACTTACTAAGATAGAATGGTGTATAGGTAGATTAGCTAGGACACCTTGTGAAGCGGAAGACGAAGAAGAGGAAATTAGTTCAATTAGGAATGATGTTTTGTTTTTGTTAGGTGATCTTACTGGGGATAGTGAGATCAGTGATAGGGAAGAAGAATCACCGAAAAAGAAGACTCCAGCTAGGATAGAAACCCAATTAAAAGTTGGTAGGACAGATGTAGTTAGTTCGCGGTTCCCATCTACTTCAAATAATATGACTAGGGTTTTGCTAAGTCCTGCTTTAGAAACTGTAGCTGCACCATCGCGGGGAGACAGCAGTCCTATAGCAAGAGAGGTAGTTTTAAATGTACCGGAGCGTAGGGTTGAGGCCTACCCTGAACGTTTGGTTGTTCAGCAAAGGTGGCCTGAACGTATAGGAAAGTGGGGGGTGAAATTTACTGGTGACTCAGATGGAACATCAGTAAATTCTTTCTTGGAGAGGGTGGAGGAACTTCGGTTGGCTAACGAAGTTCCGGAAAACCATCTTTTTAGATCCGCTTCTGAACTTTTAAGTGATAGGGCGTTAATGTGGTTTAGGACGGTTAGGGAGGATATAGGGAATTGGCAGGAATTCGTGCAGGAACTCAAGGCTGAATTTCTTCCTGCGAATTACGATGATCTTTTGTTGGAAGAGATAAATCGTCGTTCGCAAGGAAAGGATGAAACCTTCGGGGCGTATCTGGCCACGATGAGGACATTGTTCCGAAGATTATCGGAACCATTGTCAGAGGGAAGGATGCTTTCGATTTTAAGGAAAAACGTTGACCCTTTCTTCCAATTACAGATTGCGAGCGCTAAACCTAAGACGGTTAAGGAACTCGCTGTGTTAGGTAGGGAATTAGATTCGTTGAAAGTGAACGTCGATACTTTCACTCCCCCTTCTAGAGGAAGGAATTTGTTAGAACCAGAATGTGGTTATCGGCCGAGTAGTTCGGGACAGAACCGAGTTGCGGTGGTCAGTTCAGCTCCGAGTAACCCATTCCGACAGGCGGTTAGGTGTTACAACTGTAACAAGGATGGGCATTTCGCTCATACCTGTTCAGTTGCAAAGCGGTGTTTTGGTTGCGGAACAGTAGGAGTTTATCGTAGGGATTGTAGGCGATGTTCGGGAAATGAGGAACGGGCTCTTGTGACAGCAGGACAAGAGACTCGTCGTCGTTAGTCAGGTCGCCTGCTGGCGATCAGCTGGGGGATGTAGTTCAATTGAGTTTCACCTTAGCGGCAAATGGTAGGGACACTAGGCCATACTTAGGAGTTCAGATTTATGGAATCAAGTTTTTGGGGTTACTTGATTCAGGGGCCTCTCGCACCATTGTGGGTGGTGACGGGTGGAAAATTTTGAAAGAGTTAGGACTTAGCTTAGGGAAGAGTAGTGTTGGGTCAGTAGCTTTAGCAGATGGGGCGGGTGTAGGAGTAGCTGGGTCTATTTCTCTACCGATGGAGGTTGAGAATAGATCCATTTTGATAGAGTGCCTGATTATACCAAACCTTCCACACCAGTTGATCTTGGGTGCCGACTTTTGGGCACTATCGGGTATAATCCCGGATTTGAGATCTGGTAAGTGGAGTTTTTCGAGTCAAGAAATGTTGGCTTCGGTAACAGACACGATAGCGATTAGGGAAAAATCGGATTTGAACGATTTTGAGAATAGGAAGTTAGAGTTAGTGTTAGAAGAACTTTTTAAATCAATGACCGAAGGTTTAGGGTGCACAAATTTAGTTGAGCACAAGATTAGGACGTCAGCAGAACCGATTAAACAACGATATTACCCTGTTTCGCCCGCGATTCAAAAACATATCGATCAAGAACTCCAGGAGATGTTAGAAGCTGGAGTGATCGAGAAGTCGAAGAGTCCTTGGGCATCGCCAATTCTTCTTGTTAAGAAGAAAGATGGTAGTTTTCGGTTCTGTGTTGACTATAGGAAATTGAATGAGGTTACAGATAGGGATGCTTATCCACTTCCGTTTATTTCAGCGATTTTGGACAAGCTTCGTAATGCGAAATACTTGTCCTCCTTAGACATTAAATCTGCTTATTGGCAGATTCCAATGGAAGAAGAATCGCGCAAGTACACAGCCTTTACCGTGCCGGGGCGGGGTCTTTTTCAATTTTGTAGGATGCCATTCGGGCTACATAATTCACCAGCTACATGGCAAAGGTTCATTGACGATGTTCTGGGTCCTGACCTAGAACCATTTGTCTTTGTATACTTGGATGACATTATCATCGTTACCGATTCTTTCGAGAAACACTTAGAAATTCTCAAAGAAGTTTTTAAAAGGTTAGGAGAGGCGGGTTTAAAAGTAGGTAGGGAAAAATGTAATTTTTGTAGGCCTTCTTTGAAATTTCTAGGTTACGTAGTCGATAGGAACGGGCTTCATGTAGACCCGGAAAAAGTGGAAAGCATGATGAGGATTCATCCACCGAAAAACGTGAAGGAAGTTAGGAGTTTTGTAGGGACTATTTCTTGGTATCGACGATTCGTGCCAAATTTTGCAATTTTAGTTAGGCCTCTTACCGATCTCTTAAAGAAAAGTAAGAAATTTGAATGGACCCAAGAATGTGAGGAGAGTTTTAGAAAAGCCAAAGAGTGTTTGGTTACGGCACCGATTTTGACATGTCCGGATTTTTCTCAGCCGTTTGTGGTTCAAACAGACGCGTCAGATTTTGGTATCGGGGCCGTACTTTCGCAGGAGTTTGAAGATGGCGAAAAAGCCATATGTTATTTGAGTCGGTCATTGAATAGGAACGAAAGGAACTACTCTACGACCGAAAAGGAATGTTTGGCAGTTCTTTGGGCGATCGAAAAGTTACGGCCGTATCTCGAAGGTGTTCGATTTACAGTCGTGACTGATCATCATTCACTGGTCTGGCTTAGCAACCTTAAGGATCCACAGGGTAGATTAGCTCGTTGGGCCATTCGGCTCCAACAATTTGATTTCAAAATCATCCATAGAAAGGGCAAAGAACATGTCGTTCCTGATATGTTGTCGCGAGGAGTTCCAGAAGTAGCTGGTGTCTCTGAAGCGGATTCGGACCCTTGGGTGACTAAAATGAAATCATTAGTAGAAAAGAACCCATTAGGATACCCATCCTGGCGAGTTGAGAATGGGCGGCTCTACAAACACGTTAGGGTGAATCATATTGTCGTTCATAACGAAAGTGAACAATGGAAATTAGTAGTAGGAAAAACAGATAGGTCAAACATTTTGAATGAGTGCCATGATAGTCCATTAGCGGGACACATGGGAGTTAAGAAAACTTTTGCCAGGGTAGCAGAAAAATATTATTGGCCCAAAATGAGGAGTGATATAACTAACTACGTTAGGATTTGTAAGATTTGCCAACAAGTGAAACCGGTGAACGAGAAGCCAGCTGGTCTGATGACAGAAAGAGTAGGGAATTCGAAACCATGGGAGATGGTATGTGTGGACTTGGTGGGTCCATTACCAAAGTCTTCGAGGGGTTTTATTTATATTTTAACAGTGGTAGACTACTTCACGAAGTTTCCACTATTGTTCGCGTTACGGTCTGCAACTGCAAAGGCGGTTTGTAGAGAGTTGGAAGAGAACGTTTTTCTTCTCTTCGGGGTTCCAAAGTGGATCGTCTGTGACAACGGTCCCCAGTTCCGTAGCAAAGAACTGAAGGCGCTTAGCGAAGCGTACGGGTCACAACTTAGGTATACAGCGCATTATCACCCACAGGCAAATCCTGCGGAACGCATAAACCAAATAATTAAGACAACGCTCCGAGCGTATGTCTCCGAAAACCAGAGGAGTTGGGATTCGCAGTTGGCAAAAGTGGCCTGCGCGATCCGAACTTCGCAACATGAGGTGTTAGGTGTTTCGCCATATTTCGCGAACTTTGGTAGGAACATGACTACTAGCGGTCATGATGAAGGGCACATAGTTAGTGATAGGGAACAAGATAGAGGGGAAATTGATAGGCAGTTTCAGAAACTGAGACAGGAGATAGCTAGGAAGTTGGAGGCGGCGGGAAAGAAGGCTGCCAAGACTTATAATTTGAGGAGAAGGGACACACAGTATCAACCTGGCGATCTGGTGTGGAGGAGAAATTTTGCCTTGTCCGACGCCGGGAATTATTTTGCAGCAAAATTGGCCACCAATTTTGTGGGGCCGTTCAAAATTAGTAAGCGTGTGTCCCCTTGGACATACTTACTGATTGATGACAAGGGGAAAGATCGAGGGACATGGCACGTAAAAGATTTAAAACCTTTTGTTGATTTGGATGCTTAAGTCCCTTTATCTTTTCTCTAATAGTTGTGATTGTCATTATACTAATCTTTTTTAAAGAATTTTTTTTAACCGTGCCATTTTTTTTCTTCTATTTTGTTTTACTTTTTATGATGGAAACCTTATGTTGTGTCGTTTACCTTCTTTAAAATACCTTTCCCAGAGTCAACCTTAAGAAATGGTTTGCTTTTTGGAAAGCAAGACCATTTCTTGGGAGGTAAGGGTGGGATTTGTTACGGTAAATTTTACCGCAACAATGACTAGCCTTGCAATGCTCGACTTTCCCGTCCCACTTTCGTTGCTGCTGCAAAATATTGGTTAGGTTGAGGGCAACCATGGTTCCATCAACCAATGGTGTACTTAACCAATATCTTGCAAATTCAACATAATCACAGGTGTTCGAAAGATTAGGAAGATCCAATGGAACGGGCGGTTCCCGATTATAAATAGATGTAGCTGTAGACGGGAAGTTTAATGCAGAAAACGTACGTCAGCAAACGACGCAACATAATTATTAACTTCCCATAAGGAATTATTGTTTTTATAATGTTTCAATAGTGTAATGGGCCGTTAACAAAAATTCTGTTTTTTTGTTCCATACTAAGTAATTTATTAATAATAATAGATAGTAACTTATATATAAAGATTGACCGAAATCAAATCAGGGGATTAATTTTAATTGGGGGAATATGCCTTCCTCTTTCTCTCTCGAAAAATTTGCGTGATTGGTTTTTGTTTCACTTTTCGATTCGGTCGGGAATAGTCGCGAGTAACTGAGGAAATGCTTAGATGAAACTTTTTTCTCGATTTTAATTCTTTTAAAATTTTTCTCAGAAGTTTTATTGGGAGGGGTCTGAACTCGACCATTAGAATTCGGCAAGTTTTGGAAAGACATCCAAGAACTTGTTGAATTAATGTTTGTGAGAGCGAATGAGAGTTTCGTTGAGATTCAACAACGGTGGTTTTCGAGGAGAGCACGTAGCTTTCCAGGAAGCCGACAATCCGTGACCGATGATCACGAAAGCGAATGGCTGAATGTGTGAATGTGTGAGTGATTGGAATGGTCGAGGGAGGATTGGGAAATAACAAAAGCTTGGAAGGGCACTCTTTGGAGAACCAACCAAGCGACAGGCAGATTTTTTTACAAGTGAGGAAAGTTTTAAGAAAAAGAAATTTAAATCGAGAAAAGGTGAAGGAAATAGGATAAATCGAGGAAAGGAAAATAATTCAGATAAGGATCGAGGAGTGAACACAAAAAAAAACAAAAGGGATAATTAAGGAAAGGAAGAAGTCGGGATAAAGGAGAGATTGAGGCAGGAGGACCAAAAAAAAAAGATAAGTTATTTGATTCGGACATCTTGTCCAACTATATATATATATCTTTGTTACTTGTCTTTTCTTTTTGTATTGTGTGATTTGGTTTCGGTAATCTTTAAAATTCTCGTTAAATAATTAAATTTCGTTTCGCGATATCAATCCCGAATTAAAAAGGGACGTGTTGATTTCATTTGTTAACGGTCTAGTTTCTTTGTTCCGACTTAGTGGTCATCCGCAAGTCCATCGAAACTTCTTATATATATTCTTTGTTTTAAAAAAAAATTTTGGGTTTTAATCCAGGGTTTTACCACGGTTTCCCAAATAAAATTACATTTAAAACCCAGTTGGGGCATTACAAAAACCTTTGTTTTATTTAGTTACTTATTATAATATAATTTTATTCATCCTTAAATTAGATTTGGAATTTTACTAATTAATTCGAAATAAAAATTCCTGGCGCCCACTTTTTATTACAAGTACCCCACTGTACTTGTAATAAAACATACTTTTGTTTTCGCGTTGATTAGTTTCCCTAATCAACAACAATTTTTTTGTCCCGAGCAAATTCTTCCACAGAACCCAGCCCAGCTGAGCAGCCGTGGTGGTAGCTTTTCTTAACGAGCTACTGTTGCATTTTTTTTTAATTCTCTTTTATTCCACTTTCGTGTTGTCAATTTATCATTCGGGTTCTTGTCCTGTGACGCGCGCGTGCGCTTTCACTTTCGTCGTCGTCGAAAATATTCAATAATACAATCGCGGTGATAAAAATAATAATTTAAATTAAATATAATATCGCGAAGAAAAAGTGCAACAAAATGTCAAATTGTTTTTTTGTATTAATTGTCTACTCGACTGTGTGAGAGCGGGACGGCCGTGGTTTACCAACTATCGGTTCTCTCACTCAGTTCTTTGGCGAAAACTATTCTTTTGACAGATTTAAACTTAGCTCCTGGAATGCCGAGTTCAAATGATGCCAAATCAGACGGACGGTCTGATCAGTTCACACGAACTATGGAAATACAGAATGGCCGATGGCCCAACATAAATTCATGAAAATACTTTTGTGTAACATCTTATTTTTATTAATTATAATTCTATATTATTAAGTTGTATTAAATTCGGACGTTAGGGTCGGTTCCCACAAACCTCCTTTAAAAACAAGAGACAAAACACGAGAATATTATTTGAAACTTTTAACTATAAACCTCGTGTGATTCATCCTTTACTCTAGAATTTTCTTCTTCGCTCCTTTCTACTTATTTTGATTCGAGTAGTGAGAAAGTCACTCGTTTGGTTAGTAATATTCTGAACTTTGGTTTTCATTCCATGGGGTGGTTGAATACAACCCTGGAATAGTCGTAACCTGGAAAACGAATCCAACGGGCGGCGAATTCCAGGATGACTTGCAATGAGATGGGAGAAAAGGGCGAGTAAGCAGGATCGCGAGTATTTCGGCACAAAATTGCTCTCGACAGGCCGATTTGGATTGGCTGTTGATGATGTGTCCGGTCCGAGATCCGCCACTCCAGATAGGCTGAAAGCCGACACGGCGAAAGGAAACAAAAGAGGCGAAACAGATCGAAAAAGATTTGTTAGTCACTTTTGTTTCAGTCGTGAGAGTCTTCGGACATATAAGAAAAAAAAAAAAGGATACAAAAAAAAAAAAAACAAAATTCAAAAAAAAATTTTAAGAAAGATAAAGTTTGAGTGAAAAGGAATTCCAAGAAGTGTTGGAGAAAAAGTTTTGCTAGGAAAGGAAGGAAGAAGAAAAAAAAAAATAATTAGGAGGAAAGGATAGAGGTGAAAAAAAAAGATAAGTACCATTGTGTTTCGTGGTGTTCTTAGTTTTCGCTTTGATATATATATATCTATTAATTTAAGAAGATTGATTTCGTATATTTTCAATAGTTCGTGGTTTTGTCTCTCGTGTCGTATATATTCTATTTGTGATTTTGAACTAATTGTCGAATTCTGCTCCAGAGGTTTGTAATTTCCCCACTCCACTACAAAAAAATACTGGCACCCTTTTCTTTACAGATACGCTCCTGGTATATATATATATATATCAAGTAAGTACTAATTCATATTAATTAATTATTGATTGATTACTTAATAAATAAAAAAAAAAATTCGTCGAACCCACCCCTTAACTGAGAGAGCTGTGGTGGCAGCACTTATATTGCAGCCTGTTGCAATTCCTTTTTCCATTCGCCTTGTCGCTTCTTCGCCACTACAATTGACAGTTCGGCAAACGACATCGTGGGTGATCTTTTAATCTCTAAATCTTTAGTTTTCTCGGTATCAAAAAATTAAAAAATTGCAACAGTATATTAAAAAATATCCTACTTTCATCGAGTCCTTAACAAGGTTCAGCCAAACTTGCCAAATTCTCCCAAGAGGAATAGATTTCATTCTTTCATAGAAAGAGACATACCTATTCTTAAAAAGTTGCGCGCGCATCAGGGGCGGATCCAGAAAAAAATTTCGGGTGGGGTCCAAAAATAACAATTTGAAAATTTTGTTTATATTTTTGTTGAAAACTGTTTTTAACGAAGAAACAAAATAGGAACTTACAGTTACAAAGTGATATTTAATTTTCTCTTGCCAAAATTTCATCGCTAGACATATCAATATCTCTGTGAATATTCGTAGGCGCTAAAAGGTGGTAGATCTATCACTTAAGTTTAAGAAGTCCCAACACTGTCGCGTACATTACTTGCACCGAACATAGAATTAGAACAGAGAAGAAAAATGAATAATGAATTAATATAGAAGGTAGAACCTTGTCCTTGTTTGTATTCTATGAACTGAGGTGCGTTTGGTTCGTTCGGTTTGTCGTTCGGAATTGCAAATAGCTTCGATGTGTAACCATAAAATCGTTCGGAAATTAATGGTTGGTGTGTCAAATAGTAACTATTTCTAACTATATCCAACTTATGTCTAGGAGGTGAGTTAAAAATGTTGATCTGTTTTTGTTTTTCAGGGTGTGAAATGTAACAAAAATTTTTCCTTCCATTTCCATTTTAAAAATATTAAAAATAAGTATACTTAATTCTTGAAATCAAAATAAAGTGTGTTTGTTTGACAGATCAACCATATCTAAATAAAAACGCGTTCGTAAATAACTTCAAGTATTCCTAACTATGACACTTGAACCAACATTTTTGACATACAAACCATAATCAATTACTAACCGAACACACCACTGTGCATTACTTACACCAAATTTCAACCACAAAAGATTAAATACAGGTTTGTAGAGAAAAAATTGCAATAATGAAAACATTTTTCTGAATTCTGATTGTCGGTTATAGCAATTAATAAGTTTTTGTGTCACATGTTTATCAGAAAAAAATATTTGTCAAAAACAAAGAATCAAATCACATTAGAACAACGAAATACATGGATTTGTGCAAAATTTTAAACAACCCATTGTTAAGGACTTATCATTTTACTAACTAGCAATTTGCTAAATATTTAACAATTTTTGCTAACGACTCCAAAATTTTAAACCCTATTTTTTGTTTTGCTAACTAGAAAATTGCTAACTCCTTTTTATTAAAAAACGGGCACCCGAACATTTCCAAATAGTGACGGTTTGTGAGAATTAGCAAAGCAAACATAGTAAGTACCTATGTTTTCTTTGCTAATTCGGACCCATTAGTTGGAAATGTCCCAACTGTAATCTCATGCAGTCCAATAAGATTAAAATTAACATGAACACAGGTTAATTCTAGTATTCCATCATCCTGATGTAGATTTCTCAACAAAAAAAAACATTTTTCTGCACCAAGACTTCAAATATTTCGAAATCTTTGTCTTCCGATAACATTTTGTAAATTAAAAACATAAAGAATTATGAAAAATACACGAATCAACACTTTGAAGTAAAATTGGAAAGACAGTTTTTTTAGGATAATGACAGATATCATATGGATTTAGCAAATTGCTAGGAGTTAAAGTTGGATTTTCCGGATTTTAAAAATTTGTTAAGAGATAGGAAAATGTTAGCAATTTGCTAAGCTAAAAAGTTGGTTTTGCTAATTTTAAAAATCCGGACCCCCAGGACCCCCCCTCTGTATCCGTCGCTGGCGCGCATGGATCTCATCCTTCATTTAGTGGTTGAAGGTTATGTTGATTCGGCGCCGGTATTTTATACATAATATCGTTGCTCAGAGCTTATTTAATTTAATTTAAAATTTTGGGAAAAAAACAATTGTAATTGTAAGATTAATTTACATTTATTGAATTTAAATATAATTTTGTATTATTTTTTAGGAAATAAAATTAAGTTGAACTTGAAGGTCTTATTGTTTTTTGATACTTAATTTTTATAATTTGGGATTGATGCTTTGTATATACAATGGAATAGTACAATCATGCAAAGGAACGCTCGACGCGACCCCTAACCTGTCTCCTCGGAATCAATATTTATGCATATTTAAGAGAGGTGTCGAGAAGAAAATATGAGAGAACTAAAAAAAGAAAACAATAATTTGAGAAATATGTCAACGCAAAAAAATCTGAAACGAATATATAGAGTTAATAGAAGAATCATTGCCCAATGAGAAAAATATTTTCAAATAATGAACCTACCTAAATAATTTTCAAAAAGTATATTATATTAGGTAGGTATTTCAACTTTTTTAATGAAAAATATTTTTGATAGATAGAATAGTTTTGAGAACTTCATTAGAAATTCAAAATAGGTATTCGCTTATAAAGACGTAATACCATAAAAAAACAAGTTTAAGTCAAATTTGTAGAGCATTTGAAAGTTATTTATTGAAGCTTTAGTGTTGTAATTAATAATTGTCAATCAAACAAGAGGTATTAGATGTTCATTTTTAAAGTTTAAACAAAATTCAAGTGAAATTAAAATGTTTACACAAGTTGTATTGAATTACACGTGAAAACAATGTGAACTTTTTCTTAGTTCACTTGAATCTTACAGTTTTACTTGTACGTGAAAATTATAATTTCGGTTGTGATGTTGCTATTTTTCTCTAAATTAAGTAAAAATCTACCTATAAACATTTTTGCTTCAACCAAACATAATAAAAATAAATATTCCTTTGGAATATTAAAACATTATTTTTGTCGCCAATTTGTTTTATTTTATTTCTCATAAATTAAATATCAAGTAGCAACACCTTACCTGCAAAGCTACTTTTGCTTACCCACCTACTCCCTTACGAACAATTTGCAAAATAATAAAAAACAACAAATACAATAATGCAATTGCCTACAAATTTGGCAACAACGAATCAGTTTTCACAAAAATTGAAAAATCAACTCAAAACGAATTCAAAATAGCAAAATACCTACAATGGTTAAAGCATACATAGCTATATTAGCCAAATGTATAGAATACACGACTCCGTCGCTAGGCAGCCACAAACAAAATCTAAAAGCGAATAATGCTCAGACAAGAAGGAACGTCAAATTTTTGTTTATGTTTACGTTTTTTTTGCATTCTTATTGTGGCGGGAAACAACCAACCCTGTCGCACTCCCTATTTCTTATGACAGAAAATAAAATACTCCTTTCACTCGCACATTATTATTTTTTTTTATATGAACCTTGGCTCTTATCGTTCTCTTTAATTTATAAATTTCAATACAGCTAGCGCCCCCAATGTTTTGTCCTCGGTAACACAAAATTGTGTTCCATGAGAATACTATATAATTATATATACAAAGCTATAAGTCCTTTTTGTTAACACCATTTAATATACATACTCGGGACTCGAAATACCTAAGTTACGACATTTATCCAGCATTTTACTTCATAAGTACAATAAGACAAACACAATCATAGATAAATACTCCGCTTTCTGACGAATTACCCACCACCACCGTTTCGTCCTTCTTGGCATATAATGGTGATTAAACACAAAGGTACTTCACTTTATTTTTTTTCCACCGTTAAAACAAAAAATACTTAGGTATGTGTGCTTTGCGTATGTGCTTAAATATATGAAGAAAGAATGATGTGTTTTCCTCTCAATCATAATTAACACTATAAATTTATATCCTCATGGATTTTTCCCTCAAACGAAAAAAAACAAGAAAATCAAGGAAAGCTGATTTAATTTTGCTAAACAAACAGAAGCGAGCAAAAAAAAATTGATAATAATGTTTGAGTAATAACAGATTCCTGTCAGGATAATAAATCAATGTTGTATTTATGTATGTATGTAGGTATACGAGGACGAGTATAATATGCGTGCTAAGCGATTCATTTTATGGAATTATGCGTGACAAGTAAGTACTTCTTATCTTTAAACGAATATGAATACGAATTTTATTGTTGTAGGTGGTGTAAAATATAATAAATCATTCAACAATATAGGATTTATCAGACCCTCAAGAGCCATGATCCTTCATCAACTCAAAAGTAGCATTAAAATTTTAAAGATATGCCTTACAGGAAAAATATAACAACACCAACAATAACAAACAAAACAAACAAAACAAACAACAACACCAAAGAACATAATTTTAGCTTTTTTTCTGAAGGATATCAACCAAACAAAAAATTCAAAACAAAAACTGAGACGGCCCACTAGTGTGAAGACAGGCAAGTGAAATTTTTTGTACAATACTAATGTATGTATAGGTACATACATACATATGAGAATAATAAAATAAAATTTCATTAAACCCTGTCATGTGTTATATTGCTTAAGCAGTTAAGTAAATTGAGATTGATCTTAAAATCCTCGAAGGAAATGATTCCCGCATCACTGTGGTGTAGAGACAAAGGCAAAGAAAATAAGAGTCATCTTCATCAGTTTTGGTTTTATTATTATTATTATTTTTTTCTCTTTACGTGCATAAAACTTATTCAATCGTTGTTTTTTTAAGCACACGAGGTTTATTGTTGTTTGTATTATGGCGAAAGGTTTCATAGCCATAAATATGGATTCTTGCGTCAATTTTGGGTTAGTTAATTATAAAAATTAGGGTATATTGCAAATAAAGCAACTGATTAATTGTAAGTATAGCTTTACATCAAACATTATTGACGAAATATTACATCTACGATAATATTAAATATCTTCTTTGATTGCAAATGTTTAATAAATTATTATCCAATATCCAAATTAAAAAATCATTCACATAAATATTTTTGAGTGAATAAATGTTTTACAACGAAGGTTTGGCAACCGCTTAGACGACCATTAATGGGGAAAAAGGAAAAAAAGTTTTGTTAATCTATACCTCATTTTTTTCATAAAAGTCAATCCGTCACTCCCGAGGTAATTAATTAAGCTATTCAATAAAATAAAGAAAAAAAATGTAGTTCAAAAGGCTAAATAATGAATGAGGGATATTTAAAAGTCATCGAAAAAAAAAACGTTTTTTTCGTTTTTTTTAGGTTTTTTTATTTTTTTAAACTTTAGAAGTGAATTATTAAAATAAAATGTACTTGTAATAAAAATATTTGAGACTGGCTTTACAATACTTTTTGTTTCAATGAAATATGTTGTAGATTAAAGAAGTTATACCTGTTCAAACACGCCAAACCCATTGAAAATTGCATAAGATTGGACCAATTTTTGTGCCCATAAAAAAAATTAAATAAATTAAATTCAATCACTCCGTTAATTAACTTAATTTCTTTTGAAAACACCAAAAAAAATTAATAAAAACTTTTTTTATACCATAAATAAATGGTGCAATTTAAACTACTATCAAAATAACGACAAAATTGTAGTTTGTTTTACTCTCAGAATTACTATATTATACATTTAAAAATTATAATGATGCAGTGAAGTAGCCCTGTTTATTTAGAATGCATTAATTTTTATTTCAATCAATTAGCATTCGAAATGTAAAAGTTATCGCTTTATTTGTAACATTCCAGCCGTTTTTTTAGCTGGCCACCCAGCCTTAAGTGATTTTCTTAAAACTTATCCGATGAAACGTCTAAGAAATTAATTAGAGAATAAATTGAAACCTTTGCATGATTCATAAATAAAGGTTTCTGGCCCTATATTATTTTCAAACGATTTCCATGGCAGTCCATCAGATTGTTATAGAAAACTATCCCTTTTTGTAGATATAGGATTACAAAAAAAATGAATACTCTAAACAACAGAATAATTATGGTTGAGTTCATAATTGTAACTTGCAACATTTTTGCACATGCCATGTAGAAAATATTTATTCTATGCATTTATGAACAGAAAAACTGCTGCAATAATGTGACAGATCTGCATTGCATAAAAAAGGTTCATAAATGCAGGAGAAAAAAATAACAGCATTAGAATTATATTTCTGTGACGCGCGTTGCTTAGCAGAACAAAATTTTGTGCAAAATGTCCAAGACACACATAATTGTATGTATCTGACCAGAATTTTCGGTCACTTTCATCCCTTTGAACTATATTTTTTTAACTTTTTAATAAAAAAAAAACATCAATTTTTCACAAAATATGTGAAATATTCAATTCTTCGGAAATTAAATTTGAATTCCTTTCTTTAAAAGTCAACTAAAGAATTGGAGACAATTATAATTGAATGTTTGTTTTCAAAGAATTGTTGATGACAATTCTTTGGAAGAAAAAGAGTGTGGGAAACTCTGTGGCGTATTCTAATTTTGTGACACCTCCCCGCTTTCAAAGTTTGCAGTCCCTGCAAATCAGTTACTTAAACTCAAGACAATTCCATTATTACAATATAACATACAAATATTTTTGATACTGTTTTTATTTTATTAAAAAAAAATTCTTATTGTATTTTAAACAGTTATAGAATTTTCCTCTCTTTTCGAAAAAGGATCTTTTAAATTAGTTAATTGGATTGTTGTTACATTTCTCTTTTCTTTTAGTTTAGAACAAAGTACAAATAAAATTCCAACAATTATTATTAATACAGACAAACTAAAAAAAACTTGTGTTGTGACATTACTTTGAAGTTGTACTCGATCTTATCCCTGTTTTTTATGTTTTCTTACTGAAGATTTTTTAAAGATATTTCGTTTATAATGTTTTTAGTGAAATTGATGTGAAAAATAGGAGCAATAACATTATTTGTGAATTTTTGCTCTCTGTTTTCAAATTTTAAGTTTTCTATTTTTAAATTACAGTTTATGAATTTAATTAAGTTATTATTTTTTACAAACAATTTTTCTGAATTACAATTTTGATTTATTTCAGTAAATTTTATATTTTTAGTAATGATAAGCCCTTCTGTAATTTCTTCAATAACAATCATTTTATTAGTTTTCAGATTACAAATATTACTTTCTTTAAAAGCGTTTCTAATGCATTCGTTTTTGTGTTCACGTAATTTTTTCACTTGTAATTGGTTATTAGCTTCGTATACTTTATTTCCCTGTAATATTACTTCTTCTATTGGGTGATATAGTTCCTGAAATTGTTCATTAGGGAATGGGATTACTAGAGCCTTTTCAAAAATAAGGGAAGAGAAATTAGGAACAAAAATTAAAGTTTCTGAAGAGTACAAAACGCTTGTTTTCATGTACGATAAATGCTCTAATGTAATGTTGTAGGCATCTTTTTCTTGTTCAGTTAAAATATCGTGAGGTAGGACGTTAAGTCCTAATAAAACATCAATGAGTTTCTCTAATTGCTTATTTATGAGATTTATGTCGGCGTATAGTTGAAATGTCAATTGAAATTTTTCCGGAAAGGAAATAACTTTGTTTATTTTTTTCGTTATTTGGTCGAGATAGATTTTTAAATTCGATTGTTGGTTGTTAACGTGACCAACAACCATTTTCAAGTTTTTAATCATCAAATCAAATCATTATTGATTTGCACTTGAGCATTTGATTCCTCCATTAAAAGTTTGCTATTTGATTCAAGGTTCCTTAAATAATTATAGATTTCCTCAGCGTCATCGCTATCCATATTCCCAAATAAAAATTTCAATGCCTTGCCTCCAATATTTATAAGACCCCGTTTGAATCTTTTGTCTTTGTAAATGGATGGAATAATAAGGCTTAACTTGTGTTTAGTCAATATTATTTCCTGATATAAAAAATCATAATCAATACTTTTAACCTTATTTACGACATTTAAATTGTTTTCTAGTTTTATCAAAATATTCTTATATTCTGTTAGATTACAAATGTGGAGAATCTTAGTGTAGTCCTTGACAACATTTACACTTTGTTGTTTTAAGATGGTGAGCTCATACTCCGTGTTGATTGGTGTGATGGTTATTTCCTGTGTTTGTGTTTTTTGAGTCAAGAAGACCAGAAAAATTGCCCACAAACTCCACATTCTGCAATGTAAATTAATTATTTTGGTAAGCATTTTTTCGCTTCATTTGATTTCGTGAATATTTTGTATTTCTTTTATTACTAGTATCAATGACGTAATTATCTTCTACTCTAAACTGATTTAGTTTCTTATATTTAATTTTAATTTTGGCAACTTCCTTATTTCTAACTATGTTGTTGGTTAACTCGTGATTTCTATCCTTTGATTCATTAATTTTAGTAATGCGATTGATTTTGTCTTGCTTAAATTTTTCGAATAAATTAAATTGTAAATTGTTATGACGTTATGTATTTTATCATCTAAACTCTGAGTTTTGTTAATTTTATCTATTTCCATTATTCTCAGGTGTTCATTCAAAGTACCGTGCAGTCTTTCAATATCTGCATTTCCGGTTTTATTATGAGCAGTTGTCTTATGAATAACTATGTTATTTTCTTTTAAGAATAGTTCTACCGCACTGTGTACATACATCTTTCGTTGTCAAATATTATTTTACTAATTTTGCCTAAGAATCTAATTCTTTCTTTTATAGAATCTAAAATACATATCCATGTTCTATCATTTATCTTGTGTATATGTAGTTGCGTATTTTGAGAATTTGTCTATTGTTGTGAGATACATTATATTTCTGCATGGAAACCAAATATCCATGTGAACAATTTCGTTGAATTTAGAAGCAGTTTCACTGATATCAAAAGGAATTTTAACTGGATGCCTGTCATATTTAGCAAGCTGACAGGTTTCGCAATTATTTATAAATTTTGTAACGAGTTTAAAGAGATTTGGATAGAAGTATTGCTGTTTTAGTTCAAGAAATACTTCATTTATACCGCGATGGTTCTTATTAAGATGTTCAGTCTTAATAATATTTAGTATTTTATTTTTATCTGAAATATCAATTAATCTAGTATTAGATTTAATTACTGTTAAAGTAGTATTTGGAAAAAATTTGATGTAATTATCTTGAAATTTAAGAAAAATTTCATCTTCTTCACAGTAAATACATATTATTCCTTTATCTATTATGACCCGCTTCATTCAAATTTGAATCTTTTGCAAGTGTTATATGATTTTGACATTTTTTATTTATAATTTTTGTCACTACTTTCTCTTTTTCACCAGACTTCAAGTATATTTGATTTTTATAAAGATTTATACATTTTCGGTTATACCTATGTAATTAATAGAATCTTCAATTCCGCTATGAATTGTATCATCGGTAGACTTGACTTCAACGTCCATGCTAGTATTAGCCGCGTTTTATTATGCACATGAGATGAACTGGTTCAGATCACTAAAATAAAACGATACGGATCATATTTTCCCACTTTTTCACAATGATGTTGCCCATTGTGACTATTGGAATTTAATTATACTCCGAAAAAAACATCTTGCCCGTACTCGACACAGAGATGTAATCGCAGACGAAGAAAATAAAAAAAAAATTAATTCCCACAGGCTTTAACTGGAAATAGTCGACATGCATACACACCACACAGGAGGTCTGAGCAAATTATGTTCACAAAAATAAAATATTTTGGTCTGCAGCGACGATGTGTCTGTATCCTGCCGTTCAGTACGCAACTTAAGATTGTAAACTTTGCCATAACGATTCGGAATCGAATCCTAAATCAAAAAACATGGTATATGGCAATACTCTCGTTTTGACAACTCAGAACAAAAACACTACCCCTTTCAAATGCAAAATTTCCCTTCTTTTGGTGGTGGGATCAAACTTGGTTCACGAAAATTGAACCAGAAAAATATCAAGATCATGTAGTGTTGTTGTAATACAAGAAAAGTGCTGAACCAGTTCTTCATGAACTGGTTCTTCGTGTATAATAAAACGCGGCTATTATCACCGTCGTTATAAAAGATTTCATTAAAACTTTTATTATCTTTTTGCCTTTCGGTGTTAATATACCTACTAAGTCCATCCGCTACGATGTTTTCTTTGCCTTTTAAATAATTAATTTCGAAATCATATTAGCTTAACACAATCTTCCATCTTTGAAGCTTCATATTTGGTTCCTTCAAATTGTGAAGCCATACGAGCGGTTTATGGTCAGTACGTATTAGAAATTTCCTACCGTAAAGATAAGTACGGAAGTACTTAACAGACCAAACTTCTTGTTCGATAGTAGCGTATTCTGTTCATGGTCGTTGAGTGTGCGGGATGATTTTGACTTAAGACTGCTCCGATTGCAAATTTTGATGCATCTGTTGTAAGCACGAATGGTTTCGTAAGATCGGGTGGTTTTAAAATGGGATCACTTATTATCAAGTTCTTAAGTTTTTCAAAGGCTTCAATATATTCCTTATCTTTTAAATTGATTTTCGTATTTTTTTTTCAAATACTTAACCATAGGATAGACTACTTTTCAATAGTCCTTTACAAATTTCCTATAATAACCACTGATACCTAGAAATTGTTTTATCTCTTTGGTGCTAGTGGGGATTTTCATTTAACTTATAGCTTTAATTTTGTCGCTGTCTGGCTTTGTCCCATTATTTGTTATAATGTGTCCTAAAAATTTTGTTGACAGATCAGCAAAGCTACATTTTTCAGTTTGAATTTTTAAATTGGATTCCCTTAATTTATTCAACACTTTTTTAATAGAGAGTAAATGTTCTTCGAAACTAGTCGAAAATATTAATATGTCGTCCAAATAAACGACGCATATTTTATTTGAATTCCTTGAGAACTTCATTAACTAGCCGCTGGAAGGTGGCTGGGGCATTTTTAAGCCCAAATGGCATTCTTGTAAATTCAAAATGCCCATGTCTAGTTGAGAACGCAATTTTCGCTTGGTCTCTTGAATCTA
Organism: Scaeva pyrastri; assembly: GCA_905146935.1. NCBI lineage: Eukaryota > Metazoa > Arthropoda > Insecta > Diptera > Syrphidae > Scaeva > Scaeva pyrastri. The sequence goes on along the minus strand of LR989927.1, from coordinate 46,659,593 downwards.
CTTGTATTTGAAGGAAACCTTTTACAAGATCCAACGTGGTAAAATAGTTACATTTACCTAATTTGTCAAAAAGCTCTTCCATGTTAGGAAGAGGGAACTTGTCATCAATCGTTTGTTCATTTAATTTACGATAATCGATGACTAGCCGCCATTTTTTATTGCCATCACCACTTTTTTTTGGTACTACCCAAAGTGGAGAGTTGAACGGATTATTGCTAGGTTTAATAACTCCTTGATGCCTTGATGCCTCGGGATACCTATACAATTTGCTATATACTGGTGATTCGTTTTTCAGTATAATCCTATGTTTAGTTAGATTTGTAGATGTCAAAGTATCACCCTCTTTATAAAATAGATCTTTAAATGAATTGATTAAATTTTTCAGTTTAAAGGTGTCCTCAGAATTAAGGTGAGAAGCAAAAGTGTCATTAAAATGCTTATGTTCTTCATTGATTAGTAATTTTAAGGAATAATGTGTCAAAAAATTTTCTATATAAGATTCTTCGTCTTTATTTAAAAATATTGGGATATTAGATTCTTTTGTGATTAGCGATCTATTTTCGTAATCTATAACGGCTTCAAAGGCTACTAAAATGTTATTTCCTTAATGCCTTCAAAATATTCATGAAAATTAAATTCTAAGAAATTAATTAAGAAGTTTTGTCTTTTGAATTCTTTAAATAAAGGAAATCTATATTGGACAATTGTTTGAATCTTTCGATTTAAAACTCTAACGTATGCGTATCGTCATTTTCCATTTTGGATTGCAAATGTTGGGATTTATTATACTAAATTCAGCGCCTGAATCTATAATAAACCTAAGTTTTCTGACTGGAGTGTCAATTACTATATAGGTTCGCAGCGCACGCGATGTAAGGTAGTTTTTTTGATATGTTTTTCACACCTTGGATTACGTTATCGTAATTTTAGTAAGGATGCCTATTTTTTTTGAAAATGAAATATAGCCTATGTCACTCAGGAATGATGTAGCTTTCCAACAGTGAAAGAATTTTTCAAATCTGCCAAGTAGTTTCGGAGCCTATTCAATTCATACAAACAAACAAAAAATCAAACCTTTCCTCTTTATAATATTTGTATAATTTTTTGATATTTTTTTCACACCTTGGATTACGTTATCGTAATTTTAGTAAGGATGCCTATTTTTTTGAAAATGAAATATAGCCTATGTCACTCAGGAATGATGTAGCTTCGGAGCCTATTCAATTCATACAAACAAACAAAAAATCAAACCTTTCCTCTTTATAATATTTGTATAGTTTTTTGATATTTTTTTCACACCTTGGATTACGTTATCGTAATTTTAGTAAGGATGCCTATTTTTTTGAAAATGAAATATAGCCTATGTCACTCAGGAATGATGTAGCTTTCCAACAGTGAAAGAATTTTTCAAATCTGCCAAGTAGTTTCGGAGCCTATTCAATTCATACAAACAAACAAAAAATCAAACCTTTCCTCTTTATAATATTTGTATAGATGTATAGATGTATAGATAACCGTTCTATTTCTCTCCAAGATATAACAGAGAATTAGAAATGAGACATAAAAAGTTTATTTGCATCACGTGATCTAGTAGAGATCGTCACAATTGAATAGTAAGTTCACGTTTTGCGTTGAGTGCAGACCTCTTTTTACCGCTTTGTGTTGTTTTAGTAAATTGTGTATTTTTTTTATTTATTACGTGTATTAAATTAAATTTATTGGAATGGAATCAGTAAGCTCAGGTGCGTTTTTATATGTTAACTTTTTTGAGAAAAATATGTTCTTGTTGTTTTAATTTGTAGTTAAAAATAAAAAAAGGAAAAAATGTGTATTTTTTTTGCATTTTTTTTATATCTTTATGCGAAAAGTTGTGTTTCCCGTGGAATCCCAATGTGGTCTATACGTCATTTTGTTCTGTGGTTTGTCTTATTTCAGAATATGTTAAATTTTCTTGCTACATTTTGCTCCCCTGTGTGTAGCGTTCGTTTTCGTTGGTGACGTCATGTTCTGATAATACATGTTTTTGGCCAGAGTTTTAATATTTTTGAAACTTCTTAGGCCGAAAAACATCCAAAACATTATCGGTAACGAGGCAAGAACTTTACAATATAATGAGGACGTCAGGTTGCCAAGGATTGGATAGACAATAATTTAAAGATATTGGAATTCTAACACCATAAAAAACTAAATATGTTTTCGTGTTTCCATATAAATACAATGTAATAGAAAAACTTAAAACGCGTTTTTCTCCAAATATTTATTTATCATTGTAACTGGTGAAAAAACAAAGTTTAAAAAAAAAAAACTATTATGTATTTTTCAATACAAAGATTGAGAAAATCGCAATTTGAACACAGAAATAAACAAAAAATATTTTTTTGTTGACCTGTGTTATAAATTAATTCTTAATCATGACAAAGAAAAATAGAAAACTCACTTCAATCACCTTAATTGCGCATAAGAATGTGGAGAGCAAACTTCATACTTAGTTTAAAAAAGGTAAAAAATGATTTCATAGCCTTTTGAAAAGTCGCTCTCGAACTCTTATTTTTAAGACTTTGTTCGGCGGTTGTCTACAGTTGTCAATGAAATTTATAGACATGTTAGACAACAGTATAAGCTTTCATAAAATGACAATTTTAGACCGGAGCTCAGCGGAGCTTTTTTTGTAGGCTTAGCAAAACTTGCATTATCTAGTTACTTTTCTTCACTCCCTTTATAATTTTTTTCAAGGTCATATTTTAAAAAATGTGTCTATTTTTTTTTTTTTATTTTTCTTTGTTATTTGTACTACAAACCTGTAAAGTTTCATAATTGTATCGCCACAGCAAGCCAAAATGTGCATAAGTAAAAATAGACGATTTTTTGATAATATAAATTTGTCGAACTTTCAAGGTCGCTCAGAGCCATAAATAAATATGAAATGAAAAAACTGAATTAGAACTGTTTTCCTTAACTTTTTATTAAAACAATGACGTCTGAACGGATTTTTATAAGACAGGCTACTTTTTACGGCGCGAAAATACCTCATTCCCGCGGAAATCTAGCGTGATCGTGTCAGGTTGATTAGGTTGCTTTTGAACAAATTTTGATGTGAAGTTGAGGACCGGAACACGACATTGTTGCAGGGGGACTTACAGCCCCTAGGAATCAAAAAATCTTATGCGGACGAAGTCGCGGGTAAAAGCTAGTGTTTTATAATAGATAATATTTGTGTTATTCTACGTGCGTCGTCGACCATTATTTCTTCATTTTCTTCTTCCTGCTGAATTTCTTTTTTTTGTTCTGAGAAAAGGGATGCATCAATTGTCTGTTCATTAATATCATAAATATTTTCATCTGTTATATTTGATTCAATATTTGAGTAACCTTCGGCTTCGGCCATTTTAGGCCGAAGTTTTTGCCGAAGCCGAAGAATCTGTTTATTATATCCAGCTTCGGCCGAAGATTTTCTTTCAGTCTAATAATTCGGCTTCGGCTGAAAATCGACCTTCGGTCGGACACTTTTGCTAAGCCACACTTGAACTTGATAATACATACACATGATACAAGTGTTGAAAGGCAGCAGCAGATGTTGGAGGCAGACAAGACAACTGTACTGTACTGTTTTATTGTTCCATGCAGGTTTTAGAAACCTCAAATATCTATATTTGTCTATGGAATCAATTTTTTTTGGAGCATCTCAGATTGCAAGAATAAAACGAATTCCTTTTGTAACGATGTCGTGTGGTGAAGATTAATCTTTGTAAATATTTCTGCGCAATCAATTAAATCGTTTTTCGAACAACTTAAATACAGCTTGGCAATTCAGATATACAGTCAGACTTTGTGATGAATATATTGTTGATTGTACTTGAGCTTTCCCAGGTTCCAAAAAGTAAATAATTTTGTAATTTGGAGTTCGTGCAGTCAATAATATCAACAAATCAACATCTTCCCCAACAACGACAGTTGTATTTGAACTTGTCCAATGTTCTATAGATGTTTCAATTTTAAGGATATAAACGTCATTATAAGCTTGTTTTATTGGAATACCAGCAGCTTTTAATTTTTCACATAACATTGAAAAGAAAAAAGATGTAGATAGCATTTGTGTTATCAATTTCGAAGTTTAAAAATTCAAAGCAATTATAAAGGCCTGACTTCATAGTTTTACGCATTCCCTTCCCACCGCATCAAAGAGTGCTAATGGGTAAGGACAAGGAGCTAATTCGGCTAAGGATATATTTTAAGAAGCTTGTTTAAATTATTTTAAAGTTATTATTAAGTAATATTTACATTAAATTAAGTCAGATAAAAAATTAAGAAATAAGAAAAAGAATATAACTCAAAGATACATTGGATGAAATAATTTGTAGTTAGATACTTTAATAAGAAAAATGATAAAAGATAGAAGTGAGAAGTGAGAAGTGAGAAAAAAAGCAGTTGGTAAAAAGTTTTGGAATGTTTAGCTTGTCTTAAGAAGACTGGAAGAAAAAAGATAAAGGTTATTTTTCATGTCAAATAAGAAAGTTAAAGTTATTAACCTTTAGTGTGGTAAATCGTCATAAAAAGAATGGTAATCTTGTTTGAGAGATTTCTTAAGCTCTTGAAGGTGTTTGAATTTATCTTCTGTTGTCTTAGGCTGAGTTTCAAATACATAGCTGTGGAATGTTGTGAAGTGGAATGGGATTAAAAGGCTTAATTCGTTGCTGCAGCATTTTCCAAGAATCGGAAAAATTTAATTTATATTCAATGAAGCCTTCGTCGTTGTACTTTAAAGTGTGTATTTTATTCACAGTGGGATCACCACTTTTTTTTTTTTGGTCTAATTATTGGTATACCAATAGTGAAGAGTACTTTTTAAAATATTGAAAATTCAAATATTTTACTGTGTAGGGAAAAGGATTGGTACCAGCCTATATATTTTCAAAAATCTCATTTTTGGAAAAAAATGGATTTACGAGGTTTGCATCCTTAGCCGACGTAATTCATATTCGGAGAATTTTTCAAGTTCATTTTCAAATGTCTTAGTAATGCTCATGCGTTGAAATAATAATACAGGGTCTATTGGTACCTTTTCATCATGTTCTTTTATGACACTTTTCCAATAAGCACGTCTGCAAAAGAATTTTCAAAACTAACAGTATAGGTACACTAAGCTACTTCGTTTATTTCTTTCCAAAATACAAAAATTTCAAAAAATGACGCGGAATGTTTGCATATTATGTAAAGTATGAATTTTGTAATTGTTAAAACAGCGATATCTCACGAATTTTACATTAAACTTGAGAAATTTTAAACTCAATTTAATTGTTTTTAAAAAGAAGGGGAAACATATAAAATTGCACGAACTAATACCCTCAAGAATATTTTTTTTAATTGGATATTCAAGCTTTTTAACTTATACAACGTCTTGAAAGTTGAACTGAATCATGCAAAAAGAATACTTTTTCAGTCTTTATGGTTATTGAACTATCCATGGTCATTCATTCGGATTACTTAAGGAAGCCCATCCTAATCATTGTTACATTGAGGTAACCCAAAGTTCGCATATCTTGAAAATGAATTTAAGCAGGAAATTTCTCATCAAATTTCTTTAATTTACCAATAATTTTCTCAAGTGCACGGTTAAAAATGTTGGCATGTTTTTAATACAGCGTTTGTATTACAGCTGCAAGCAATAGGTACCTACATCAAATTAGGTTTTAATCTATATTACATAGTATACATATTACATATTATATAAAGAAGGATTTTCGAAATGTATGTTCGCCCATAGTGACTGCACCAAATTGGATGATTTTTGGTTTTATATATTTGTTATTGTTAGCACAAGATTTGTGTGATATAAAAATTACAAAAAATTAACACACCATGGCTCATTTTTGTCTTTGCACTATCGAACACTGTACTTTGTTAAAAATTTAAAAATTTAAAAATATATAAAAAAAAATGTTTTTTCCATCAATATTTCAAATCAAACTACTAAATCTACATATCTATCTACTATCAAACTAAAAGCCTTACAAGATTTGATGAATGGTGTCGAAATTCGAATTGGTAGTCACAGTTGACATTAAACTTCAATATTTATTAATATAGAAAAAAAAATGCAAATAATCATATAATCCAGCTTATATAGTATAATAGGTATACATTGATGTCTCAAAATGACTTTCGAATTAAGGCTTGCCAAGCACTGTTTACAAAACAGACATAACATTTAAGCACAAATAATCATATACAGATGTCTCATCCCCATACAAAAAAATGTCCTAAGAAATTTTATTAGCCGACAAAATATCAGCAGACAAAACTACAAAAATCCAAAAATTCAGAGCGACAACTTTAAAAGTTCAAATGAAGAATGACCAAAAGAAGAAACTGACAAAATGTAAAGCTTTTCAATGAATTTCTCCGTCTCATAAGAATGTGGCACAAAAAATATCACACATCCCTTTTTCTCTCATTGTTATTTTTGTTGATTGACTTCTTTTCCGAGATATGTTTTATTTCTATTCTTTTTTCTCCTTTTCTTGTGTGAATATTGTTGTTGTATTCCTGTATACATTCTTTGGCAGGCGCCTGCTTGGCTGGATAATTCTACTTGTATTGCATTTTGTAGGTATCTATCTACGTCAAAGTGGGGAAGGATTTTGGAATTTAATGATTTGGATTGCAGAAAGCAGTGTTGCCTCAGGGCAAGTTATATATGAATTGCTCACGAAGAAACATAAGTCCTTTTCAAAACAAAATGTAAATATGTAGGTTTATTAAACTTTACAATTTGATACATTGCCTTTTTTTAAGGAAATAATTATTTGTAAGGTGAAAGAAGTATGGAACAGTAGGTCAATAAAAAAGATGTCCTTAAATCAAAAAGGAAAAAAGAATATTCAGGGATAAAATTGTGTTACTGTGGCAGCTCCAGTATAGAGATCTTTTCCTATTGAAGAATATTTTTTTTTTCTTGATAAAAAAAATGTTTTCTGTTTATTTGTATTTCTTCTATTGTATGGAATCTTGGGATGTATTGTTTTTGTATCACTAGTCGGTATTCGGTTTTTTGCAGATGTGTACATTGTAGATACTTATTGGGATGTACGAGTATGTAACTGCATATTGAAAAAAAGAATTGCAATATTTTGGTTCTGATTTAGTAAGATTTTTTTTTCATTTTTAAGCAAAACGTCCTAGCTCATAATGTTAAATATCGCGTACCTAGGCATGTTCATTTGCACACAAGAAGAAAATATCTAATTTGAAGTCAATTGGTATGTGGTGGGTTACTAGGTACCTAGATATTTAAAAATAAATTGTGGATAAACTAAAAAAAAATCAAAATTAATAAATAAAAAAAAAATTTAAAGCAGGTACCTAACTGATTATTTTTCTATTTAAAAAATATACCTACCGACTACAGGAAAATAAAATTCGTATATTCATTCATTCATTTTAACAAAATTTATTCCTAGGAACCAAAGTAAAATCTTTCAAATATTCACTCCAGAATGAAAAATCTGTCCTAGCCTACATACAAAATCAAACCAACCAATTCACAATATGTATATGTATTATACATAAATGTGTGTAAGTCAACACATTCAATCGCTTCTCGTTTTATTTTGTCTCAAATCTGAGACGACCTTACAAATTATAGACGCAAATACAACAAAAGCATAATAAAAAAAACCATAACTTGTCTTGCCTTGGTCGTAGCACAAAGAAAAATATGCTTGGGATGGGAAAGTATACAAAAAAGTAAGCAACGAATCCAAGAACAAAAACAAATAATCTGGAAAGGGGTAAAAAGAATAGAAAAGAGTGGCATAGCATAGAGTAGAGAAACAAAATATTTCAGAAAGAGCTTTGATTTTGTATGAAAAGATACTATTTGTAGGTCAGTGGTTAGCTTGTTGTGGTTGAAAACGAATGATTGCAAAATTTTCTAATTTTAAACAATTATAACTTTATTGAAAGGTGAGTTAAGTGACCAAAAAAATATTTTGTGATTGGATATTTATTTGTCTTTGCCACAAAAAAATGTTTAATAAAAAAAAATATTATGTTAGTCGTTTAAGTGGTAAGACTTTGTAAGCCATAGGTATTTGGCTTCGTTTGCAACAAGGGTTTATAAAACTACTAGAGGGCCCGGCAAACTTCGTCTTGCATCAATTAAATGCAGAAACTCAAGCTATGGAAAAATATTGTTGTTGCTTATTTGATTTCCCATAAATTTTTTTTTTTTCAAATGGCCCGGTGAATTTCGTAAGTTTAATGGATCGATTGTCAGGACAACCAAAGTTGTTGAAAATATCGGTTTCGTTGTAACCGCAGATTACTTCAATTTTTATGTACAACGTGGTCAATGTTTAATCCTAAAAAATACATTTTACCGGGGTAAAAATTAGTCTACGTGCTTTATAAGGCTATAATCTATCTCTGTGCCAAATTTCATTCTATATTATATTTCCAATATAACTATTTGATAATACGTAACGCTAACACCAAAAATTGGAAAAATAAAATTGACTGTATTCCGTTTCACTACAAAATAAATTTAACCTATGTGTAAGTTCACAAACGCATTACTGCAGTAATGATGCCCAAATGTTCAAAGCCAAACGTTCACAAACCCAGATTCTGGCTTCACTTTTCTCGTCAACTGTTCATTATTGCAAAGTTTCATAAACTGATGCGCAAAAACTAAATAAAAAAGCATCACTACGACAGCGTGATTAGTCGGCATCGCATCAGCAACAGCTGCATTAGCATCAGCATCGCAAAACAGCAGTAATGCCGATTCACTGCAGCAAAATTTGACGTTTGTGAACTTACACTATATTTCTGAAATAGAGCCATTTATTAAACGTTTGAACGTTTGACATAGCGCCATCTATTGAATTCTTAACTTACTCAATCCAGTGCACAGATGTCGCTATCTGATAAAATCGTTTGGAGCTAACATATAATTGTGACTATCAAGTAATAGACAAATAATTTGCAATAAATTAAAATTGCGACTATAATTTGAGATTTAAACTATCCTATCTCTCAAGTTGGATCGAACTGCACATGGTGTGCGAATTTTATTATAATCGGTTAAGTGGTTTAGGAGTCCATTGAGGACAAACATTGTGACACGAGATTTATATATATTAAGATGTACCTAGGTACCTATACACATTTTGTTTTGTTATCTCTTCTCGTGATCTGCATTATTATTTTAGGCTATTTTGTTTTTGGTTGGAAAAATGGAACCGCGTAATTTTTATGGAGGATAGTCATTGGTCAATCCCATTCCTCATATGAAATAAATATTTGTTTTATACCTTACCCTTATTGCATGCGAAGCCAAATTTGGTTTCTATTCTTATTATTTAAACATAATTTTTTTCTGATTTTTTAATAAAAGATGTCTTAAAACATTCCAAAGAAGCTATTTTTAAAGTCTTTTAAGTTTTTTCTGTAGGTATAAACAATAATTCATGCAGTAGAGGGTTAACAATAAAAAAAAATAGTTACAAGTAGGTACCTCTGTACATATGCATGTAAATGCATGCAAACATATATACATACATTTCTATGTAGGTATTTCATAAGTTATACATAAGTAGGTAAGGCCTTCGGGTAGGTTAACTTAAAAAAGTTGGTAGCGATCTTGCTACTTAAAATAAGTAGGTACCTACATATACGTAAAAAATACGAATGCAGAAGTGGTCAGGTCAAAATATTTCCTAGCCTTTTTGAATGAATAAAATGTTTAAATGTCAATACACATACATAGGTTGGTACCGAAATGAAATATGATTAGCGAAAAAATGTCTTAGGTGAATTTAACATTTTAAGAGTTTTATTTTTTTATATTGATAAATTTTAAAAATGTTCATTGATGGCAATTCATGAATAATTACTGGGGACTAATTTTAATACATGTGTTAGTGTATTTGAACAATTTTATAATCGGTTGGAATTCATTTTTTACGTGTGTTACGATTTATTTGATTTAAGGATTATTATGTTCACATTATGTATTATGTAACTACAAAAAAATTAAAGAAGATGAAGTATGAATTCATTAAGATCTTATTAAAATTGTATTTTAGATGTGTAATGGTTGTTAAAATATAATTTTACATCCAATAGTGAAAACGAATGATTAAAAAAAACTAAATCACCCACAATAATGATGTATGTATCAATCAACAGTTTCCTTCTATGAAATAGTTTCCAGGGGACACGAACGTGGACGTGGTAGAAACTTTTTTTTTCACTACCTCAGCTCAACATGTTTAACCCACCCACATACCAATTGACTTCAAATTAGATATTTTCTTCTTGTGTGCAAATTAACATGCCTACACGATATTTAACATTATGAGCTAGGTAGGACGTTTTGCTTAAGAATGAAAAAAAAATCTTACTAAATCAGAACCAAAAGATTGCAATTCTTTTTTTCAATATGCAGTTACATACTCGTACATCCCAATCAGAAATATGTATCTACAATGTACACATCTGCAAAAAATAACAAACCCGACTAGTGATACAAAAACAATACATCCCAAGATCCCATACAATAGAAGAAATACAAATAAACAGAAAACATTTTTTTTATCAAGAAAAAAAAAATATTCTTCAATAGGAAAAGATCTCTATACTGGAGCTGCCACAGTAACACAATTTTATCCCTGAATATTCTTTTTTTCCTTTTTGATTTAAGGACATATTTTTTATTGACCTACTGTTCCATAGTTCTTTCACCTTACAAATAATTATTTCCTTAAAAAAAGGCAATGTATCAAATTGTAAAGTTTAATAAACCTACATATTTACATTTTGTTTTAAAAAGAACTTATGTTTCTTCGTGAGCAATTCATATGTATATAACTTGCCCTGAGGCAACACTGCTTTCATTAAATTCCAAAATCCTTCCCCACATTGACGTAGATAGATACGTACAAAATGCAATACAAGTAGAATTATCCAGCCAAGCAGGCGCTTGCCAAAGAATGTATACAGGAATACAACAACAAAAGAATAGAAATAAACATATTTCGGAAAAGAAGTGAATCAACAAAAATAACAATGAGAGAAAAAGGGATGTGTGATATTTTTTGTGCCACATTCTTATGAGACGGAGAAATTCATTGAAAAGCTTTACATTTGGTCAGTTTCTTCTTTTGGTCATTCTTCATTTGAACTTTGAAAGTTGTCGCTCTGAATTTTTTGATTTTTGTAGTTTTGTCTGCTGATATTTTGTCGGCTAATAAAATTTCTTAGGACATTTTTTTGTATGGGGATGAGACATCTGTATATGATTATTTGTGATTATATCTTTCACCTCGATAAGTGATATAGTGCGATAAAATTTATCACGTGGAAAACGATAGCGCTGGTCTCTAAGACTCTTATTCACCAAAAAGTGTCACCAATAATAGTGATGGATTTAGATGCTAAGAACCTTAAAACTTAAAAATTTCAATTGACAAATCAAACCGATAACAATAACTCCCTATGTGAAGTTAAAAATAACTCAATATGGGAAGTTAAAAAATATATATAGACAAAATGTTTTGTCCTTCAATATTTTCGATCAAAATTTTAAAAGGTGTGAATTTCGATACTAGGTAATACTAGTAATAATAATAACATAATTAGATTATCAACAACTCAATTCATGTATGTACATTTTATGTATAGCGTTTACAACTCGAGTTTAAGTTTCAGTGAATTTATTTCCAATTTTTATACAGTTTTACAAATTTCTTTTACATTTCTCTCATATTCAAAATTCAATTTATTTTGTATTTTTGGCGATAAATCATTCATCTGAATAATTTTGTGCAAGTTGCAGTTGTCGGCCTCGGGATATTACTTCAGTCTTTTCTCCACGCATACCGAACCCCAAATGATTGAATTAGGTTAATTTTTAAATAATAATCATTCTACGGACAAAGAAAAAACCTATCGGTTCGAACTTGGAAGAGGGTGAAGGGTACTATAGTACTATATGTAGAGTAGCGGAAAATCAACGATAGCTATTTGTAAAATATTTAAATTCATTATGCAATTATGGTGATGGCTATGATGGCGAGTGTGTTGAGGTTTATCGGTTTTTTTTTCTGTTGGTATCATAAGCGAAATCAATTAGTTTGTGGTTGTTGAAGTTTTAATGAAGTTCGCCTTCAAATTGACGTAGAGAGGTTTTTCCTTTTTTTTGTTATAATCTTATTAGTATATGTGGATGTACGATAGCTCATACAAAGTTGGGTATTCCTCGAATTATGGCCCACAGAAAAAGTCCAGTGACCCAGTTCAGTTTGTTTTGCTGAAGAAGACTCATTAAGTGTGTAATTTAATTAGGGGCTTGTTTGAGCAAGGGTGCTGCGACAAAAGTGCTATTACATTGACAATGAATCATAATTCAAGTAACTGCTTTATTACATGAAAACCAGGATTTGGATTTAGACGTCCCAAAATATCTTATCAACTATTCAGTATCCAACTTATCCAACAAGCTTATCTATCATTCCTTCGATTATTTGAACACGCTTGGTGTAATTATTATTTACTCGAATGTCATGGCAACCATAAAGTTCGCATCGCCTAAATTCATCGAAAGCAAAAAAAAAAAAATATGATATGTACATATATGTAATTGGCTTTCAGTATTTTTTGTTTATTCCTTTTGTCCTTTCTTGTTCTCTGTAATCCAGATCCTTTTTATCACTATGTTTTGTTGGAGAGAAAGAAAACTTTTGAATAACTGACACATAAAAAAAACGATGACTTCCAGACATTAAATAAACCATTGTTTGTCCTTTTTGGTGTGAATATGATTTGGATCTTCACTGATGTTTTTGCGGAACTCGACAACTCAAAGAACGAAAACTATGAGATTAATCAAAACATCTTCAGCCAGAGCCAAAGACAAAGCCAGAGTCAAAGTATAAAAAGGACGTTTGAAAACAAATTAAGTCCTACGTGTTATTTGCTTATCTCCTTCCACTTCATGAATCTGAAAATATTATTGATATAATTTCCTATTTTAAGAAAAATGAAGAAGATATACTTCCAGAGCCTCGTTTGATGTCATTAAACCGGCAAAGATACAATTTTATAAGCATTACAAAAGTCATTTTTTGGTAAGCAAAATATTATAAGAAAAAAGTACGTGAAAACTAAATAAATCTTATTTTTCATTCACTGATTTTGACTTGCTCATCATCATCATCATTTCTATATCTCGTTGAATGCATCAGTGGGCAGGGCTTATAGAGTGTGCGGCTAAGAAGGCTTTGGAGAAGACGTGGGGCACAAGAAGCAAATGATATTGTATAGGCATTTGAATATTTTACAAATAGCAATGTACACAACGGAGTCATAGTCTGTTTGCGTTTGTGTCTGTTTATCTTCTTAATAGCTTCGGGTCGTAAATTCTCCAAAGGATCAACATTCAACATTCACAATTGTACATGCGACCTGCGAGTATACATACATAGAAATTTTCCAAAGCACGAAAGCCATCAGACTCGCCTTAATAACAGATTTTATGAGAGCTAATCCAAACAAATCACCTCTTTGCCGTTTGTCATAATATTTTGTATCTACTAATTTGCATTTAGATATGCAAACATTAGGCATTCGGAGAATGATATTCTGTTACAATAAACTAACTACACAAGGACAGACATTTGCAAATGATAGCCATCTTAATTGTCATTAAAATTTAAGGTGAGAGAGAGCTACCTACACGAGTTTCGCACCAAAATATATTGTTATAAATTAGATTGGAATAATATTGTTTTTTAAGTCAAGGATTTCGGTGAAAGGGTTTGTTTATGCCAAAATGTGTTTACAGACCAAGATTATGATAATAAATCTAACATAGTTTGTGTTTGTCAAGGAGTTATTGCTTCCCAAAATACTCATTTCTGGTCCATGGATTCTTTTATAATGTATCTTTTATCATTTATGTATGTACATTGTACATTTATGGTTTTAATATCTTTATGTGATACAAAAATTAGAGAAATTTGAGTTTCAAAAATGTTTAACCGAAAGATACATAAGAGTTAAAGGACATTACACTCAACTACAGATATATAATCTTCCTCACACATCATTTCTTAAAATTTTCTGTCCCAAAATATGTATTCATACTTATAAAAATATGTACAATATTTTTTAAAAACTATGATTTCTAAGCTCTTAAGCTTAAGCTTACACTGATTTGTTTTAACTATAACGGTAACAGAATATGTATAAAGAATTTTCCGTACAAAATCTTTTACAAGGTCACCTCAAAACCCTTGCCAAAAAACTGCAACCACTGTAGGTATTTGTTGCCTGCATTTTCAATCAAATTTTTATGAGAAATTCTCACAATATGCACCTTACTTTAATTTAAAAAATAAACAAAAACTCAATGATTGCTGAGTTATATCAATCCATTTTTATTGAAATTTTCAATTAAATTCTATTGATAGCATTGGAATTGAATATTTAAAAAAATCTTAAATGTTATCATGAAATACACAATTTTCTGCCCGATTATATTCCACTTATTCACGCTATTTATAATAATCAGCAGAATCATCAGCAATCATTAGAATCATAATTTATATTTATATTGATATCTGAATTGATGGAATGGGATGGGTATTGGGAAAGTGTTTTTACATACAAACATAAGTGTATGTACCTATAGGTATATGTACATATGTGTGTACGTATATGTACGAGTATCCTTGCACAAAACACCATTAGAACGCAAAAGGTCTTTGTGCGTTTCCGAATCCAATTGGCTATAGGCACATAGTATACATATATACCTATACATACATACGTACATAAGTATACTTTCTATATATGTATGTACATACATATGTATACCCTCAGATGTTAATAAGTTTACTGCATTGGATGATGATGATATTATGATATTTTGAAATCTGATTTCCGTAAAAAGCATTGAGTTATCAAATTCAGGGTATACGAGTTTTTATACTCGTAGACACTCTATAGCAAGTTGATTGATGCACAAAAGGGTTTTTGTATTTTTAAATACACCAAATGAAGAGGTGATTTCAAAAGCGATGATATGTATGTTCATGATGATAATGATGTGATGAAGTGCACAGGAGGGAATTAGAATTTAAAATTATGGGAAAATATTTCATTTTTCCACCTTCAATTGGAATTGAACTAAATACTAAAATGAATCAACGAATATAATTTATACTTGACTATAAAATTACTGCAATCAATTTAATTTGTTATTGTTTTTTATTTGACCAAATTAATTTAGTCCTTAGGATTGATACTAAGAATACAATAACTGATAAAATTGAATTTTTGATCGATCCGAATTTGAAAAAAAAAACTATAGGTAATATTTATCAAAACTCTCATCGGTTTAACTATGTATATCAAAACAAATTTAAAAATGTTGTTAAACATGGTTCGCAAAACAAGTGTATTAAATTTACTTTATGACATGCTTAACGGTAGAAAGTTCGTTGTCAAAAGTGGCAACATATCGTCTACCAGAGTTTTTGACATTAAAAATAGTCTTCAACAAGGAGCGGATAATTCACCAATCCTTTTCAATATTTACTCCAGCGATCTGGTATAGGTACATTTTAGTATTTATCTAAGTATAGAATAACTTAGAGTGCCCGCATTGGGTCAAGAAGTTAGTTGTAAGATATTGATAAGTAGGCTAGCTTTTTTTATGAATTTTTGTCTAGCTGCAATATAGTATTAAGATGAATTGAAAATAAAAATGAATTAAAAATGAAAAAAAAAAAAACATACATATTTATCCAAACATCCTCTCTGTGGATGCAAATCTCTTAACCGTTGCTTAAGGCTGTCTGATGAACAATGAGATAGAACAACAGCAATCAGAATCATTTGTCTTTTTCCATTAAGAATCACAAAAAACCTTTGCCTTGCTTAAGATACAAGTAGCTTAACACTCGTAGATAAAGACAAAAACATAAGATAAACCGGGGTGTGTTTTAAGACTGGTGCAGATTATGTGCATCTTTTTTTTTAACTAATAAGACTACATCAGTAAATGTTTTCAAAATTAAGAAATCATAACGATAAATTGGTTTCAAAATCTATTATATTTTGTTTCTATTACTCAGTGAAATGTGAAATGTATCTGATCCAGAAATTTTATCAGAATTCTCAATTGAAAATGCAATAGGAAGTTATCGTGACTCTAAGCCAAATTTGTGTTTCAAAAACTGTATAGCTACATATTCTTGAACAACAGATCGGTTCAGATTTCTACAATTTGAGGAAATTGTGTTGTTTGGTTAAGTACATATGAAGTAATATAAGCTTTTGAAAGTATTTTCAAGAAATATAGTCAGGTGTACAACATACCCTGGTGTCTCCTTTAAAACAAGATTTTCATGCTAAAACTCTATTATGAAAATAATAACATTCATCTTATTTTAATGAGAGTGTAATGGGATTTTTGTTTGTTGTTCTTGTTTTGTAGCAAAGCGAAAAGAACTAGAAGACACAATTTTTTTTATTTTTTATTTTATATTGTTTTCTGCTCTCAAAGCGATCTGTGCGACATCTGTTGAACATCTCAAAGGAATTATACTTTCTACGTAAATGAGTAGGTATGAATATTAATTTAGTTGTTTTTAATGAAAGTTACGATAGAATGATATAAGATTGCAAAGACGAATGCATTTATATGTACATGTACACACGAAGATAGTTGTATAAAGGAGTAGCGACAAGAATATTTTCATCAACGTACATAAAAATAAAATTCACGCTGTCTAATATGTATTCTTATGAAAATGTTCGCCATTCAAAAGTAGGAACATGAAAGACGTAGGGATACATACTAGGTACTATGTGCGTATAGAAGATATGTGCTGTTTTTGAAGATTGAACTGAGCTCAACTAAACTACCATTAAAAATTCCCTAGGATCTTTTATTTCTGGTTGCTTTTAGTTTTGGCACTCTGCAAGTTGTTAAATTATAGAAAATTATAATTTAAAAACGCGGCATGGGAATTAGAATAAAATACCAATTTTCATCCTTTATTGAAACACATTTGTAAAAGTTTTCTGCATGCACTTACTTGAGTTGGAATCAAACATGCCACTCACGCATGTTGTATTTTCTGTAATATGTATGTATATGTGAACCTACTGTTCAAACACGAACATACTATTATCTATAGATAACCCAATGCGTGTGTGAAATAAAGATAAGACAGAGCGTCCTAAGCATACACTGACGGTTATCTACAGATACTTACATTTACATTTAGGATAAGATAAGAAAATTGTATATATAGCATAACGCAGTGAAATAAAATTTAGTATTTATTCGACTTACAACCGAGTTTTACTCAACATTTGGTCCTTCGAATAAGATTAAAAATTTTCCCCCACCAGTGGTAAGAGATTTTTAATGAACGAACAAGTGACAATTTAGCGTTATCAGAGCTACAAATACTGATAAAGTGAAAAAAAGCGTTGTCAGAGCTAAATACTGACAAGTGAAAACAAAAAAAAACTCATATAAAAAAAAAACAAACAAATTCAACAATGTCAGCAGATCATCTAAAAATAACTGAAAAACAGTTTGAAATCATAAAATACTTTCAAAAAATATTAAAGGAAGGAGAAAGTGTAACAACGCTGAGCGAAAGTCAAGAAATGCTTATCTATGCTGAAAAGAATCTTCAAGCATTCAAGGAAAATGACAAGCTACTTCATAAGCTTGGTATTATTGAGGTTCCCGATTTGAAGAAGGAATGGATAAAAGTAGTAGAGAACTACCTTCAGAAAATTCAAAAAAGACATACAATAATGGATAATTTAAGAAAAACAATAGACAAGGCAAAATTAGAGACCACTTCCTCTTCTTATGTCAAAAACTTATATATTGGAAAATTGAAACGATGGAATGACCGACTGCAAGTTGAGTTGTCTAAGATGAATCCAATACAAGAAGAGGCATTAAGAGACGACAATTACATATTTGAGTTGGAAGAGGATATAACATTACTTCTTGACAAATTGGAAGAAAATCACCAAGGCATAAATTCTGCAAATGTTTCAACAAGAAGTCAAAAAATTGAACTGCCTAGATTCAATGAAGGAGTTGGGTGTATAGTTTCCGACTCACTATGCGAGAAACGACAATATGAAAAATTCATGACAGAGAAATTCTGGGAGACAGAAGAAATATATATAAAACAAAAAAAAGAAGAAGAAAACAAAATACGAACAAAGGACGAAGAAGTAAAAGAGGAAGAAGACGTTTCCGATAAGGCAATTGCAATTATAGATGAAGATATAAACAAAAATGTTGAAGACGTCGAAAAAACGAACTTAACTAAAGCTCGCAATGCAATTGCAGGTGAAAAAATTGATGATAAACCTAAATCTGATCGGATTGAGATCTTCTCAGAAGACATAGAAATTAAAAATGCAACAAAACCAACTGAAGAACAAACTAATGCCCTCGAAGAAGCAGAACTTAGCGATGAAGAATCGCTCGAGTGTTTGGTTGGAAATGCAAAGACAAGCCAAGCTGAAGATAAAGTTACATTTTTCCTTGGTCAAGTGGTTTGTTTGAAGCTCAGCCCAGAGAAGACTCAAGCGAAAAGTGATGATTCGGAGGAGAATAATTGCAAAGATAATACAGACAAGTCGGAGGTGGTGAAAATTGCAGAGAAAACTTACGGCGAGAATCATTCAGAACCTGAGCCGGCTGAAAAGAGTCCGAAGATTTCTTCTCCTATAGAAAAGAAAACAAATAAGCCAGAATCAAAAAACGGCAACCAGCAAAAGCACCGCAGGCCAACACGACGAATTCTTATAAATCGAAATCGTCGGCTTAGTCGCGATAAACTGGAAAAACCTCCAGCACGTCCTTTTCCAGAATGTAGATACATAAGAAGAGCAGTAAGTGAAAAGCTTTCAAATGTTGGCTTTCAATTACGAAAATGGTCTTCAAACAATCAACATTTGCTTTTGAGCATAATTTCGAATGCTGAGCATAAAATAATTGATGTCAAAGAAGGCGACACCATGAAAACATTGCTACTTCACTGGGATCCAGATCAAGACGAGTTCCGACTTGTAATAGATACATCTAATATAAGCAGTTCCAAAACCAAAAGAGTCCAGATAAAAGCGAAAATATTCATACAAAGATTATTGCAATCAAACTATGACTGGAATGATGAACTTGATGAAATCATGAAGGCGAGAATGATCTACTTAAAATTCAACCGGACTTGGAAAGGTTCAAGGAAGAAAAATACTCGTATTATATTAAGGGTTTGGACGTTTACCACATAAGCGATCAAAACGGATTTATTTTAAGTTGCGATTTTATTATTTTGTTATGTATTATAATACGGGGCATAATATTTATAAAAAGAATTTATCATTTTCTGGCCCGCAGAATGTTCAAACATGAACATACTATTATCTATAGATAACCCACTCACACCTACACACATCTAATTCTGGCATAATGTATATAATTATGTATTTATAAATGACAAAAATGGGAAAAGTTCATAATGAAATTGCTTTTGAGAAAATAGATCATATCAAACTTTTAAAAAATAAGGAAATAAAATACTTTTTCATACACAAAGCTAAACAAAAATTAAAATAAATAGAGCAAGATATACAAAAAATTGCCTTCATCTAAAACATTTTTCTTTTTTCAAAAGAACGAATGTAGGTATTTGTTTTATTCTACAATTTTAAATTACATTTATTATAGCAGAGAAAAATAAATATGTTCAAACAAAAACTGAATAATCTCCTCAAATGCATGTGCAATAAAATCCATGTCCACTCAAGAAGACCAAACACAAATTTTACTGTTGCTAGGAAAATAGGTACACCTACATATTTACAAATGTATTCATCTAACAAATTTTCTGCATAACTTAAAAAATATAAAACCCAAAACAACAATATGTATGTCACTTCAAATCTCTACTTCCTCTCACCAGGTCAGATGATGAAAGTAGGATGCAGTGAATTCTTATAGGTACCACACAAAAAAGAACCAAAGAGAAAAATATCACTAAAAAGATAAGAATACATGGATGTCGAAAACCACATTGGTTGAGAATTTTTCTTTGCGATGGTAGAATGAAATTCGTTTACGCCAGATTGCACATTATTTGAGGTATGTAGTAGACGAGTGTTGTACATAGGTATTTATTGTGTAGTTATGTAGGAAAATGTCCTTTCTTTTAGTTTAATTTTCAAGGAAAAGTAGACAAATTGTTTTTTATTTACTTTTGATTCATTCAAGGAAAAAATGAAATGAAAATGTTTTTATTTATTGTTGTGTTGCACATACGAACTTTCTGTGTCCCATGATAAGAATTGTGTGTTATCTTTTATAAATTTATGAAAGTATTTGATCAATTACGGTATGAGTAGAACTTGTCATAGCAGTGAATGATTAGTCCATTACAGTCCTTAATTGAAGGAAACTAGTATCTCATTATCTCATTATTTCAAAATGCAAAAAGAACAAAGACAATAATTACAGTAGCATAATCCTTAAACAGAAAAATATATAAAATATAAAAAAAAATTCAGTCATCGGCTGGCCCTCCTGTCGTTCAGACCTATGTATTTCCTAAAGTCTAGTAGTCTCTAGTGCATCCGCTTGCCAATCGCTATTTCTCTTTTTTTCATTTTCCCTTCATACTCTAATTTTCCCTTTTTCTATCAGTCAGTTTACGTTTTTTTTTTTGTTTGCATTAATAAGTTTGTTTTTCGGTCCTTTCTCACATGAGGATGGCTCCCAAGCCTATCCGTTCGATCAATCGATTCGGTTCGCTTGATTTATGTTCCCTTTCCGATCCACCCTACCCTCTTCAAAAAAAAATAAAACATCCACTGTCATTTTCACTGATTTCCCTCTCGTTCCTAAAAATTCAATCTTGAAAAATCCTCGTTTTGTTGTTCACATAACTCCCAAAGATCCTAATACTCCATTAACATCAGTACGTAAATATTTTTAAGAAAAAAGTAGACTCCATCAGCACCCAATATGAAAAATTCTGCCAACTAAGAGACGGTTCCATCCTTATCTTAACTAAAGATCATAACATTGCCGATAAATTTAGTAATTCCAATGCTTTAGATTCTACCCTACCTGTCCCGTCAATATCAAACTCACTCTAACCTTAATACTTCAAAAGGCATTGCCTACGCTCCCTGCCTTATTAATGTGCTAGAAACCGAAATTATTTCTGAACTAAAAAGTCAACACGTGTCCGAACTTTAAAAATTTACAAAAACAATTGACAACAACAACAAACCGACAGGTCTTATGTTGTTTTCTTTTGACTTATTTAAAATACCAGAGACAATTGAAATTGGTTGGTACAAATCAAAAATTACGGAATATGTTCCTAATCCAATGCTGGCAATGTCAACGACTTGGTCATACCATGAAATGTTGCAAAAATCCCGCTTCTTGCGACACACTGCGAGATTGGGAAAGAGCTGGAGGAAACTAAAACACATCGCTGGAAAACGCACACGATGGCGCGTAGGAGTAGTTATATGTCCCGCTAGGGAACACCAACGGACTTCGTAGGTCTGAGGACCTAAGTAAGTAAGTAAGTATTTCGGAACCGAATGTACACGTACCTAATGTCTTAACTGTTCTAGCTAACAGACTTCTAGCTCACAGCAACACATTTCTAACAAGACTAATACTCAATCAACTAAAAATTCTCTTGAAAAAAGCGAATCTCTTTCTATTTATTCTACACAGAAAAATTACTCTCAACCACATCAATATCATCGCTAATACAAACAAATTCACCGATGAACATTGATAATTATGATTCCTCATAATAAAACAAAAACCCCGCTTGGGGTTCACCCTCAATAAATAATCGAGGTAAGTTGGTCGAAAACTTCACAGCAAACAATTAACTAATTATCCTAAATGATGGTCGTCCAACACACCTATATACATAGGTCTTCCATATTGACTTAAGGCTGGGTGGCCAGCCAAAAAAATGGCTGGAATGTTACAAATAAAGCGATAATTTTTATATTTCGAATGCTAATTGATTGAAATAAAAATTAATGCATTCTAAATAAACAGGGCTACTTCACTGCATCATTATAATTTTTAAATGTATAATATAGTAATTCTGAGAGTAAAACAAACTACAATTTTGTCATTATTTTGATAGTAGTTTAAAATGCACCATTTATTTTTGGTATAACTAAGATTTTTATTTAATTTTGTTGGTGTTTTCAAAAGAAATTAAGTTAATTAAGGGAGTGACGAATTGACTTTAATTTATTTAATTTTTTTTTATGGGCAAAAAATTAGTCCAATCTTATGCAATTTTCAATGGGTTTGGCGTGTTTGAACAGGTATAACTTCCTTAATCTACAACATATTTCATTGAAACAAAGAGTATTGTAAAGCCATTCTCAAATATTTTTATTACAAGTAAATTTTTTTTTAAATAATTCACTTCTAAAGTTAAAACAAATAAAAAAAATAAAAAAACGCAAGAAACGTTTTTTTTCGAGGACTTTTAAATATCCTTCATTCATTATTTAGCCCTTTGAACTATATTTGAACTATATAGACGGGACATCATTCGCATTTGTCAATAACGGTATTAACATCACCAAAGGGCTACTGCAAATCTCCTTATCTATCTTTACAGCTTCGTCACTACTTATAGCTATCGAATCTGCCAAAAACAAAAACACTGTTATTTTTACTGACAGTTTATCAACCATCAATACCATCAAAAATATCAACAACTATTCTTTTATAATTCTAGTCCTACGTGACAAACTTATTGAAAAAAGGAAAAATCTTAAAACTGCGTGGGTTCCAGGGCATATGGACATCGCTGGTAACAATCTCGCTGACCTTGCAACCAAAAAGGCTCAAAAGCACCTTCTCAGTTTCTATTTTTTCAATGCCAAAGACTTTAAAAAACACTGCATTGTGACGCAACAGTGATATCTAACTTAAAAAACTCTTGGCTTGAATATCGTCATCACTGTTCCAAGATCAACCCAAACGCAGACAGAACACTTAACCCTAGCGACTTACTTTCATCTTGGATCAAAAATTATATTCGGAAAAGAATGGGACATACAAAGATTACTCATGAGCATGTTAATTCAAAGCAACCACCTCCATCATGCAACTTTTGTACGCCCACCACACCCCTCACCATCTCTGATATGCTACATCGACAGGCTATCAAGAAATGCATCCGGAAAACCCTTAACAGAACTTACATATATCAATTATTTCTAAAGATACTATAGAACTTGTTCACTTAATTTTCGTTCAACTCAACTTAGAATATTTGATTTAAAACTTGAATTTTTCAAATAGCGAAAAGTTAGAACAATTTTATATACATATGTATGTACTTCCAATAAAATTATAATAATAATAATAATAATAATAATAATAATAATAATAATAATAATAATAATAATAATAATAATAATAATAATAATAATAATAATAATAATATTAATAATAATAATAATAATAATAATAATAATAATAATAATAATAATAATAATAATAATAATAATAATAATAATAATAATAATAATAATAATAATAATAATAATAATAATAATAATAATAATAATAATAATAATAATAATAATAATAATAATAATATTAATA
>LR989927.1:46356764-46635674 GCA_905146935.1 Scaeva pyrastri | reverse complement strand
AAAACACAATTCACGGATGTTAAGTGTGCTTGCAACCAGAAAGTGAAAAATTCGACATTTGAGGCTAGTATAAAAGAATTCAGAAGATCAATTCTTTATCCATTCTTTCTAAGTGAATATATTCGGACGTCAAGTGAAATGGGTTTATAAGTTGACACAAACTTAAAGCGAACTTATTTTCGCATGAAATTGTACAAGGAATTAAATTTTATAAGAATCATTTGAATGGAATGCTCCTATCAATAAAAATGTGGCATCACTGTGGCATATACGTGTCCTTTAAAAAAAAATATATCTATTAAATTAAATAGCTACAAAAAATTGTAAGGGTACGTATCTAAAAAGAAAAAATGTTAGTTCTAATTATGGTGACCTGCCCAAAGACGTACTTTTAAATCTTGCTGGAAATTGTGCTGGAGAAATAAGGTGTTCTTTTAGTTATTATTTTTTGCCCTAAATCTAGAAAAATGTTTTTTAATAAAACTAACTGCATTCGATAGTGAATATATGCATCTACCAAAGAAAAAAAAACTTTAGAAAAGAGCATGTTTCCAATGTTAAAAAGTAACTTAGAAGTTTAAAAATCTTGGTGTGCCAATAATTAAGTGCGGCTGTAATTAATTAACAAAAGAAACTTCAAATATAATATTTATGTATATTTAATTTATTTAAAAAGATAACAAGCTAATTATAAATTACAAAACAAGTTTAAGTTGCAGCCGCGAACTTCCATTGCCAAAAAGAAAGAATGTCGTAGATATATACATATAAATGGATGATGCCGCAAAAATGAGAAGAGACTAGGTGGTTGCTCTCATGTTGTTTCAATTACATTGCATTCCGAAATGAAATAATAATTGTGGGTGCATTCAGTACCGTGCAAGGGATGAAGTGCATCCAACTCGTGACCGCTTCAAGCTTACTCTTAAATCTTGTGCCTATTCTCGTGTTGGCAAGCCGTTTTCGTTGTTTGTTTTTGCACCAAAAACCTAATTGAAAAACATTACGCAACATATCGCTCTCTACTTATTTCGAATCACACTGAAGTTTGAACTATGTAGGTTTTATTATTACTCTGGAATTTATGTTAAGACGAAACGAAGTTCACCAGGTCAGCTAGTTTTTTATAATATCCAAACCATGTTAAGAATAAACAAAAGCGAAAAATTCACTTTCATGGTCAGATTTTCTTTTTCATCTTCCTACATACATACATATGAATGTATGCATATTTTATTATACTCTGTATCTACTTTATTACTTAAATAACATTGCACAGAAAGATTCTTAATCTATTTAAGTATGTATATCATATAGATAAATTAAGATAGCCTAACTCTACTCTTCCCGGCCCGACCTGGCGGGGCGGCGGCGGCGGCGGCGTAATTATTATCATTTCTTTTCGATCTACTAACTAAAATAGGTTTTATTATAATTCATTAACCGAATCTAAAGTAAATATATTCCTTAATCGTTATTTACGAACCCCAAAACACATTAACACATCTCAACCTTATAAGCTTCACACTAATTGCTATAACTTATTTGCCGTATCTGCTTCAATAAAAGAACAAAACCTTGTAGTTACATAGGTGGGTGTTATATAAAGGGAAAAAAGGTCGATGCGCCCAAAAGTGACAGCCTCCTGAAGTGGAATCTTCCGAGCTTAATCCTAATCAAAACTTGTATAAAAAAGAAGATTACTTTCACATTTAATCGAAGGGAAAAATGTATCTTGAAATAAGTCATCTAAAGGTATGAAGGTACAGAGCAGTCAGTATTTGACGTGTTAACAATTAAATTGAAATCGGATGTTCCTCTCCTGGATTACAAATAAATACAATCCGAAAAACCCCTGCTCCCACTTAATAATCTCAATCATTATTTTGAACTAAAAAAAGAAGAAGAAAAACCAGGACAAACGATGATGAGAATAAAAAAAAAAAACTTTTCCAATTATTATTTGTTCGAGAGCTGAATTTATTTAAATCATCCTTCTCCGTCCAATGAAAGAGATAACTATAAAAGAAAAAAGGTTGGCTTTTCTGGGGCAGCAAAACATCCCACACGATGATAAAGACGACCGATGATGAAGATGAAGGGAAAGTCCAAATTTAAAAAAAAGAAAAATAACAAAAAAAAGTACCTACGGAAGGATGTAAGAGCAGCATCCTTTCCCAGAATACTGAGCCGAAGAACATAAAATCCCATAGAGTATCAGTTAAAGTTGACAACAAACAGAACACAAAAAAAAAAAAATAGTAATCTTCAAAGAGTTCAAGTATCCCCTTCTGTGATAGTGGTCAATCTGGAGCAAAATCCCGAACAAGGATCTTCTCTCCATAGAAATTGGTTTGGTTTCATTAAGTGCAATCATTTCTCCCCATATGCCCAACAAAGAACACAAATTCAGTGGAGTCTGCCTCTGTAACAAAAAAGAATTACATTCGCTTACACACACACTTGCGCAACAGGACGACCAAATTCAGGAACTCTATATACATAAGTACATACCTACAGATGTACCTATGTACAATAGAATGTAATTGCACGTAGAAATGTTTTCAATTTGAATTAAAATATTTCTTCAATTATACGAGTTGGAAAATGATTTTTCAATTACAAAGTCGAGTGAAATGAGGTGTGGTGTGTGTATTTGTTCAAGCAGCGGAAGTAGTACCTATTGTATACATACGTACCATACTCATAGTAGAAAAAATAGTAGAAAAGTCGTCGTCGTCCTTTTGTTTGCTCAGTGAATGAACCTCTTTACAAGCTGATCCTTGTGTTTTGTTTGCACTTTTTGGGTTGTGTTGTACAGCCAGTTGTGTACCTACCTATACGCTGTCATTTGTCTTTGAGCTGGAAAATCGGTCCAGCTCAGTTTACTCGGAGGAGCAACTTTGCTCGAATATATGTTAGGCACTCTTGTAATTGAGGGCTGTTCTAAATGAATTTTAAAAGCAACGACACTGGCAAGGATAAGGGCAGTTAATAGATGAAGGCATATTGTGTTGTAAAGTTTTAACCGATTTATTAGTGGAAACGCCGGAACTACCTTGTTGAGCTAAGTCAGGCTTAAGCCTTGCAGTTTATCAAAAGCAATTCTGCTATATAGGCTGCTCAACAGAGAGTTCGAGTTAAACAGTTAATTGAAACAACTGGGTTCGGCTCGAACTTGGAAGTGTTCTTAAAATTTATTTTTCTTTCTATTTATACAAACATTAAATTAATGAAGCTATGCTTCGATTCTTGACCCCACCTGTAATCGGTAAACAACTCAGTGCACGATATGTATTGAAACATGACACGGACAGTTTACACAATAAGCTGAGAGTGAATGACCAGCTATGTTGCATAAACCGATCGTGTAAAAACAATTCATTGATGGTTTACCATGCACTGTGTATGACTCGTGCCAATAGATAAATGTGATATTGCTTATGCTTGTGCACTTCTGTTTATTGGCAAGACAATCAAGATCGGGTTTCTGTCAAGTATCGAAGCATATTGTTGTGCCAATTAATTTTGTTGGTCGCTGGTGCTCCCTTTACAGGTACAACTTTCGTAGTACCCATAAAGAACTAAAGAGAGCTATAGAAATATGAAGAAGTGATGAGACGATATCACATTTAAATCTTAAGGGCACAGAATGGCATTTCATGGTGCCGGCCGCACCACATCAAGGCGGTATATATGAAGCCGCGGTTAAGTCGATGAAATATCTCTTGAAGAGGGTGATAGGACTGAAAGTCCTCCCATATGAGCAACTTTCAACGCTGTTAGTACAAATAGTAAATAGAGGCCGTACTGATCTCAAGGCCAATTCATCCCTTGAGCGATGATCAGACAGACGTTCAATCACTAACACCTGCACATTTCCTTGTGGGTGAACCGACAATTTTTCCAGTTCCGTTCGATGTCAGCAAACAACCAATTACAGTAGGAGTCAGATTGTGGAAAGATAGGCAGTTGATGCTAAAGCATTTCTGGGTTAGATATTTAACAACTCTTCAACAACGTAAGAAGTGGAGTAGAGAGAAAGAGAAACTAAAGGTAGGACAGTTGGTGACAGTGGCAAGCGAAAACTTCCCACCAGCAAGTTAGGCGCTGGACACAGTATAATTGAGCCGTGAAACAGTTCTCTTTGTACAGTCTTATAGATCGGTCGTTATTCTTTAGAGCTCCTTCCAAGCAGAGAACAGTCGTACAGTTCAGTACATTTACCTAAGGAAGCAATCGACATTTACGCCACACTGTTTAACAAGGCGCTGAAAATTGTATATTATTCGCTGGAATACAGCTGTGTGAAAGAACTCCTCCAATCCGGCATATCTCCGGTCGATAAGTCTTCTTCCAAATATCACTAAAGTTTTTGAAAAAGCCCCTCTTGCATATGCTTTATGACATGCTCAATCGTAGAAAGTTCGTTTTCAAGAGTGGCAATGTAACTTCTACCACAACATTCTATATAGAAATTTTAGCAAGGAGCAGTTAACTCGTCGATTCTATTCAGCATTTCAACCAGCGGTCTGATTACTCAGTATAGACGCTGCCTTAGACGCTGCCTTGGATTGCACAGAACACCAGAGTTGGAGTACAAACATTACTATTCCAACCAGGTTATATACCATGAGGCCAACATAAACAGAATAGATAACTTCCTCCTAAAGCTGATTCGGGGTCACAAGAGCGATATCCTCAAGTAACAGTTTAATTTTTGGGGCCTATTCCCAAAATATCAGTACTACGATAATTTGCGTTTAAGTGGATTTATTCCGCCCGATGCTTTCCTCTATATTTAGATAGTCTAGGGCTGAGAGGCAGTACCGCTAATATAATCCGATCGGGACCGAAGAGATAGGGTAAAGCAGGAGAACAAATTATGGTGGTTGCAAATTGAAATTGATAATTAAAAAGTTGACCGAGTCTCTTGACCTTGGTATTTTTAGTTAAGTAGGAACAGTCGTGGTGGCACCAAAAAAAGCTTACTGTGGCTGTTCTAGTTTGTAAATAGTTCAAAAGTAGTTTTTAGTAATTGTAAATAAATAAGTAGTTATAAGTAGTCTTATCGAGTTTTAATTAGATTTAATTTTGTTTTAATTAGTTTAAATTACTTTTAAGTTATTTAGGCTTTATTTGGGTAATTCCATGGTAACTCACGATACATTTAAATAAAATTTCAATCAGTTATTTTAATTTTGTCGGGAATTGAAAAAAAAACTTAAGGATGTTAAATACAAATTTTAAATAAGGTTCATAATTTAACATAACATAATTTAACTTAAAAATTTTCTAAAAACAACAAGTTAAATTAAAATTTTATGTTTTATCTACATAAAAGATAAACAAAAATATAAAAATAAAAAAAATGTTAGTTCAACAAAAAAAATTTCGTGGTAACTCATGTTACATCCGCTTATGAAACATAAAACAAATTTTTTAAAAACCATTTTGTGTGTCAAAAAGAGAGTGGTTGTGACCCACATTGATAACTTCTCATTTTATCTTTGAAAACTTGGCGTTTTTTAAAGTTTTTGTTTAATAATAAATACACTAATTCAAAAAAAAAATCAGGTATTAAATCCTAATCAAATTAAATTAATTAAATTTGTTGTTAAATTTTAAATTTTCTTAAAAAAAAATGTGTATTCGGTTTGATTTTGATTGATAACAACTTTTTTTTCAAAAAAAAAAAAACAATTCAATAAACATAACTTATCCCACAATTCTACCATTTGTTAACAATCGTTTTTAACAAAAAAAAAAATATATTTTTGAAGTCAATATCATTTCTCATTGTTAAGATATGAAGGGGAAAAACAATTTCGGAAAACTTTTTAGTAGAATTTTACATGTAATTTTTAAGAAAAGCTAACAATTCAATTTTCGAAAATTGTAAGATCTGTGCAAAACGTTACTCAATGCAGTTAATAATTATTTTGAAGTTGTTTTTGGTACCTTGTTAAATTCAGATTTGTCAAATATTTTAATTTGAAACGTAGAAACTAAAACGAAAAAACTTAGAATTATACATTCTTGGAAAAGGTTAAGTTTTGCTTTCCTGTTTTGCGACCTCTTTGCCGCTAAGCTGAAATACGTAGGTCAGGTACTGGTTATTTCTTGGTTGCTGGTTAAAGCCAATTTTGTGTACTTTATGGTTTTTGTTTAAAAATCCATGATGTCACTTAACAACAATCGAGGTTGCCTTACCCATTGTAAAATTAACATGTATTTTCTGCTATTAAACCCAACGCCTTTATCAGCCCCGTCTACCTACCCTTCACAAAAAACTAACGATAATGTATTCACGTTTATGGAAAATGTTTTCTTTTGTTAATTCCCTTCCGATACCTTTTGACAATACCATCCTCACGTGTTTCATGAAATTGAATTTAAGTCCTTTTATTTTAAACCAAACAAAAACTCCCCTCATTAAAACCTCCAACACCTGCAGCCCCTTCCCGAGCAGATCTTTACATCAGTCACCATTTGCCAGCGGCTACATTGCAGAAAGCTTAAGCTTAATGTAAAAAGACAGCGTAAATTAACCTTTACGCGAAAGAAATTCGCCAATTTTTCGTTTGTTGTATTTTAGGGAACCTCCAAATAACGTCTCCCAGTCCATTGGTAACCTGACTTTTTGCCTTTGTAAATTTTTAGCTATAGAAGATACGTTTTGAATACAAACATTTTGATTTTATGAAGATTGTACATATATCACAAACCCTCCGCCGACGTCACCGGAGGCAAACAAATATAGTGGGTGTATAAGGCTCTTGTGTCCTCAATTCACAAAAAAAAGCTCGAAATGTTTGCAAGGAAACAGAGAGAAAAGAATGGAGTATAATGGGACAGGTAAAGAAAGAGCAATAGGATTTCAAATATTTGCATGAAATAAAACAACAGTGTGAATGTGATTTGAAATTGAAATTTACAAAGCAAAAAAACTGTAAGCTTTTGGGGTACCTATTTGATGCATTGTCTACGATTTCCGTGATTATCAAAATGAAAGAAGACAATAGAAGAAGAAGGAAAAGAACGTTTAACGATACATGCAACATGTCAAACATAATTTTATTAACGTAAAGATTTTGACGTTTTTTTTTTATTTAAAACGCTTATACAAGCTTCACTTCAAATATTGAACATTTGTTTAGAGATTGCTCATCTAACTTGTGTCTAATTTTCACGCGAGTAAACGTGAAAAATCAAATCGAATGTGTAACTTCAGCACTTAATCATTTATTTAAGAAACATAATATGCCATTACTAACTCGAACCATAAAATCACGAAGCTTCCCATGGCTTTCTTCTGAAATTCTAAGTGCAATAAAACACACAAGATATAACAAACCGTCCGTAGCGTCGCGTACGTCGGTCGTGCTTCGGTCACTGTGATCGTTTTGGGTGCTTAGAAAAATACTGAAACATGGACAATTTAAAAATATCACGATACTTAGTTACTAAATTAGTGCAATCCGCAAAATGCAATTACATATTTTTATAACAGGTTAAACTCAGACCGATCGTCTAAAGTCTTATAGAAGGAAGTTAAGAACATTGGTTTCAAAAAGATGCATCTGTTTCGGAGGAGAACATTGATTTAGATGAGTTGAATGAACATTTCATTATACCCCCAACACAATTCACTAGTCGTTCGGAAATACGAGAAGTAAACGACATGATATCAAGTAGGTTATCGAACATCCTGGACAAAATCTAAAATTATTCCTATCCTTAAAGAAGGCTTTTGCGGTTATTCTGAGCAATCAAATAAAAACAAAGACAAACAACTCCTTTGCTCTTTGTTATCAACACGGTCTTCTTTGTTAGTATTCCTATATTATACATAAGACATAACTGTTACACATAACATGTATCTACATATACATATAAGGCATCGACACAATTATGTATAGATTATATATAAATCAAAACTGATATTTTAGTTCTTATAATAAAGCAGCCCTGTCTGCATTGAATTGAATCGCTCTGTTGTCGGCTTATTATTTTTGGTTTCTCCAAAGTTTCCAAAAAAGGCTATGGGCCCAGACTCGTCAAAAGACAAATTCACATATATCTTAACATATTTTAATCGCAATTAATTTTATTAAAAATCGAAATCGCGCTTTATCAGATCGAAAAGTTAGAGGACTCTTACTACGATTCGTGGAAAATTTTAATGCGATCGGTTTTGGTTCATTGTGGTCTATGGGATTTTGTTTCGGGTGCAATGGTTTCCCCTACAGAAGCCGCTGCGTTAGCCGAATGGAAATTGAGCGATGAAAAGGCCCTAGCTTCATTGATCTTGTGTGTAAGTTATACACAATTGCTCCACATCAAGAACGCATCTACGTCCAAAAATGCATGGACGCGATTGCATGAGATGCATTCGCCAAGTGGAACGGCGAGAAAAGTAACTGTCCTTAAATCATTGGTTAATTTAAAAATGAGCGAAGGGTCCTCGATGTCTGACCATTTAAACAAATTTTTCGATTTGTTCCAAAAACTTCGTGAGCTGGAAATAAAATTTACGGTTGCATTAAAAATTAAAAAAAAAAATTTAAAAAAAATTGAAAGGAAAAGATAAGGGACAACTAAGGCAAAACCGATGATGATGTACATCAAATAGCAGCAACAAAAGAAACCGGTGAAACAGCGAGGTAAATGTTACAAGTGTCACAAGAGATGGCATTATGCATCTACTTGCCCAGTAAATAGTGCAAGCAAACAAAATATTAACTGTGCAATGCTTCACCTTTCCAATACATACACAGAGATCAACCGTTCCGTTTGGGTTCTTGACAGTGGGTCGACCTGCCACATATGCTGTTGGAAATGTTGTAGACGCTGTTAATGGTATAAGAAGAAGCGAATAATCTCTTGAGAATAGAAAGGCGAATATGGAAAAGGCAAAAGAATATCGGAAGAAACTCCGTTCTGAAAAACCGGTAAGTAGCCCACATGTTGTAAATTTCCTTCAAGACAGAACACCCAATCCACTCACTGTGGAAGAAGCAATGCATAGTCCAGATGCGGAGAAATGGAGAGCTGCTGTAACGTACCTCCTTTTTGAGTGAGAATAGTATATGCTAAATAGGATCAAAGAACCGACCTACCCACGTAGAATAGTCTCCTAATTCCCACAAACCTACTCCCACATCGGATTCCTACAGAAGCGAAAAACTAAAACTATCGCTTCGCTCTACTCGAGAAGAGATACTCTTAGTCTTCTACATTTTAATAATATGTATCGATGTCATACATATAAGGTCGTCTTCGCCCTGACCAACGGCTACCTGGACCTGCTGGATGCACGATTGCAGAGTTCGCCGGATGAGGGGGGATCTTGTAGCCGGAGCGTCGACGGTGTTACATTATTTTCAGATCCTAATACCTGATGTTCTGGTGTAATAATAAAGTTTAAATTTGCTGGAGCCCGAAAAAAGTTGTAACATTAGAAATTCCACGCTGTAGAAAGGTGTCTGAAATTATTGTTGTTGTTAACTTGATTCTATGAATCATAGCCTCACCGATATCTTTTAAATACACGTGAGTGACTTCTCGGAAAAATCTTAAGTTTGTTGGCAAAGAAATGAATTTACGAAAACCCCTTATTTTGAGAAACCAAGATGTAAAAGTTCCCTACCCTTCATCACCCTACCCTATAATATAATGAGAATACCTCCTCACTATATTCCTATGTAGATTCCCAATGGGTATGTATTGTTCTGAGGAATCCCCTTATAGTGGAAGAGAAATTTTTCAAACCTCCCTTAATCCCAGTTGTCCATCGTGTTCGACCTCTCTTTACCTCGACCGATTACCCTTCCTACTCCCGTCTCATTTTACACAGATCAGTTACTTCTCTGATACTTAATAAAATTTGACATCCTTTCAAATGTTTTATGAATAAAATCTATCTGGTTTTCTTTCTTTCAAATTCGTTAGGTAGTTATTTTATTCAGTTTACAATTGTTGATCTTATTTTTGTAATGTTACTTAACTCAATTATGTCGCTTTCTACCATACATTCTTAAGTAATTATAATTTATAATTTATAATTTTATCGAGTTCAATTGTTCTTAATATTATTCAAATGATATATGTATGTAAACCAAGTATCGAACGTAAAACAAATCCTCAACATAGTCTGTCAAATTTTCGATCGATATATGTGTTATATATGACATTACTATAAAAAAATAACTTGATAATTTTATCATCTAAATATTATTAATCAAAATCTAAGCTTGCCAATGTAAATTAAAATCTATAATATGTAAAGTATAATCAAATGAAAAGACTCACAAATTTTTCTCCGGGTATAAGTGCACTTTTACGCCGTCGCGTCGTTGATTGATGACCTGTATTCGAATCTGGATATTAAAGGATATAAACGATTTCACAGTTGGCTTGCTTGATGTTGGTACAAGATACATACATATGTATGTTGACTGATGTTTTCCTTACCAAAACTTGTTAGTAGTGGAAAGATAATACACTTCACTAAATTAATAATATAATCTAAAATACCATCTAAACATAAATCTAAATTTTCCATTTAATATTTGTTGAAATCTATTTTTTTTTTACAATACAAAAAATATTTATAAATTTCTTAGATTAAACTCCACACATTACTTTTTTTAAGAACTATAAACGCAAAAGATTATGAGCTGTAACCGCTCGTTTTCTTGAATACAGCCTTTTTCTTTCTTCACAAGCAAAAATATTGAATGTTTCAACTATGATAGCTATGATTAAACCATGTGGTTTCTCGTAATATTCTTGAATAACACTTTTTTCACTTAGAAGGCCAGACTGAAATTAGGAAAATTATAATTAAACCATGTGGTTTCACGGAGTAACCTTGAATCTCACTATTTCCACTAAATTCGCTGGATCTTGAGAAGTACAGCCTAGACGAGAGTTTTCACGATTTGCCGAATGAATTATTGATTTGCTTAAAAGGTTGACTTTATTTGTTTAATATAAATAATGTATGATTCGTATAAATGTTATCCAAAAATGAAATTTTAAGGATGGACTTGATTGATGGAAGATCTGAATAATTGAACGATCTTGAATGATTTACACTTGAGAGATTTTACAAAGAACTTACCTGGTTCTTCTATTAATAAGTATAAGTATGCTTCAGGGCATTGATGAAATTTTATGATCCCTTGGAATTGTTGGTTTGGGTTTTTTTCTTTTCATCCTTATCTGCCTAAATATTGGCGAAATTCTGAAAGGTGTGTTTAAATTGACGGCCACACGGAAAAAGACCTGTCTGCCGGAATTTTTGTCTAATTAGACCTAATGGCGTTTGGCTACATGGGACGGAATGGAATCGGATCGTGACTAAAACAGCTGAGTTTCTTAGCTTTCACCTTGGTTAGTTGATGAGAATAAGAGTTTGATTTTTGTTAAGCTCTATGCTGAATGAAATACTAGTATTTGTTTCTATTTAATGTTTGCAACTTAAAATATAAGTTGTTTTGCTTTCCTTGATTGACAATTATTAATTACAACACTAAAGCTTCAATAAATAACTTTCAAATGCTCTACAAATTTGACTCAAACTTGTTTTTTATGGTATTACGTCTTTATAAGCGAATACCTATTTTGAATTTCTAATGAAGTTCTCAAAACTATTCTATGTAGGTATCAAAAGTATTTTTCATAAAAAAAGTTCAAATACCTAATTTAATTTACTTTTTGAAATTTATTTACATTATTTGAAAATATTTTTCTCATTGGACAATGATTCTTCGAATTGGCAACTACATTTTCATTCTTCCTCCTCTTTGACGTTTTTTTTTGCCTTAATGTTATTTTTTTTTAATCTTCCCTCCCTATTAACTCTATATATTCGTTTCAGATTTTTTTGCGTTGACATATCTCTCAAATTATTTTTTTCTTTTTTCAGTTCTCTCTTATTTTCTTCTCGTCACCTCTCTTAAATATATATAAATATTGATTCCGAGGAGACAGGTTAGGGGTCGCATCGAGCGTTCCTTTGCATGATTGTACTATTCCATTATATATACAAAGATGTATCACAAATAATCATATACAGATGTCTCACGCTTATGGAGAAGAATGACCTACGAAATGAAAAAAGCTATATTTTTAAAAGCTTTAAATAAGATCTTTTCCTACAAAATCAAAGCTCTTTCTGAAATATTTTGTTGCTCTACTCTCTGCCACTCTTTTCTATTCTTTTTACCCCTTTCGAGATTATTTGTTTTGGTTTGTTTATTCGTTGCTTGCTTTTTTGTATAGTCTTCCATCCCAGGTATATTTTTCTTTGTGCTACTACCAAGGCAAGACAAGTGATGGTTTTTTTTATTATGCTTTTGTTGTATTTGCGTCTATAATTTGAAACAAAATAGAAGGAGAAGAAGAAGAAATTGAATGTGTTGATTTACACACATGTATGTATAATACATATATTGTGAATTGGTTGGTTTGACTTTGTAGCCTAGGATAGATTTTTCATTCTGGAATGAATATTTGAAAGATTTTGGTTCCTAGGAATTAATTTTGTTAAAATGAATGAATATACACATACGAATTTTATTTTCCTGTAAGTCGGTAGGTATATTTTTAAATAGAAAAATAATCAGGTAGGTATCTGCTTAAATTTTTTTTTATTTATTAATTTTGATTTTTTTTTTAGTTATACACAATTTTTTTTAATACCTTGTCATTACTATTTGTTGGTCAGTGGTTAGCTTGTTGTGGTTGAAAACGAATGATTGAAAAATTTTCTAATTTTAAAAAATTATAACTTTATTGAAAGGTGAGTTAAGTGTTCAAAAAAAATATATGGATATTTGTCTTTGCCACAAAAAAATTTTTAATAAAAAAAATATTTTGTTGGTCGTTTGAGTGGTAAGACTTTGTAAGCCATATTTGGCTTCGTATGCAACAAGGGTTTATAAAACTACCTACCTACACATTTTGTTTTGTAATCTCTTCTTGTGAAGTGCATTATTGTTTTAGACTATTTTGTTTTTCGTTAGAAAAATCCGCGTAATTTTTATGGAGGATACCTAGTCATTGGTCAATCCCATTCCTTATATGAAATATGTATTTGTTTTATACCTAACCCTTATTGCATGCGAAGCCAAATTTGGCTTTTATTCTTATTATTTAAACATAATTTTTTTCTGATTTTTTAATAAAAGATGTCTTAAAACATCCCAAAGAAGCTATTTTTAAAGTCTTTTAATTTTTTTTCTGTATAGGCAATAATTCATGCTGTAGAGGGTTTACAATACAAAAAGATAGTTACGAGTAGGTAGGTACCTCTATACATATGCAATGCATGTAAATTGTAAATACATGCAAACATAAGTACATACATTTGTATGTATAGGTATTAAATAAGTTATAAGAAGGTAGCAGGGTTCAAACCTCACTTCGATCGAAGCAAATCTACTCCAGAAAACATATCTACTTCGCCACTCCGATTTTTTCAGATCTGCTCCTTTTTTCCACACTAAAAAATTGTTAAGCCAAACCTTATAAAAAGCAAGTACCTACATTAATTATATATTTACATAAGTATATTTCCGTTAAATACAATTTTGTTTAAAATACAGTTTTTGAAAACTTGAATATTTCTTTCATTTTCAAATCTACTTAGGAAATTTTTGTTTTACTTCACTTTTGCTGCAAATCTTCTACGAAATTTTGTTACTGAGGTTCGAACCCTGGTAGGCAGGGCTTTTGGGTAGGTTAACTTAAAAAAGTTGGTAGCGATCTTGCTACATAAAATAAGTAGGTTCCTCCTACATACGTAAAAAAAACTTGTGTCACACTGCAATCTACAATATAAAATTTATTTGAAGTCAATAGCATTATTCGTTCCTGAGATATTTGCGACAAATTAAAATTTTCACTTTTTTTAAAAACTGCTATTGTGAAAAAACCGTTCGACACATTTTTTTAAAAGTCCTTTCAGCTTCTTTTGAAGTTATAACCTATTGAACAAAATTTAATTGGAGTCGATATCTCTACTGGTTCTTGAGATATCGTTAACGAAAAAGGGTATCTCGAACGTACGAACGTACATACATACATACGTACGAACGTACATACGTACGAACTACGAACGTACATACGTACGAACGTACATACGTACGAACTTACGTGCACACACATACACAGACATCTCTCTACAAATGGCGGATTTAGATTCTAGGAACCATAAAACGTCCAGATTTGTCAAAAGTTTCAATTTGATAAATCGGACCGATTACAATAACTCCCTATGGGAAGTTAAAAATACGAATGCAGAAATATTCTGGTCAAAATATTTCCTAGTCTTTTTGAATGAATAAAATGTAGACAATTTAAATGTTGATACACATGCATAGGTAGGTACCTAAATGAAATATGATTAGCGAAAAAATGTCTTATGTGATTTTAAGAGTTTTATTTTTTTTATATTGATACAATTTAAAAATGTTCTGCTCTTAGCCTACTTCATTGATTGCAATTAATGCATAACAACTGGGGACTAATTTTGATACACAGGTATCTTAGTTTATTTGAACAATTTTATAATCGGTTGGAATTCATTTTTTACATGTGTTTTAAGGAATTTAAACGTAGGTAGGTACTTATGTACACATTATGTATTATGTAACTACAAACAAAGATTAATTCATTAAGAACTTATTAAAATTGTATTTTAGATGTGTAATGGTTGTTAAAATATAATTTTACATCCAAGCGTGAAAACGAATGATTGAAAAAAACTAAATCACCCACAATAATGATGTATGTATCAATCAACAGTTTCCTTCAATGAAATAGTTTCCAGGGGACACGAACGTGGACGTGGCAGAAACTTGCCCACCACCCATCCTCCTACCAACTTCATTTATTTTAAATACGATTAAGTATATGTATAATATACAAATGAACACTATATTTTAGACATTCATTAAGTTTTGGAGTTTTTTGTCTTTTGTTTAGGACATGGGAATAAAAGGAAAATTTTAATTGGGAAAACATTTTTAGCTTCAACAATGCCTTATTTATGAATTGCGTAGATAACTTTTCTACCAAAATAATTAAATATCCCAAAAAATCATTTTTTTTTTTCACTACCTCAGCTCAACATGTGTAACCCACCCACATACCAATTGACTTCAAATTAGATATTTTCTTCTTGTGTGCAAATGAACATGCCTACGCGATATTTAACATTATGAGCTAGGACGTTTTGCTTTAAAAATTAAAAAAAATCTTACTAAATCGGAACCAAAGGATTGCAATTATTTTTTCAATATGCAGTTACATACTCGTACATCCCAATAAGAAATAGGTATCTACAATGTACACATCTGCAAAAAATAACAAACTCGACTAGTGATACAAAAACAATACATCCCAAGATCCCAGACAATAGAAGAAATACAAATAAACAGAAAACATTTTTTTTTCTACCAAGAAAAAGAAATATTCTTCAATATCAAAAGATCTCTATACCAGAGTTGCCACAGTAACACAATTTTATCCCTGAATATTCTTTGTTTCCTTTTTGATTTAAGGACAAATTTTTTATTGACCTACTGTTCCATACTTCTTTCACCTTAAAATAATTATTTCCTTAAAAAAAGGCAATGTATCAAATTGTAAAGTTTAATAAACCTATTTACATTTTGATTTGAAAATAAATGTTTTTTCTATAACGACTTATTTTTCTTCTTGAGCAATTCATATATAACTTGCCCTGAGGCAACACTGCTTTCTGCAATCCAAATCATCAACTTTCAAAATCCTTCCCCACATTGACGTAGATAGATACATACCTACAAAATGCAATACAAGTAGAATTATCCAGCCAAGCAGGCGCCTGTCAAAGAATGTATACAGGAATACAACAACAATATTCACACAAGAAAAGGAGGAAAAAAGAATAGAAATAAACATATCTCGGAAAAGAAGTGAATCAACAAAAATAACAATGAGAGAAAAAGGGATGTGTGATATTTTTTGTGCCACATTCTTATGAGACGGAGAAATTCATTGAAAAGCTTTACATTTTGTCAGTTTCTTATTTTGGTCTCTCTTCATTTGAACTTTGAAAGTTGTCGCTCTGAATTTTTTGATTTGATTTTTGTAGTTTTGTCAGCTGATATTTTGTCGGCTAATAAAATTTCTTAGGACATTTTTTTGTATGGGGGTGAGACATCTGTATATGATTATTTGTGCTGGTATGGTGCAGATCAGTTTTAATAATTTGTAAACTTGCTCAAAACTCTGAGCTACATTTTCCTGTATCCAGAGCAAGACATCTAATGGGGTTGTCGTCTTTGATGACACAGCTGAGGTGGCCATTGCATGTACGAATTCAATATTTTCATAGAATACAGTTAATTCGTTTTTTAATACTGTTAGCTCAAAAATTTCTTGATAGCTTTCAATAAAATGTTCTATTAATGATTCCGGAAAATTGGTTTTGTTGGAATAACTACTTAACTTATTTCTATTAAGTAAATCAAAATACCTCAAATTTTCCAAAGATGCAAATCTTTCTGTTTTTGCATTGATAAATTATGGATTACTTCAAAAAATATTTTTTATATTAATTTTCACTTGAAACTTGAAAGCATGTTATCATTCCTTGATTTTCTTTTTTCTTCTTCTAATGGGACAGTGAGCAATGTTGATTGCCAAATCTCTTCAAACCCTTCGTTTCTTTGTACCTACTTTAAGAAATTCTTTCATTTTGTTAATTTGATTTGCACAAAACACAATGTCTATATTTGGATTTTGTAAAGTATTGAATAGTGTCTGAATGAGAAAAAAGTTTTGAAAACACGTTTAAGAGAAAAACTGTTTTAAAAGTTTTTAAAAATTTACAATAACCCGATGCAGCCATTCGGTCATTATTGTCCCATATATGTATTTATATTTGTCTCATTATCTTGGATGCCTTCAAAATATTGTTGAATGTTTTCGTTGTAGGAGTGGACTATATTTACAAGTCGAGAACTGAAGCTCCATGTTGTTCTTGCTAACGCTGGAATTTTTCTTCTTAAAACTTCTTTTAAAGCATATGTTCTTTTGCTTGAATGTGATGCAAACGTTGTAATGCCATTAAGAGTATTGTTACGGAAATTTTACCCGGAATCAAATCGCGCACCTTCACTTAATAAAATATAAATGTCAAATTGTTTTTTTGTATTAATTGTCTACTCGACTGTGTGAGAGCGGGCCGGCCGTGGTTTACCAACTATCGGTTCTCTCACTCAGTTCTTTGGCGAAAACTATTCTTTTGACAGATTTAAACTTAGCTCCTGGAATGCCGAGTTCAAATGATGCCAAATCAGACGGACGGTCTGATCAGTTCACACGAACTATGGAAATACAGAATGGCCGATGGCCCAACATAAATTCATGAAAATACTTTTGTGTAACATCTTATTTTTATTAATTATAATTCTATATTATTAAGTTGTATTAAATTCGGACGTTAGGGTCGGTTCCCACAAACCTCCTTTAAAAACAAGAGACAAAACACGAGAATATTATTTGAAACTTTTAACTATAAACCTCGTGTGATTCATCCTTTACACAATCACAAGATGAATCAGGGTATGCTGAATATGCCAATCGTTCAATGTCTGCTGCGTATTGTTGAAGTGCTTCTCCAGTTCTTTGTTGTCGGTTTTTCAATTCCATTCTGTGTATTTGCTTCATATGGTCACTTCCGTATTTCATATGAAGTACGTTCATGATTGTCTGGTAATTGAATATCTGACCCCTTGGAAGTTATCAGTGTGGGTCGCACCCAGCCTCTTTTTCATTTTCATCTACAATCCTTTCGTGAATGGATCTTTTTTTGGATCTTCTGTGATAAATTCGCGAACGAATTAAAAATTAAATTCGCGGTTTGATTTTTCGATCGCGAACGAATTAAATGTTATTGTTCTCCGAACCCTGTTTATAGGTAAAAAAAACATATTACATCAACATATAAAATCTTGTCTCACAATTCCGCACAGGGAATAACGACTTAAGTCGACGAAATATATTTACTGTGACAAAAGGAAAAACAACACAAGTTATGTCGAAATTGAGTTTATTATATGTAATATTGGATGCACAACATTCGATTCTATCTCCCATATTTTTTTTATAATAATAAAAAAAAATACAAACGAAACGAAAAAAAAAATTAAATACAAAAAAAACAAAAATTAAATTAAAAAAAAAAGAAAAGAAAATACAATTACAGACATAATCAACAACACATACATAGGAGGTAGTTTTAAGTTTTACTTTAAGGATTTAGCATGTAAGCAACCAAACACAAGATAAAGATGTTATTTTTTGCAATTTTCTAACAAAATAAACATAAAAAAAAGAAAAAAAAAGCATTACTTTATGGGCCGAAAGGCATTTATTAGTTTTAAGTATTCATGAATTTCTTAGAGCGCAGCGCCCGTTTAGGGCCAGTAAGTTATATTTAAGTATTATTAAGTAGGCTATTTATGAATTTTGTCTAGTACATATGTAAGTACATAGACATAAGTAAAAAATGAATAAAATTTGAATTAAAAAAAAAAAGATTTCCGCTCTAGACGTGAGTGGTCTCAAGTTCGATTCTGTCACCGGTAAAATTTTTTAAAATTTTTAATAAAAATTCATGGCCTGAACTGACCAAAGCTTTGATAAGGAAACGAAAAAAATGAATTATTACAACAAAATAGTTATTTCATTCACTGTTTTTTTTTTTAATTTTTGAAAAATTGTATTTTTTTTTTTCATTTTTAAGCTAAACATATTCAGCCTTATTTAATAGAATCCACTAAACAGATGAATAGTTATGCAGTGTATAAGGATTTATGTAGGCTCTATTCAAAGTTGTATAAATTCCTATTTATAAAATTTTTCCTACAAATTATAGCTATGCAGTTCTTATATCAAAAAAAGTGCCAAAATGGGAAATCTATTCCATTTAGATGTCATAATTAAATCAACAACTGTTTTTTTTTTCAATGAAATAGGTAAATAAATACCTAATGACAACAATAAGCATTGGAATCGAAAGGGAAAAGAATGTGTTCGTCAAATTGGGATTCGTCCGATAAAGTATATACATATTACATACATCGTATTGCAGGATTGCAGCTATAAATTGGATATCTACGGGCTCCTCAATTGTTGCTGTTGAGTTCCGAACGGACAATTTCAATAATTTGTTTCATATTTTCTATCGAAAATCTTTAGGTATTTATTTTTAAATTGTTTATCGCTTAGTCATGGTAACACGATTTTAATTATATAAATCATTTTAAAAGGAAGAAAATTGAGAAGGCTTTTTTATGTATTTTTTTTTTATTTCTATTATGGACACCATGGAAACCATGACATTTTGTCAATATAATTTCCTTATTCAGGCTCTATTCAACCTCAAAACGCGTTTAGCCTATTCTGGCTCTATTCAACGTTGTACAACTTTTATAAATAACATTTTCGAGTTTAAAGGCATTATAAGGGGTGTATAACTTTATGCAGGCTTTATGGGGGTTTTATAAATAAGGCTGATTCAGTTTTATAGTATTTTCATTTTTTTTTTTTGTAACGGCATCCGTCGGGTATGGATCGTGTGGTCACCATGTGTCAACGTTCTATAGGTATGAATCGCACAGCTGTCACGGACACGAGCACTTAACAAGATTAACTTGAACAAATGATGTAATAAGTCACAACTATTTCCAACATAAGAGAACAAACCCATAAAAGTTTAACTGAACAAAAAAATTCTGTATACTTATGGCCCAGACGGTAGAAAGCAAAAAGAAATATACAAAAAATACGACTGACCCACAGAAAAAAAATTAGGCACTTTAAGAGGAGATGATGACAAACGATCTTTTTAATATTCAAAACCACCACAAGCACAATTTAATTTCTCGTACAGTTAACTTAGATGAGAGGCAAAAATTAAAAATATAAAAACACAAAAAAAACTTTGAATAAAACAGAAAGTACGTAAAAGTCCTAGAAAATAACCATGTTATATAAGTACACCATTGCTGATGCTATTGCTTACTTCTCTAGTGTTAAAAAATACATCTACCTACTCGTAAGTGCGCTGTGAGAGTCGTGTGAACTTTGTTTTGCAGCTCAGAATGATTGAAGATTTTTAAGGAAAATGCCAAAATAAAAAGGGTAAGGAGCTCTTAG
Organism: Scaeva pyrastri; assembly: GCA_905146935.1. NCBI lineage: Eukaryota > Metazoa > Arthropoda > Insecta > Diptera > Syrphidae > Scaeva > Scaeva pyrastri. Next base: position 46,615,451 of record LR989927.1, on the reverse strand, counting down.
GTAAAAGATTGGTGAAGAAAACTCAGATTATCTCTAACTCTACTTTATCAGGATCTTGTCCATGGGAGACGTCTGCCTTGGACTAAATAGTCCTTAAACCTGAAGTTTGGTCTTCTTATTGGTAAACATAGAACCTGAAACGAATTGGTGTCAATTATTAGAGTATTCGATTATATCTTCTCCTTCATTCGCCTTCAAGGGATTATTTAATTCTGAATTCTTTCTGGAAACAGATTTTCATGTTTTCAATCAAGAAAACATTGGCAAAAAAAGTACTTCGTACGTTAATCGGTCTTATTAGATTAAAATTTAATCCAAATGTCGATTATTTTTGGGAATCCTTAACTGGTCCCTAGTAAAAGCAATGGAATTAAATCGGAAGATAAAAATTTAGAAAAAAAGAAGGAAGGAAAGCGAATGAGAGGCGTGTGCTTGCATTGCCTAAAATAATGGCAGAAGTTTTTTATTGTTTTTTTATGTTTCTATAAGTACATATGTATGTATTTTTTAATTTTTTATTTTATTTCTACGAGCAATTTAAATGAATCCACAAAACCGGATAAAGCTTTTAATGGCCACAAAATTAGTCGACGATTTTGCCTTGTTTTGCATAGCTTTTTTTATCTTGCTCTTGGCTTTCTTCGTCACTTTTTTACGTCCTTCTAGGAATGTATATCTATAATTATTGTGCCTCATACCAAACTGCCTTCTAACCACAGAAAGTGAGTAACAAATTAATTAGGAGTTGTTTAAGTTTCTTGAATACTTGGTTGGTGAGAGTAGGTAAGTATATTTTGGATTTTTTTGTTGTGCTTTCCCTTGTTAATGGATACAAAATGTAGACAGCAGATTTGGATACTTGGTGAAACTTTTGTTGTTGTTTTTGTTTAGTTTTTTTAAATATCAGTTTGTGTTGCCATTTTAGTGTTATTAGAGTTTATCTTTTGTGTTCTTTTTTTTAATATTGTTATTTTTGCTACTGCTGTTTTGTTGTTATTTTTATTTATTTTATCCTGATTTGGATTACACTTTAACATAATATACAAGTAAGTATATCTACATCTTTTTAGGAACATATTTAGAAGTTTAGGAACAATGTGACAAATATTTAGCAGCACTTCGTTTTATTTTCTTGTCTTGAGTTTTATTTAATATTATAAGAACTTTCAAATCTACCTACCAAAGCACAACAAAGCAGTTTTTTTTTTCTTATTTTAAAAGCAATTTTTTTTGAAAAGGGACAGTTTCAGGAATTTTCAATGTAAATTAACTGTCAAGAAGAATATTGGGGTAAAGATTAATCCAATTAACAAAAAATCATTGAAATCTAAATGGTTTTGCTAACGTTCAAATATTCTGCACTTTATAAATACTAACAAATTACCAAAAATTCTTTACTAGCAGACAAATATTTATTCAGCGATCAACTGCGCTTTGTAACCCATCAGACCTTTGCGCTTTGTATTAATTCTATTGTACTCTTGTACATCATAAATCACAATTCTTATTCTATAGAACGTCGTCTCATCCCAATTTAATGCAGAAACTAGCTATGGACAAATATTGTTGTTTTTTCAAATCTCATGCAATTTCTTCATTGTTTTATTTATTTATTTATTGCTAAATTCAAGCTCATGAATAATAACAATTATGGTGCTGTGTACCTACTTCGTATCACTTATCCAACGATAATAAAACTCTCCTTTCTCTTAAATGACTGCCTCTATTATAAACTCTTACGAGAAATATGGTGCTTCATTTTTTTCCAGTGCGTACTGGTTTTACCCCATTATCTGTCTTTTATTTTTCAGATCTAAAAAACTGGCAACCCACAATGTAATGAAAAAATGTCATCAAATGTCTTTAAAGATTAAGTTAATCTAATACTTATTTAAAGTTATTTTGCAAAAAAGGTCAACCGAAGTTCATGTCCAAGTTGGTGAATGAAAAACAGTAAGCGCAGCATGCTCCCCCTTACATACCTCACTGTTTATTACTCTGTAATGCTGGGTAAGGACTCACTTTCATGGTATTCTGTTATGCTCCAATACACAGATCGTTCTGGCGCTGACTAGGGTTTATTAGAAGAAAACAATAACATCTAAGCACAAATAATCATATACAGATGTCTCACGCTTATGGAGAAGAATGACCTATGAAATGAAAAAAGCTTCATTTTTAAAAGCTTTAAATAAGATCTATTCCTACAAAATAAAAGCTCTTTCTGAAATATTTTGTTGCTCTACTATCTGCCACTCTTTTCTTTTCTTTTTACCCCTTTCGAGATTATTTGTTTTTGTTCTTGGATTCGTTGCTTGCTTTTTTGTATACTCTTCCATCCCAGGTATATTTTTCTTTCCAAGGCAAAACAAGTGACGGTTTTTTTATTATGCTTTTGTTGTTGTATTTGCGTCTATAATTTGTAAGGTCGTCTCAGATTTGAGACAAAATAAAAGGAGAAGCGATTGAATGTGTTGATTTACACACATGTATGTATAATACATATATTGTGAATTGGTTGGTTTGACTTTGTAGACTAGGATAGATTTTTCATTCTGGAATGAATATTTGAAAGATTTTGGTTCCTAGGAATTAATTTTGTTACAATGAATGAATATACACATACGAATTTTATTTTCCTGTAAGTCGGTAGGTATATTTTTAAATAGAAAAATAATCAGGTATCTGCTTTAAATTTTGTTTTATTTATTAATTTTGATTTTTTTAGTTTATCCACAATTTTTTTTAAATATCTAGGTACCTAGTCACTACTATTTGTCAGTGGTTAGCTTGTTGTGGTTGAAAACGAGTGATTGAAAAATTTTCTAATTTTAAAAAATTATAACTTTATTGAAAGGTGAGTTAAGTGACCAAAAAAAATATTTTGTGATTGGATATTTATTTGTCTTTGCCACAAAAAAAATTTTTAATAAAAAAAATATTATGTTAGTCGTTTGAGTGGTAAGACTTTGTAAGCCATATTTGGCTTCGTATGCAGCAAGGGATTATAAGACTACCTATGTACCTACATATTTTCTTTTGTAATCTATTCTTGTGATGTGCATTATTGTTTTAGACTATTTTTTTTTTTGTTAGAAAAATAGGTAATTTTTATGGAGGATAGTCATTCGTCAATCCTTCCTCATATGAAATATGTATTTGTTTTATACCTAACCCTTATTACTATAATTTTATCTGATTTTTTAATAAAAGATGTCTTAAAACATCCCAAAGAAGCTATTTGTAAAGTCTTTTAATTTTGTTCTGTATAAACAATAATTCATGCAGTAGAGGGTTAACAATACAAAAAAATAGTTACGAGTAGGTACCTCTGTACATATGCATGTAAATACATGCAAACATATGTACATACATTTGTATGTAGGTATTTCATAAGTTATAAGTAGGTAGGGTTTTGGGTAGGTTAACTTAAAAAAGTTGGTAGCGATCTTGCTACTTAAAATAAATAGGTACCTACATATGTAAAAAATACGAATGCAGAAGTGATCAGGTCAAAATATTTCCTAGCCTTTTTGAATGAATAAAATGTAGACAATTTAAATGTTGATACACATACATACACTGCCAATCACTAGGATGAGGCCACATATTTTTTAATCGATTTTCGTTCTTTATACCTGCTGGAAATTTCGTACCCATACAAATTTACTACATTTGAGTAGGTAGATATTTTCTTTAAAAAAAGTAATTAAATTAAGGGGTTAAATAGAAAAAACTGTTGGAATTTCCCCACATTAATTAAAGAGCTACTTAAAAACAGTATGAAAAAGTGCGTCACTTGGATGAGGCCACATGAAAAATCTTATAAAATATCAAAAAAATTAAATAAAAGTTTACAGTTTTTGGTTTTCAAACATTTATTTATTAAGTTTTTCTCCATTAATAATGAGGATATGACCTCGATTAGACGGTTGGGAATGGAATCATAAAGTTTTTTTAAATAGTCAAGTGAAATCTCGTCCCAGGCATCACGTATAGCTTCAATTAAAAAGTCCTTATCTTCAAATTGTCTACCGCCTTCATAAACTTTTCGAGATAGCCATGCCCATACGTTTTCGATTATGTTCAAGTCCGGTGAATAGGGTGGCCATGGCAAAAGCTCTACATTTTCTGATAAAATCCAGCTTTTGACAACCCTGGAAGTGTGCCCCCATTGTCTTGTTAGAAAATCCAAGGCAGAGGTCCAAAAATATTTTTCATCTTCGGAAATGACCGTTCCAACAAGCATTTGTAGCTGTTTCCGTTCATTGTTGTAGAAAGAAACTCCAATTCGATTTTGCCATAGTAGGTGATAGCTCCCCACACCATAACACCTGATGGACGGCTGTGATGTATTCCCAAAATTAGTTCCTCTTTTCTTAAATCATGGAAATAAAAGTTGTAACCATCGGGGCCGTCAAGGTTAAACTTTTTTTCATCCGAAAAGACAACGCGTTTCCATTTGACAGCTCCAAGAGACATGTTCTGTTGCAAAGTTCATTCGCAGCTCCTTGTGTACTTGCTTTAGAACAGGTTTCTTTTTGAGTTTTCTTCTCTGGATAGTACCATCTTTTCTTATTATCCTTCGGACTGTCGAAATACTGGCTGATACTCCGCTTTTGGACCTTATTTTAGTAGCTAATTGAGTGAATTTGAAGCAATACGTAAAATTAACCGCTTTTCTCGGGATGTTGTTGCTTGGGCTGTGCGTCCTTTTTGGTTTTTTCCATAGTTTTGAGGATCAGCAAGATAGTTGTTTACAACTGTCTTACTTCTGTTCAGCTTCCTTGCTAATTCTCGGCTTGAGAGTCCCATTTCCTTGAAAGCATCGATTTGTCCTCTTTCTGTCACTGTCAACGTCTTTCCGGAACCCATTTGTAATTGAAATTTAATAAAAAGAGTTATTTGTAAAACGTTCTTAAATATTGCAACCAAAATTTTGAAAAAAATTGCTGATGTGAACTTCTACAACGAAATATTCGCAATGGCCTCATCCTAGTGACGCACTTTTTTATATCCTTTTTAGGTAGCTCATTCATTAATGTAGGGAAATTCCAACGGTCTTTTCTAATTAACCCTATAATTGTATCACTTTGTTTTAAGAAAATATGTACCTACTCTCATGTAGTGAAATTTTCCGCGTTAACCAAATTCCAACAGGTATACAGACCGAAAATCGGTTGAAAAATATGTGGCCTCATCCTAGTGATTGGCAGTGTACATAGGTAGGTACCTTTTATTTTTATTTTTTATTTTTTATATTTTTTTATATTTTTTTATATTGATAAATTTTAAAAATGTTCTGCTCTTAACCTACTTCATTGATGGCAATTAATGCATAATAACTGGGGACTAATTTTAATACATAATGTTAGTGTATTTGAACAATTTTACAATCGGTTGGAATTCATTTTTTACATGTGTTAAGATTTATTTGTTTTAAGGAATTAAAACGTGCTTATGTACACATTATGTATTATGCAACTACAAACAAATTATGGAAGATGAATTCATTAAGAACTTATTAAAATTGTATTTTAGATGTGTAATGGTTGTTAAAATATAATTTTACATCCAAGCGTGAATACGAATGATTAAAAAAAACTAAATCACCCACAATAATGATGTATGTATCAATCAACAGTTTCCTTCAATGAAATAGTTTCCAGGGGACACGAACGTGGACGTGGCAGAAACTTGCCCACCACCCATCCTCCTACCAACTTCATTTATTTTAAATACGATTAAGTATATGTATAATATACAAATGAACACTATATTTTAGACATTCATTAAGTTTTGGAGTTTTTTGTCTTTTGTTTAGGACATGGGAATAAAAGGAAAATTTTAATTGGGAAAACATTTTTAGCTTCAACAATGCCTTATTTATGAATTGCGTAGATAACTTTTCTACCAAAATAATTAAATATCCCAAAAAATCATTTTTTTTTTCACTACCTCAGCTCAACATGTGTAACCCACCCACATACCAATTGACTTCAAATTAGATATTTTCTTCTTGTGTGCAAATGAACATGCCTACGCGATATTTAACATTATGAGCTAGGACGTTTTGCTTTAAAAATTAAAAAAAATCTTACTAAATCGGAACCAAAGGATTGCAATTATTTTTTCAATATGCAGTTACATACTCGTACATCCCAATAAGAAATAGGTATCTACAATGTACACATCTGCAAAAAATAACAAACTCGACTAGTGATACAAAAACAATACATCCCAAGATCCCATACAATACAAGAAATACAAATAAACAGAAAACATTTTTTTCTATCAAGAAAAAGAAATATTCCTCAATAGGAAAAGATCTCTATTCTGGAGTTGCCACAGTAACACAATTTTATCCCTGAATATTCTTTTTTTCCTTTTTGATTTAAGGACATATTTTTTATTGACCTACTGTTCCATAGTTCTTTCACCTTACAAATAATTATTTCCTTAAAAAAAGGCAATGTATTAAATTGTAAAGTTTAATAAACCTATTTACATTTTGTTTTGAAAATAAATGTTTTTACTAAAAGGACCTATTTTTCTTCGTGAGCAATTCATATATAACTTGCCCTGAGGCAACACTGCTTTCTGCAATCCAAATCATCAAATTCCAAAATCCTTCCCCACATTGATGTAGATAGATACCTACAAAATGGAATACAAGTAGAATTATCCAGCCAAGCAGGCGCCTGCCAAAGAATGTATACAGGAATACAACAACAATATTCACACAAGAAAAGGAGGAAAAAAGAATAGAAATAAACATATCTCGGAAAAGAAGAGAATCAACAAAAATAACAATGAGAGAAAAAGGGATGTGTGATATTTTTTGTGCCACATTCTTATGAGACGGAGAAAATCATTGAAAAGCTTCACATTTTGTCAGTTTCTTCTTTCGGTCTCTCTTCATTTGAACTTTGAAAGTTGTCGCTCTGAACTTTTTGATTTTTGTAGTTTTGTCAGCTGATATTTTGTCGGCTAATAAAATTTCTTAGGACATTTTTTTGTATGGGGATGAGACATCTGTATATGATTATTTGTGATAAAACGTCCAGATTTGTCAAAAATTTCAATTTGACAAATCGGACCGATTACAATAACTCCCTATGGGAAGTTAATAAATCTATCATTTACACGGTTGTTTAAATTTGAATTTGTTCTTTTTTCCAAACAGTAGCGGTGGTTTAAAAATCAGAATTTTTTTTATTTTAATAATAGATATTTTCAATGACATATTTTTCAATGATAGCTATAACCAACTTGTCAAAAAAATTCAATGATTGGTTTCAATGATAAAATCCATTATGACAAAAATTATCATAAGTACCAATTTTTTGCAACATTCTTTTGTATGGTATTTTTACATTTGAATTTGAATTTTTTATGTAAAATAATTCTTAATTCTGAACTATCCACACTTTAAAAAATATGTCACCTTTTCTGCTTAAGATTGACTAAAGATGAAAAATATGATACAAAAAGTGGATTACTCAGATTCTCATATACCTATAAAAATTTTGTATTTGAGTTTGGTTTGGGGGCCCCCACACAACGGGGGCCCGTGGTGGACCACCCCTCCGCACCTACCATAGTCCACCAGTGATGTTGATGCTAATGGATATTTGATTTAAATTAAAAATCCCAACTAAAATAATAATAAAAATTCCCAAAGCTTAAAGAAGCACAAGTCCCTTATCTCGTACTAGAATATGAAATTTCTCAAATTATAAATCATTTTCGTTTTTTCAACCGTTATCGTCCTGGTTTAATGTTCTGTTTATGTTTTTCCTTTTTAGACAGATTTCCCTACATAAAACACATAAAATATAAATCAACAAATTCCGTCGATAACTCTATAAAAATACAAATCACCGGTGTATCCCAACCAAAAACTTTCTACAAGGGCGGTATTAATATCTAACAAAAAAGGAACACACTCAGTAACAACAACACTGCAGAAGGAGTTATCAGACGTTGGATACAAAGACCCACACAATTTCAAAATAACATTCTGGCATCAGAAAAAAAATTCTCCCACGAACAACGATTATTTTCCCTCCTTCCAGTGGTTATCATGGAAAGATTTCCATGTTGACGTGTAGGCACCGTTAATTTGGAGACTTTCCAATTAAGTTTTTTCTCTGCCTCTCCGTGGAAATGACATATGAATATAACTTAGACTTAAATAGACACAATGAGAGCAAAAAATTGAGAAAAATAAATAATTTTCACAGGACCTTCGGCCAAGCCTTACCTACTTTTGCAGCAGTATCCACATTTTCAGTTGGTTTTTGTATCTCGTAAGGTTAACACCTATCTTTCTGTGGTATTTTTATGTCGGTGTAGGTAATCGAAGATATAAAAATTTATAAACTACCCTTGAGCGGTGACGACGGCGACGCGGCGTGCGGTATTTCATGAAGGATATTAGTTCCTGTCAATAAGGAATATACATATTTAAACCCACAAGGATAAGTCGTGAATAGAGTAGTGAACATACAAACGAAACCGATTTAAACACAAAAAAAAAAACAAGAGAAAGAGAAGTTATAATTTTCATTTAGCCATATTTCCGGTGTTCAAAGGAAGATGGAGAAAATGAATAATAAAATTAAGGTGGTGCGTGTAAGGATGTAGTTAGTTTAATGGCTTTCTGGAAAAACGTTTAAACCAATTAGTATAGTGTAGTGTTGTTCTATTTGTTTGCTCCTTCTATTATAGGGATTATCCCTATAAATTACCTTGGGAAAATTTAGAGGCAACAGAAACAACACATGTCAAACAAAAATAAATGAAGACAACAAGTTTAATACAAATACCAACTTTGAAAAATATTTAACTCGGTTCTATTTCCGGCTGAATGTTTAATGTAACCCCATTTTGTTTTCCTAATTCTTTCGGCTTTTCGCTTTTATGTTTTCATCCTGAAAGTTCATAATCACAAAAACTTACTCAAAAGTCAAGAGTGCGCCTAAAGAAAGTAAAAAAGGATATACGAGACAACAATCTTATGAATAGTTCATATATGGAATATGTGTATTAAAGATGAAAAAAAGTGTAAGGAATGTTCTCATGTATGCTCGCGCGCGTGAGTGTGAGTGAATTGTGAAACAACGAAATAACTTTCGTGATGTGCAATAAAAATTATTGTTAAGTGGAAACTTCTTCTTTGTTAATGGCTAAATACGATAAGGGGTGGTAGAGAAGGGAACGGATATACACGTATGTACGCATTATGTTTTTGAATATGATTGTGTTAATAAAATATTAATGAAAAAAATCACATGCGAATACGAGAGGGTGCATAGTATGAAGGACTCACTATCATAGTATTTGGCTGTAACGAGTAATGTTTTCTTTTGTGAACAGAACAGTAATAAAAAAGGACGAAATCGAGGATTGAGCGAGGAGCAGGGAAAATGTAATAATAATAATAACAAATGTATTTATATATATTCATTTTCTTTTGTATTTTATGCTTAAAGCGAAAGAGCAGTAGTTTATACGTTATTCCGAATGTATTCATAAGTACAGGAAAAAAAGGATTCGTACGTTGATATACATACTATGTAGAAAATCAGTTAAGCTTTTGTTTTAGCTTTTATTTCATTCACTTCGAAGGCGAGTATTTAAATCAAAGCCATACGATTTTCCTTAAAATTTGTCTTCACCTAAGGGGATACATATGTATGTGTTTTTTCTTTCCTGTATGGTACATATACAATACATAACTACTTGTGGGTGACTCGGGAACATGTTTGATCGAGAGAAAGTGGCAAAGTATATTAAAATAATTTTTCACATCGAAAAGTGTAATTATAATTCGTAGATATATGTATAAGTACATATGTACATACATGACAAACACATTGTGGCAAGATAAGAAAATGCTTCAAAGAATGTCGGTAATTAGGATTTTTGAGTTTAACGAGACATTGTTTGTTTTATTGAAAGGCACATGAATGATATGAAAAGGACTCTGCATATTATGTATGTTGAAATATTAAAATCGGGTAATGTGTATTATAAATCAAGACTGAGCGTACTCTGACGCTGAAGTAGATGTTATTAAATAGAACTTAGAAGTGGAATACTTTTTCAAAAATTAGGTACTATTTGTTTAGAGATTAGATTAGAATTAGGCGAATTATAAATTAAATTTTAATAAATTTCTATAGATTGTTTCTCAATTTTTAAATTTGTTATCTATACATAAAAGAAAAATGTTTGCTTTAGGACACATCCCTGCGGAATAGCGTACCATGTGTTAAATTTTTGATTTGTTGATATTTTAACCACATTTATTTTTATATTTACTATATAGAAAGTATGATCTCTATATTTTATTTTCAAAATATTACATTAGAAATATATCAATGGTCCATGAATAATTTAAAACACCTTTTTCTGGTAAATTTGAAATAAATACATATACCTACGCACTAGGTACTAACTTAAAGTTATGTGCTAAATGATTTAATTAATTCTTAACTTTTTGATTTTATCCTCGGTTGAATTTCACCAATGAATTGAATTTACATGAATTTCTTCCTAAAAATTGAGATCAAATATTAACCGTCTTGGTTCCATGATTACCTATTTCATTAAAAATTAAATTAATAAAAGAACACAAGCATTGCCCAATATATCTGAATTAAATTTAGCTAACCCCGTGGTAATGCTTATGACAATAATTGCATCAGAAAAGTTTACTGAATTAGTTAATGATGGCTAGTTAAAAATCTAGACTTCATAGCCTAATAGACTTTACTAAAATATTAAATATTTTGAATATATTATCAACAAAGAAGCACAAATAAAATATGATATCAACTATCAGAAATATTAAAGTTTGTGGAGCTCAAAAATGAACAATATGGGCTCAGTGAACTTCATTACTTCTCATTTCTGAAGAAAAATTAAGTAAATTAAAGTGTTAGTTCTTGAGAACACAGAGTACCAACAAATTTTACTGATAAATTTTACGAATACCTATAAATAATCTGACTGAAGAAAAAAGCTCTCGTCTTGAAGAAAAGTATAGTCTCGTTGGGTGAATCACTTTTCATATTTATCAAATCTTTCAAAAAGGAAAATGAATCGTAGAATTCTCATCTGACACTCATTTGTGTACTATTGAAAGTCGTTGTTATTATCGTCCTTGACAACTTGAATGGAAAATTATAAATAAAAAAAGTACATTTTCGTTGATGCAGCTGTACATGTATCGAAAAGGTTGTACATACACATTATACTATGCACATACATACGTACATATGTAAATTATTATAAACGCTTAAAAGTTGTTTTTCGCATGAGATAAGCGCGAGAGGAATAGGGCGTGCACAACAGTAGCAGTGCTAACAGTTACAAGGATACGCGTTGATTTAGTTGAAAAGGCATAATACTTAAGGACATACATAAATACAAAACTGTAGCGTAATGAGATGTTCTTTTCAAATTAAAAATTAATTTTAATGGGAGGTTTTTAGAAGTTTTTTTTTTTAACTGTTTTCATTTTCGTTCTTGTTATTGTATTTGTTTGTTGTGTGTTGGGTGTGAATGTGTTAGTGTAAAATTTGCAATATTAGACTTCATAATCTTTTGAATAAAATGTGTGATGTGTGTTTGTCTATCGGTCGTATATTCGCAACACATCACAAATCATCCCACATAAAACACATGCAACTAATTTGACATGAGATTATTTCAATGCGGGGTATCCTGCGAGTACTGTACATAGTTGTAGTAGGATAGTGACGGTTTTTTTTTGTTGATGGTGTGTACGTAGATAATTTAGTATTTTACTGAGCATGAAAAAGAAGTGCTTTTATTTCTTTTTGGGATACTTTACATTGAAAAAATGAGGGAGAAATGTACGAAGTAAAGATAAGATGTGATTTTAGTTTGTTTTGATATTCTAAAATAAGGACTTTTGAGAGCATAAATGTTTACAAATGAATGAAGGTTTTTTAGGTGGAAAATTAAACATTTCTAGAGAGAGTATTGCTTAGAATGGAATTGAAATAATGCTTGGAAGCGTTGGATATGGTGTAGTTTATAACGCTCTAACGAGTTGTTTATATAAATCGGGTTTTTGTTTTTAGTTGAATGCATAAATATATTCTTTTTTCTACTATACTGCAATCCATGCAGGTTGCTTTTTATGTCTCTTCCCTGGTTATAAGTAGTCGCAGTAAGATCTTGGCTCAGAAAAAATGTACAATATTTTAATTCTCTTTTAAATCTATGGAATCAGTGTTATAATGAACTTTGCATAAGCTTAAGACTTGTACAAGTATCTACATGTTTAATATATGTGTAATATATGTTTAATTATCTGTTATTTAACACAAGAAAATAAATTACAGAAAATAAAACGGCTAGCCCATTTCCGGTTAAAAAGCAGTGTTCATTTTTTTGGAATGTTTGGAATCCATTCTATAACATTCATTCAAACAGAATTGAAATGATTCAAAAAAATTACTAGGTTTGCAATTCGGAAATTAGGTTTGAACATCGAAACTCCATCATATACTACCAGATGTCAACTTTTTGGTATGAAACCACTTGTAAATATGTATTCAGTTATGTTCATAAGTGATATTATATCATACCATATTAAGTGCCCATTTCTTTTGCCCTTAATTAATTTATACGCTCCATCGCGACAACTAAGAGTACGCTCTTTATTTCGTGAAGATGATCATATAGGCGGTGCCGAACCTGGGACTTTTGCCGCCCCATGCAAATTCAATTTTGGCGGTCCAAACTTAAAAAAAAGGAAAATTGTACAAATTAACATTTAAATGTTTTATTTAATACATTTTAAGGATTTTCGATAAAATTATTTTACAAAATATTAACATTAAAATGTTGCTCTTCCCAATTTCATTTTTGCAAATCTTTTAGCGATTTTTTCTTCTTCTTTAATACGATTCAGCATGTCTTTTTCAATGAAAATTGTTGCCAAGGCTGTTAATCGCTCTTCAGTCGTAGTTGAGCGAAAATATGATTTTATTATTTTAAGTTTTGAAAAACTAGCTTAACCTGTAGAAACACTTACAGGAAACGGTGAGAGAATTTTTAACGCAGTTGTTAAATGTGGATACAATTCAAGCAAATGGTTTGAAGCTAAATAATTTAAAATTGATAGCGGTTTGAGATTTGACGTTTGATTGAATATATTAATAATTTTACTCAAGAGATCCCTAGCTATAATATTACATCCTTTTGAACTTCGTCGTTAATTCTTGCTGTTAAAATTGCTTCAAGTTTCTCGCAATCCATAAAGTCTACATTCTTTGAAATGTCGCAGAGAAAACCCAATTTTTCCACCAATTTTTGCCGCCCTAGCTGAGTGGCACCCCAGCTAACTAACGATCATAGAGTTAACTATGCAAAAAATTAACCTATAACCCGCTGTGTCACTGAAACTAATCTAATTGTGTCTCATATTGAATTAGACTTTCATTTGAGTAGATCTTCTATTAAAAACAGATTGTTACTGTATTTTCATTTTAATTGATTTTTAAATTTACAATATCATTTTACTGTTGTTAAATTGTTTATGTTTATTTTTATTAATTAAAAATAGTTTATTATTTGTATTGTCATATATTTATAGCCCATCTCGATGAATTAATATGTAATGCAATTCAGTAGTCTAATTGTAGATTTATATTCTTATATGTATTCTCAAGTATAAAGTACAATGTCACAGTATACGTATATGATCCTGTTATTTATTTTTAACATCACAAAATCAGTCCTATACCTATTTAATAAAGTAAAAGAATTTAAATATTTCTATATAAAATCAAACCACGTTCACAAAAATATATGTACTCTGTATACTTAAAAATCAAAAAAGTACTCAACGACCTAGACCGATACTGCAAGGAGGGCTTTGAGTCGAGGCTGCTGTTTGCTTTGTTCATGAATTCAAGCATTCAACGACAAGAGGTATATACATTTCTACCTATCCACTTCCAGAGCTTGAATTAAAAAAAAGGAAGACAAAAAATCCAAAAAATCAAGGAAATGAAGATGCAGGAAGCTGGCGAAAAAAATGTTAAATATGCTAAATTCATTCATTGTGCGGTGGGTTTATTCATTTTTTCCTCCTACTTTCCATGGAGTTTTAGTCCTTAGTGAAATTTTATTTGTGATATTTTCTAATCTTTACTTTTTCCCATTGTCGATTTTCACGTGGAGTATTTTCTTCATGTTGAACAATTCGTAATCTGTGTTTGTGAAGAAGAAAGTCGAAAAATTAATCAGAAAAAAAGTTTTATTTTCACTGTGGGGTGCTTGTCGTTAGAATTTTTGTCTGCTATTTTTGTGTCGGTTTGATTTTTGTTTATGAATATCATTTACATATCGCACCACTTGATGGAACTTGATGGGGGCGGTATAATGCGAAAGGGGAGGTAACCTAGGTTCAAATTGAATTTGGTTGCGAGACGTGATAATACTGTTTTATACTTAACAAGTTCTTTGTTTTTGAACAATGTTTAATATCATTGAAAGTTGAGAGTGGGAAACTTTTATAGAAAGACGACATTTTTTGTTTCAGAGCAAAAGGAAACAAACAAGGAATTAAATAAATTAATATCTATATTTTTGATTGCAGGATATACATACTATGTAGTGTGAATAGGTATTTTGGTAGTTTAGTAATTAAGTTTAGTAATTGTACTTACATCCGTATATCAAACATTTCTGTCAAACACAACAACAAAAAATATATTGCTTTGGAAAATCACATTTAGGTATAATGACGTTTTATGGTATAATGATAACGGATACACTATACAGTATACAGTATGTATACACACAAACAAATCTCAATGAATTCACTATCTAATAAGGACAGTTGGGCATTTTTAAACCTCTTTTCTTACTTTCTAAATGAACTAAAAAAAATATTGATTTCCTTAAACAACTCTCTGTTCCACAAGGGCTTGAGAAATAAACAAGGAACACTTTAACCAAAATAATGAAACTAAACTATTTACAGTCGATTTTTCCTTTCCTTTATTGTTTTACTTTTGAAAAAAGGGTTCTCTACAAATCCTTTCAATGCTTCCAAATTACTTTTTGAAAGGTTTTCTTGTTTTTTCTGTTTTTTAATTTGTTAGTCAGATGAAGAGAGACTAAATTTCTTTTATAGGGATGATTGAATTTTGTAGAATATTTGAAGTACAGTTCTGAACTCTTTAAGTTCAAGGGAAATTAACATTAACTTGAATTAGGGAAAAAGCTCTTAGAAGTGATAATGCACGGCAGAGAAGTAAGTAATAAATGTAAATGTTGCAATAGGCTGCATGATCGCCGATTGGGGTGGTGCAAGAATGTTCATTACAAAATTTAAATTTTGTAACAATGACTTAAATTAAGGCTAGTTTTCAGACACAAAAAAACACTTTAGAAAATTCTCAAAAAACAATTTACGTATGTATACATATCTTTCGTTTTTAGCTTTAAAGTTTAAGAAAAGTAGGTATACAAAATTATATGCCATCGGTTGACAATGTCTAAAGATAAAATTAGACTTTTTATGATACAAATGTATGTATAGATACAATGGTAAACCCATTAGTTTTTCCCACAATTTGTTTGACAGATACAAGCTTGAATGTGGAAGAAAGCTCGGTCTGCTAATGTATAAACATATAGAAGCAGCTTATAGTCCCTACACAATAAGCTATGCTAAAAATACTCAGGATGAGTTAAAATATCCCCAATAATATAAATGCGTCTCACAGCTCTGGACGCTTATTGTATTATTTTGAAGGTGAAAGGGTATTTTGAAGTAGCTTTATTGTTATTATAAGGACATTTATAATATTTAAAATTTGCTTGTATATGTACCTCATTTTGAAATCATCAAAAAACCCAAAAATTTGGAAACCTAATTAAAATATGAACTTTTTAAAACTTGTACATTTCTGAAATTGAGTTTTGTTAAATATAAAATTCCAACCATGCTTAACAGATCGTCAAACGAAATTGAGAAACACCTAAATATTTTATGATTCGAAATAATGTGTTTGCTTGATTTTATGGAGTTTACCTTATCCTCATCACCGAAAATTGAGTCATTAAACAATATACGATTTTATAATTCATGTTTTGACAGTTTTTGCTGATTGAAGACATTAACGCACAGACTTGAAAAACAACAACTCTCTTATGCTCATTTAAGAACATAAATCACATTTTAACTAAATAAAAACATACACATATGTATGGTTGTATGTGAGCCCTGAAGGCAACCTCAAACTTAAATCACTTTGTTGTTCAAGTATAGAACCACTGTCAAAATATACACTTGTAACCATAATGGAGGATGTATGTATATCATTTACATCATTACACATGCATCTCCAACACATATATCTTAAAGATACGGAATTCCATGAACTCTAATATTAAAATAAAAGCTACCTTCTCCGTAAGCATACCTTCCCAGAAACCACAGCAGAAAAAGCCCATGAATTTCTCATACAAAAATAGAAACCACCAAAGTTGATCCTCGGTAATAGAGTTCTATAAATCCTGAAGACAGGATAGCTGACCCCCATCCTCGTATAATTTTGATTTACAAAGCACATCTATAAAGCGAGAAAATTACAACAGGCGGCATCAGGGGAGTTAACAAATTACATAGTTTTAGGTGAAAATATTTGTGTGCTTTGATGATATGTTCATGGGTCCATGAAGTAATTCCGGTGGAATAAGGACGAAAAAATTGAGTTAAGTTTTGTGTGTCAGTCGAATGTGAGGAAAACGAGAGTATTGCAAGGTTTTTGAAGTTGAATCCTATCTTGGTGTTGGTATTTGTATATGTGAGAACGGTTGATGATAAATGTATACGCGGAGCAATTTGCCGAAAATATGTGTAGCACACAGACACACACACACCCAGTGACACCATTCACTGGCAATCTTATGTTTTTCCAAAAACGAAATTACATGCGATGTAATGATTGGAGTACAATGAGATTCCTGAGAATCGTTGCTCGTTGTTGCCAATAAAAGTTTCCTTGGTGGAACATTCTTTATAAATCGTATTCACATTCTTTATAAATATATTGTCAGATGTGACAAGCAAACATACTATGGGGCTGATATATGAGCAAGTTAATTACACGAAATGGTTAATGTGTCCATGGTAGACATGCATATAATTTTTTTCTTATGAAATTTCTAAAATGCAATTTTTCTACATACATTATTAACTATATTGTATGTGTACATTGTAACTATATTGTATGTGTATTAATCTGATTCTTCTACTAAGATAAAAAGGAATTCTGAATTAGTTCATGTAACTTAGACACTGCTTAACAGAAAATGTTTTATAATTATGCTATTTGATTTTCTTTTTTTATAAATTGACGTTTTTCTTTATTCAACGGCGAGAAGGGGTATATCTAATAAAGTCCTGATCCTAATTTGATTTGAACGAGAAAAATAATAGGAGAAGAATTGAAAGAAGGAAAATTGATTTAACCAATCATTTTGAAAAAAGATGTGATTTAACTTTTTATATTCTTAAAGTGATTATTGTATAGAATACTGGAAAACTAAATTTTCGAATTTGTATTAATTAAAAAATGCCTGAACTGGAAAAAGTACGTACACGACTAATGTGCAAGAATTATTCTGATAACGAGATAATAGCATTTTAGTGTAAGAAACAAGGATACTGTCATCGAAATCTCCTGATTACTTAAAAAAAGATTAAGGCTGGGTGTCCCAGATCGGCAAACTAAAATTTCATGTAAATGACTTATATTTGTGTTAGTGATCTTTTTTAGTCATGAATTTCATGGCATCGCCATATGTGGCCAGAGGAATTTTGTTTTTGTTTGTTACTCTCTCTCTACACTCTTTTTGAACAAGAATAGAGTCGAAGTATGTACGTTTCCTTTCGATTTCAATATTTTCTCAAAAACAGGTCCGGATCTCGTTTGCACTTAAATTATTTTTGTTTTGCCAAAGACCAATAAATCCCCTCTCTATTGCCACAAAAAAAATCTAAATCGTCAAATCAAATCTAGATAAAGGGTGCAAGAAATAGGTAGATAAAGTAGAACTACACACAATATTGTTCTTCATACTCAGGGGCGGACTAAGCTATTTTGCCGCCCTGGGCCCAAAATATATTAATACTGAACCAAAACAAATAACTACTTAAATAATTTAAACAAACCTTGAATGCATTTCGAAACCCAATCATTCCATCATTCAAGCTTACATTATTTAATAATTTGTTTTACCTATTTCGGTTTTAATAAGTTTTTTGAGTAAAGTGTAACATCTTAAGTGAAATCAATTTAAATCAATTTAAATTAATTTTATTAAACTTATCGCGTATCTTTCAATCAAGCTTTTTTTCTTTTTTTTTTTTTATATAATTAGCGCGCACACAAGGGGTTTTTATGTACCCTTTATATGTCAGAGGCACAGTGCGAGCTTTAGGTAAGAAGGAGGGGATTTGAAAGGAGATGTCGGTGAACATTAGTCTTAAATTTCTGTACATCACAATGAGAGGGAAAGACAGAACGTGGAAGGGTATTCCACATTCGCGTAGTACGGCTAAAAAACGAATCCCTGTACTTGACAGTACGCCCGAAATTGGGTTCAAGAGTAAACTGATGAGCATTCCTGGAAGCGCGAGTATTACGGTTGAATTGTTTAAGGGGAGGAATGCAACTGGCTATTTCATTAGAACACTTACCGTAAAAGTAACGTTAAAAGAGTGAGAGACAGGAAACGTTACGCCGGTGTTCGAGTGACGTGAAAGTATCGATGATGTTCCTGTCTCCGATCATTTTTAAAGCTCGTCTTTGTATACTGTCCAAAAGGCTTAAATATGTTACTGGAGCACCAGCCCAGAGATGGGAGTTATACTCAAGCTTTGGACGTATATAGCTTTTATAAATAATAGCCAGATCAGAAGGGGAAAAGAATTTCTTGCATCTCCAAAGGAAACCTAAACATCTTGCGGCATTTTTGGCGACGTTAAGTATGTGATCATTCCACAAAAGATGGTTTGTGATACACATACCTAGAATCGCAAGTTGATTAGTTTCTTCGATGCAAGTGCCACTCATAGACAATGGCAGAGGGGGTACGTCTCGCTTTAACGACAGAAGGCAGCATTGAGTTTTCGAAGCATTAAATTCTACGCGATTTCTTAATCCCCATTGTACAATGCTGTATAGATCAGAATTTAATGTACTTATCATATTTAGCCGTTGCAGTTCCACATCCGAAGCGCAGGGATGAGAATCTGGGAACGAATATGAAAAGCTAAAGGTGCTATCGTCAGCGAAACAATTTAATGGATTAGTAGTTGCAGACAGGAGATCATTAATGAAAATGAGAAAGAGGGTCGGAGACAAAACGGAACCCTGTGGCACACCAGCATTTATGTTGTGGGTTTCAGACTTGAATCCGTCTAATACTACTTGTATAGAGCGATTCGAAAGAAAGTTACTAATCCAACGAAGAAGGGTTTCATCGATACCAAAAGCACGCATTTTCGATAAAAGAGCAGGATGCCAGACTTTATCAAATGCTTTAGAAATATCAAGTGCAATAATCTTACTTTCTCCAAAACGATGTAAAGATTTGTTCCACTGTTCGGTGAGATAAACCATCAAGTCACCAGTGGATCTATTGCTGCGAAAGCCGTACTGCCGGTCATTAAGAAGCTTCCGATCTTCGAGATATTTCTTGAGCTGATAGTTTATCAGCGTTTCCATGACCTTGGAAAGAAGGGACGTAAGTGCAATTGGTCGGTAATTGGAGGGTGAAGAAGATACGCCTTTTTTTGGTATAGGCTGGACAAATGCTGTTTTCCAACTGCTCGGTACAAGCCCAGAAGAATAGGATAGATGGAAAAGCTTACGCAAAGGTTTTGCCAGCGTGGAAGAACACCTCTTCAGAACAATGGCGGGGATACCATCCGGACCAGCCGATTTATGTGTGTTAAGATCTTTTAGGACTCTCGCCACAGCTCGAGTGCGAAAGAAGATTTGTCCCATGGAATCATTTACACGCTCAAGGACTGGGGGAGTCATGACACTATCAGACAGTGTAGAGTTGGCGGCGAACTGCCTAACGAATAAGTTAGCTTTTTCAAGAGAGCTAACGAAGGAAGTGTCATTGACAACGAGTGTTGGGACCGAGGAAGATGTTTTGTTTTTTATGTTTTTTACGAATGACCAAAAATTTTTACTACCTGTGGGACATTGTAGTATTTTTTGCCTTAATTTTTGGTCATGTAAAAATTTGGTCCTTCGAATATGGGCGTTGCAGGCCTTCCTGGCTTGTTTGAACTTTTTCCGGTTTTCCTCAGTTGGGTTGGCTCTAAAACATCGGAAGCTTGCCTCTTTAACCCTAATAACCTCTTTACAGCTCGCATCGAACCATGATTTCTCTTTGGGTCTGATGCTCTTAGCCCTATTCGGGATAAAAGTTCTCATTCCCAAAAGAATCATGTTAGTAATCATATCCGCGCTGGAGTCTACGTCACTACCGAGGAAGCATAGTGACCAGTTAAAGATCCTGAAAAAATTATTGAGGCCGTCCCAGTTGGCTTTGTCGTATTGCCAAACGGTTCTCACAGGGGCTCTTTCTCTAACTGGATTTGTTTGACACGAGAAATTTGCGGAAATGATACAATGGTCAGATGTGCCTAGAGGCATTAATACACTGATTGTGTATTTATCAGGGTCAGAGGTAAGGAACAAGTTAAGAGTGTTTTCGGCTCGGCCATTAACGTCCGATATTCGGGTAGGCTCGTTGACAAGCTGAGTAAGGTGATTAAGCTCAGCGAAGATCTCGGCACACATACCTTCGGGTGTTGTCTGGCCCGAATGTTGAAGCCAAGAAGAATTGTGTACATTGAAATCGCCCGTAATAACGATTTTAGTGTGAGGATGCAGGGAAACAATTCTTTGGATGGAATCAGACAGAGCATCAAATTCGCGAGAAGTTGAAACTCTGTCCAAATTGGGGCTTCGATAGAGGAAACAATAGTGTAAGATGTTCTTGTTTAACGAGAATTTAAACCACATGAAGTTGAACATGGGATTGGTACTCAGACCATATTGTGGTTGAAATTGGTAAGCAACATCATTTCTTACGTAGACGGCGAGACCATAGTGGGAAAGGAATAATGGCACTAAGTTGTACCCATGAATTTGGAATTCAGCAGGATCAGTAGATTCACCTACTTGGGTTTCACTTAGTGCCAAAACAGCTGGCCTGTTTGTAACAGAATGGGCGTACAAAGAAAGGAAATTAGCTCTAAGCCCACGAATATTACAATAGTCAACTCTGAAATTTCCAATCATTGTGATAAAAAAGAAAAAAAAAAGACTAAAACAGACGAAATCTAAGAGAGAACTGAATATGATTATAAAGTTGGTTTCAATACACAACACTACTAGTGTTATGCCTTAGTAGTAATGTGAATCGATCCGAACCCTAACAGTCAAAACAGTATTTCTCTATACATCTGTTATTGCTCGCTCAGCAAGTACATCAATTGTGGGAGCTTAGATAAGTTCAATACAATTCATGCACTTTCTAAGCCAAGCAACTGCAGGTTGGGAAGGAAAAAAGAAAGGAATACTCACTGCGCTCTGTGGGTACATTTTTTTTTTTTGTTATTATTTGTTGTTGTTTTTTTTTTTGTTGCGGCACTGATGTTTTTTTCTTTTATGCTATTCTAATTTCATTTATGTAGCTTTAGGAACTTCAAATCTGAAATCTGAATTCCAAGGTAGATATCACAGAAAATTTATAATACATATACATACCATATTAAAAATGAAGATCTCAATTTTAAATTTTAAAATAATAACAAATGGAGCCAGAAGGAAAAAAAATATGTATAAAATAAATATCAGTTAGTGGAAACAGTAATAAATAATTATTTACAAACGATTAAATGTTTTAGATGTTTTATCATGTTTTTCCCTCCTGTTTTCAAATAAGATGTAATTTTTAATTAAAGTTTTTATTTAGCTAAATATTACTTTAAATAACATTTATTTAATTTAAATCTTGGCGACTTTACGTCGAGATTTTACGGCTACAAAATACGATATAATGTTTTAAAAGCTCATATTTTCAATAAACTTGGCTTCGAGTGATAATATTGCAAAATTATTTAATTTCTTTTTTGACATTGAAGATCTCAAAATTTTTTGTATCCTTTTTAACGCCGAAAAAGATCGTTCCGCCGAACAGTTTGTTGCAAAAAGGCACAGATAAATTCTTAAGGCGATACCAAGGTTTGGAAAAATGGTCTGCAAACCATTTGCCCTGATAAAGTTTAACGTCTGAATTATTATGTTTTCATTACTGTGAGCAGCTGTTTTCATATTTTCGCACCGGCAAAAGCATAAACTAGATATTGTTGTCGTTAAATTCTCAACTGAATGTAATTTTTCATCAATTAGATTTCGAAAGTGTAAGCACTCCGATGAAAATGAAGATTCCAAATCCTTGAAGTACTCAAAGTACTCACTCCTGAGATATTCTGCATGTTGTATCATATTATTGTCAGGAATTGTTTTGACTTGAGAATAAGACATAGCATGTGCTTATCTTGTTTTGACTTATTTATTTTAAAAATATCGATATAAAATGTTAAGGTTAAATCTTTTTAGGTACAAAAATTAAAAGTAGACTGCCATACTATTTATTATAGAAGGTTTTTTCTGTAAGTATTTTTTAAAGGCAAGTTGGAGTTTGAGTGATAGTTATGGAGACGGTGAGGTGTCAGGAGAGAGTGCACTGCTCTCTTCTCGAGAAGAGGCCTGTGCTGTGTTCTCTCTGCTTTCTGAGCGAAGTGGCTATTGTTAGTGCACTCATTTGTGGAATGTGAATACAGATGGCATCAAGGTACAGGAGTTTTGTTACTGAGTGATGTAATTCACCTTGCATTAGTTTTCTGTGTTTTTCAAGCATAAATATCATACCATGTATTCTTTAAATGAAATGGCATGAATAGCACTTTCTGTTTCTACTTACAGTGTTGTGTCTTGGGTGTAGGTAGGTATATATAGAACAAAATAATTCGTGTTTTCCGTAGTAGTGCAAGAAAGCGGATATGAAGTGATGATATAAAAAATAAACTTTGATCTATTTGGGTATTCAATTTTTTGTTTGTTCTTTATGGAAAACAAAATATATTTTTCTTCAGTTTGGACGTAAATTAGAAGGTTCATCGATTATAAATTTAAAGTTTTTGATGAGAGCATTCTTTATTTCCTCTTTATTTTTTTCTTACAGTTACAATCTTCAAAATTTGCCGCCCCCCAAAATTTTGCCGCCCTGGGCCATGGCCCCGATGGCCCCTATGGCTAATCCAGGGCTGTTCATACTTCCTACCATGCAAATTGGACGTGCACTTGCTCTAGTCAACACATTTCCAAAAAAACTGTCTCTTCTCGTTGTCATTACATATTCCTCAAATTCGAATAACCGGTTTTTCTATTGCATTTTCTGTTCTTGATGTAAAGGAAGAAATAACCAGCAATATGTCAACCAACAACAAAAATATTTGAGAGCGGGTGAGATGGGCTCATTTCTTTTCCAAATGAAAAACATTCTCTCGAAGCGATAATATATAAGAAAAATATGCACAAGCATTATTTTCTCTGGAAAGCTAATTGTTATTTGGGCTTTTTCAATGAACATTAAAAGGGTTAATAATTTTTTTTTCGAAAAAGTCCATCCGTCACTCACGAGGTAGTTAATTAAGCTATTCAATAAAATAAAGAAAAAAAATATAGTTCAAAAGGCTAAATAAAGAATGAGGAATATTAAAAATTCCTAAAAAAACGAGTATTGCGTTTTTTTAGGTTTTTTAATTTTTTTAAACTTTAAAAGTGAATTCTTTACAAAAATTTTACTCATAATAAAAATATTTGAGACTGGCTCTACAATACTTTTTGCTTCGATGAAATATGTGGTAGATTAAAGAAATTATACCTGTTCAAACACGCCAAACCCATTGAAAATTGCATAAGATTGGACTAATTTTTTGCCCATAGAAAAAAATTAAATAAATTAAAGTCAATCCGTCACTCCCTTAATTAACTTAATTTCTTTTGAATACACCAAAAAATTAAATAAAAATCTTAGATATACCAAAAATAAATGTGCATTTTAAACGACTATGAAGATAACGACAAAATTGTAGTTTGTTTCACTCTCAGAATTACTATATTATACATCTAAAAATTATAATGATGCAGTGTAGTAGCCCGGTTTATTTAGAATGCATTAATTTTTATTTCAATCAATAAGCAAATGTACCACCCAGCCTTAATCAAAAAGTTCAACTGCAAAAAGACAATATTAATATCATTCATCTCCTTTTCGCGAAATAGCCATAAAAAGTTTTCATGAATAATTTATTTTGATAAACTTTTAGCTTAAATCAGTGTTTTTCAAAAATCTGAAACTGAAATCCATAATTGCAGTGAAAAAAAAAAACTTTTATAAAGTCGAAGTTTGACTATCTAAAACTAAACCATTAACTTATTCAATTTTTTTTTAATAAACTTTCTTTTTACAAAACATTTGCTTTTCACCTTAATTTTCCTTGTTGAATGTAACATTCGGAAAAAGAAAAAAAAAAATATTTTTTAAAAATTAATCATTGAAAGTGTGAACTCTTTTTATCAGCACATCACACTAACTTTGCAGTTCATGTGGCAAAAATAAAAGAAAAAAAGTTAAAATAGAACATGTACAAAATTACCACAATGAATGACATGTATGAAAAAGTCGCTCTTCCTCAACCAACTCAGTATTTAAAAAAAAGTGCGTGTTTTAAAGTAAAATTGCATGCAACACTGCAATTGACATAGTTACTTCTCAGCATGAGTAACTTGTTCTATTTATCTTTTTCATCATGAGTTACGCCACCGTGTTTTTGTTTGTATCATAACCTCACAGAGTGTAGGTAGGAACCTACCTAAATTCAAGATACTTCCGCCAAGTGTATGGTGTTCTAGTTCGTTCTGTTGAAAACAAAACACAAAGAAATTTTTCTTCACATGGTGTAATGTCTTCTACCCCCTTTGAGTATATTTAGGTACGGGAATAGTGAATGGGAAACCATACCACCAGTCTTGAAAAACCCTCAGCTCGTGTATTCGATAGTAATTGAACTAACGACATGATGTTCATATGAATTTTTTACTTATGATTTATATTTTACTGCTCTACTGTGTTCATTTTCGAATATATATTTTTAGTCCATTTTTGTGTGTGTGGGATTTAACAACTCTTGAAGAGACAATCATTATTTTTATTTCAAATGCAAACAAAGGAACGACACAGAAAAAAAATATACCAAGTTGATAGAAATGATTGACATTCTAAAAATAATTTTTATTATAAAAATATCACTCATACGCCACAGTGACCAAATAATATTTATTCTCATTTCTTCTTTTTTTTTTTCTTTAAAAAGAGATTTACGGATTGAGGAAAATCTATTTACAATAAGATTGATCAACTCTCAGATTGGAATCTTCATTAGACGTTGACAACATGTGACATCTCTGCGAGTGATTTCTAAATGAATAAAAAGATCCCAACAAAGGACCGGATATTTTTGCCATTCTACTTCTGATATATTGCATAAATTATCAGAATTTAATAAAAATCGTAAAAAAAAAATTTATTGTGGACATAATTTATCCGCTCAGAAGAAGAACAGGAAAAATTACGAGAGAAGACACAGAAAATAAGATTAAAATGAAAAAGAGAGAAAATAGCATCATGATTTTACAGGACGGTCACTTGGTTCATTTGTTACTTGCAGCTGCAATTTTATTCTTTAGCATGGGTAAGTGACACCAATATTTTATTATTTCTCCATATATTCCTTGTAGTTGTAACTCTTTTTGGTTTTGTATATTGCCTGTGAGAGATTATTACATGTGTTCATTTATTATTAATGGCACTGATTCGTTGTTCCTTTTTAAATTTAAATTGATTTTTCTTATTCCCGAGTAAATGAGTTTTTTTTTTATTATTTTTTGAAGGATGCAGTAATTCTGAGAGTGAAACAAACAACAATTTTGTAGTTATTTTTATAGTCGTTTAAAATGCACCATTTATTTTTCGTACAATTAAGGTTTTTATTTAATTTTTTTTTTGGTGTTTTCAAAGCAGATTAAGTTAATTTAGGTAGGATTTACTTTAATTTATTTAATTTTTGTATGGGCAAAAAAGTAATCCAATCTTGTTAACTTCCCATAGGGAGTTATTGTAATCGGTCCGATTTGTCAAATTGAAATTTTTGACAAATCTGGGCGTTTTATGGTTTCTAGAATCTAAATTCGTCATTTGTAGAGAGATGTCTGCGTGTGTGTGTGTACGTACGTTCGTACGTTCGTACGTTCGAGACCCTTTTTTCGTTAACAATATCTCGAGAATGAATAGAGGTATCGAATCGAATTAAATTTTGTTCGATAAGTTATAACTTCGAAAGATGCAGAAAGGAATTTTATAAAAATTTGTCTAACGGTTTTTCCACTATAGCAGTTTTGAAAAAAAAAAAAGAAAATTTTAGTTTGTCGCAAATATCTCAGGAACGAATAATGCTATACATTTTATTGTGTAGATTGCAATGTGACACAAGTTTGGTATAAATTTGAAAATAATTTAACATACTGTTATTTTTTAAAAAAGTAAAAACTAAAAAAAAAATTTTGGCGAAAAAATACAATGAAGGAAAAATTATATCATCTTCAAAACAATTTTTAACTATGTGAAATGTGATATTTGACTTCTGGTAAAATTTTTGAAAAAATTGAATTGACAGTTTTTTTCCAAAAATAAAAAAGTACAAAAAATTTTACTAAAAGTTGTTAACATTGTTTTTTGACTTGAATATCACGAGAATGGGAAAGGATATGGACTTCAAATTTATTTAAGCTTAAAGAAAATACAATTATTAATATACGCTACAATTTTGACAAATATAGAACTGAAAGTTTTTTTTACAAAAAATAAAAAACTTTAACAAAAATTAGCCGAAAAATGTCGAAAGTAGTTTCTTGACTTCAATATGTCCAGAGTGGTAAATCATTTTAATTTCGAATTTATTTTATTTTGTTCATAATAGAGTTGTCGTTGTATGGTACATTTTTGACAAATGTCGAAAACAGTTTTTTCACTACAAACAAAAATTTTGACTTCAAATGTCTTTTATTTTCAACCTACTCGTAATGCATTTTCCAATACCTAAAAAATGGTAAAATATTGACGAATATCAAATTGAAATTCTCACAATAAATACAAAACCACAAATATTTCTAAAAAAAATAATAAATATTGTTTTCAGTTTCAATATCTCTGATATTTTTTATGATAATAAAATTGTAATCAACTAACATCAAAATTTAATTAATTATTATCATTAACGCCAAGTTTTCAAGTTATTCATAATGGGAAGTTATCAGTGTGGGTCCGCACCCAGCCTCTTTTTATTTCATTATTTTATTGAATAGCTTAGTTAATTACCTTGGGAGTGACTGATGGACTTTTTGGAAAAAAAATTATTAAAATTTTAAATGTGCATTGAAAAAGCCCAAATAACAATTAGCTTTCCAGAGAAAATAATGCTTGTGCATATTTTTCTTATTTTTTTTTGTCAGTATTCTTTCTATTGTTTTCCAATTCAAAAATTTTAATTGTGGTGATGATTTTTACATTTTTGAAAAAGTTTCTACATTGTTGTGTTTCCCTTTGAAATTTCCTTTTTACACGCACACATAGAAGTTTCAGTTCCCAAAAATTCCACTGCGAAATTAGCGCTTCGAGAGAATGTTTTTCTATTGGAAAAAAATTATGCCCAGCCCATCCGCTCTCAAATATTTTTGTTGTTGGTTTACATATTGCTGGTTGTTTCTTCTTTTCTGCATAAAGAACAGAAAATGCAATAGAAAAACCGGTTATTGGAATTTGAGGAATATGTAATGACAAACCAGTTTTTTTTGGGAATGTGTTGACTAGAGCAAATTTATACGTCCAATTCGCGTGGTGGGAAGTATGCAGAACAATACCTACTTCTTGCACCCTTTACTTTGATGACGTAGCAGAAGTCATGATCGTTTTGTTTTTTTATATTTGATCTAGATTTTTTTTTGTGGCAATAGAGAGGGGATTTATTGTTCAGTGCAAATGAAATCAGGACCTGTTTTTGAGAAAATATTTAATTCGAAAGGAAACGTACATACAGCTAAGACTGTCCTTTTCTTTGGTTATTCTTGTTGTTTTTTCTTTACTTTTCCCACTTTAGCGTGTTATTGATCTTATAAAAATAGGTACTAAATATTTTTTCTTCGACTTTATTCTTGTTCAAGAAGAGTGTAGAGAGAGTGTTCATTAATGAACAGGGATTATATAGATGGTGCGCAGATGCATGTTATCGTAAGACAATCACCTTTATTCCGGTAGTCGTAAATCGACAGAAAAAAATCGACAGTGTGAAGTCGGTATTACGATAGTCGATGGTCGACTACCCTAAAAGTTAATTTGTAGATTGCATTCATTCGCTATTGCGATAGTCGTTTTTTCGACTAAATCGACTTCAAAATCGACAAATATAGTCGTTGAGAAAATTGTTGACGACTAGTAGAAGATTTTAAAAAAGTAAGTTTTTTTTTCAATTTATTTTGTGTTTTATAATCACATAGTAATTTTAAAGGATGAAAATAACAAATTCACACCAAATTCGAAGGCTTGTAGAACTGATGGAGCAACAACAGCATCTAGCTAAAAATGTTAAGAATACAGAAGCAAACTCTAGGATGAATTGGGAAGGAGTTACAACATCTCTATTCTTACCAGCATAACATTTATGCTATAAAATCCTTTCCTATTGTAGTATCTATATTGAAGTTCTTTCTTTGGTGCGATTATTTAAATGTGAGTCCCATCGACTCACCCGATAACTCCTGGAATTCCTGCTTGTTGAAGGAAGTGTATTTTGGCTTCGTTTTTTTCTTCATCCGAAAGATCCATCCTGATCCAAATTGGGAAAAGTTTTTCTTCCAGAATATTTATCATTTCTGTAAGAACATTACTCATAGTTGGTTGAGCCATTTCTAAATTAAAATCGTTTCTGACACCTTTTTGATAACTCCCTTCAGAGAAAAATCTAAGTGTAACGGCAAGTTTCAAAACAGTAGGAATCGCCAGGCTACGTTGTTGAGGAAGACTGTCTTCTATTAGATCCAAGACATATTTGAAGGCTTGTCCAGCCGAAAGTACGTTTTAAATCTTTAATGTGTGATGTAAAACAGGATAATAACATTAAGTAAATATTAACTATAATAAATATATATATATACATATATATATATATATATATATTTATCCTTTTATCTTTTTTTCAAAATAAATTTGATTTTTCAAATATCAAAATGTCATCTGTTGTTGTGGAACATTGTGGCATGTAAAATTTCAGAAGAAGAAAAACCGAAATCAGATAGAGAGTGTAGATACCTTTAGCGAAAATAAAAACACATAATTTTATTTTATTTTTTGTAATTAAAATATTTTATTGTCTTAAATTTATAATAATTTTAACAAATTCTGGTAATTCAGGTGGGTCAAAATCCACGGCCAAGTCATGGAGACCTGCAAACACGCAGCACACTTTCTTGAGTTCCACCAGGGTCCTAGGTTTTTTGTTTGCTAGCTCCTTCAGCGCTGAAACTAGTCCTGGGTACTCCCAGCAGGTCCTCTCGAATTCGTCAATATAGTTTTGGAATGAGTCCATACTGTCTGTTTCGTTGAGAGTATATTTTGGGAATGATAGCGTTGTGAGGATATCAACTTGGTTTTCATACATTTTAACTAAAGGACCATGGATGCAATTCAAACAAGTTCAAACACGTCTGTAAGAAAACCTCATGTCTTTTAGAAAAAAAAACAGAAAATTTAAAGATGCGCACGAAAAAGGACAAAGGAATTTTTTCTATTTATGCAATCCCTTTATACCTAGCAGGTATAAATATGTTCACTAAACTCCATATACAAAAGAGAGATAGCGCACCCAATTATATATGATATGTTAAATGTATTATATCAGACACCATGAAATTAAACCTATACAAATCTATAAATAAAAACAGTTTTTTGAAAATTACCTTTCGAAACTGCGATCTCTATGAATACCCCATTTTATCGAACTCTGACCATCATATATGGAACGTTAAGACAACAACACAAATAGAAAAACCACGATACATTGTTTTTGCACTACAAACTGAAAAAAATAAAATAAAAAACTATCTGCTGATCCTACAACGTTTGATCGTTGCAATCTAACAGACTTAAAAGTATATCTAAACTATGATGTATATCCTCATGAAGACCTCAATGTTTCATTTGAAAATAACAGATATAGCTTGTTTTATAAAACTTATACCGATTTTCAAAAAAAAAAAAAAAATAACTTACTACAATAAGAACACTGCCGAGCCTCTTCTTTCCTGGGATATATTTTAATCACGTGCTCCAATTTTTGTTATAGATTTCAGACATCAAAATGAAACATTGAAAACAGGACGCTTGAAGATGAGGACATCAAAAAAAAAAAAAACATTCCTGCAAACACTTCAGCATACCGCATTTTGCTTCATGATCGCATTATTGAATATAATCCACTTGATCAAGTAGTCAGAACAATTTAAAAATAAATGATAAAAAAAAAGTGTAAAAAAAAAATTAAATGTAAACCTAAACATGTTTGAATAAATAAAGTTTATAAATTTTAAAGCTATTTCTATGTTTTTCTTTGTGTAGCTTTTTCTCTCTTGACGTGGTATTAACAACCTGTGTGTTTTGAAGGACAATATCAAATTCTTAAAAAGCTTTTAGGTTCTTAACTAATCGTTTTAGGTTGTGTATGTAAAGTTTAGGGTTATACATAACTTGTGGGTTATTTACTGAGCCGCTGAGCCGCTTCTTACGCCTAGTTTATGTGCCGAGAGGCTGCTCCAGTACCCTCTAATCTATACTATTACCTAAATTTACAAAAAATCCGAAGTCAAAAAAATGAAATGCTAAAAAAAAAAAGATTGAAAAAGCTTAAATTAAAAAAAAAAAAGCTCCGCCCCCCGAGCCGCCGTCCCAGTACCCTCTAATCTATAGTACTCTGTAAGGTCGACTACATCACACCTCTTCTTAGTTTTGATAAAAACTTCAATGTGTATACATTCCCTCTAGATCCTCATGGGAGCTAGAGCCTCCGTGGACTGGAGAAACCATCGACTTCTACACTGATGGATCAGATGAAGGAGGTTGTGGCGGTGTATAAGACAGACTCAACTTAACTCAGATGGCAGAACTTCTTGCCATCAAAGAAGTCCTATCTTGGCTGAAGGAAAACGTGATATCGTCAACTGATATACGCATCTTCTCGGATAGTCAAGCTGATATAAAATCCTTAGAATCAGTCTCCACTAATTCAAAAGAAGCCCAAAATTGTAAATCATCTCTGGTGGAGATGGCCGATCAATTCAATATTCACCTAATCTGGGTGCAGTGCCAAAGAGACATTCCAGGTAATTGCGAAGCAGACGAACTTGCAAAAAATGGAACAACTCTACCTCTATTAGACAACAAATCTAATATCGGTATACCACTAGCTACATGTAAACTCATGCTAAAGCAAGATACCATTGAGAAGGTGAATCACAGGTGGTCTGATTCACTCAACTGTCTGACAACAAAATTAATTTGGCCAAAGTTTGATGCTAATAGTGTCAAATATTGTTTTTCAACTTGAATATCCGAGGGCTAAACATGACATTGATTTTGAATTAATTTTATGTTTCAAAAATAATAAAATTTCTTACGTGAGTGAAGTGTGATAAAGTCTTTTTACTTAAATTGTTATAAATTAGAAAAATCAAAAATAAATCGAATAGATAGTTTTTTATTACAAAAAATGTTGATATTCGTCAATATTTGATCATTTTAAAGGTATTGAAAAATGCATTATGTATGTTGAAAATAAAATACAGTTGAATACAATATCATTCCCCTTTCTCGAGATATTTGTCCAAAATTTCAATTTGACAAATCGCACCGACAACAAAATCTCCTATGAGAAGTTAAATTTAACAAAAAAAAAGGTTAAAAGGCGATGTGAAATGTAAAATCTTAACAAACTACCAAATTTTTAAAGTAAATGGAAAGTTATCAGTGTGGCTCGCACTGAGCCTCTTTTTTATTTGTTTTATATTTTTTTCATACCAATGCCTTTTTATAAACAAAAATATCTTTTGGTTTCATCATTATTAATCTTATAAGAAATGACCCATACTCGACGGATGCGGTTACAAAAATAATGAAAAGACTGAAGTGGATATTTTTAGCTTAAAAATGCAAAAAAATACAATTTCAAAAAAAAAAAACAGTAATTGAAATAACTATTTTGTTGCTATAATTGGATAAAAAATATAAAAAAGTATGCAAATATAATTCATTGTTTGTCGTTTCCTTACCAAAATTTTGGTTCAAGCCATGAAATTTTTTATTAATAATAAAAAATGTTACCAGCGATAGGAATGGAACTCAAGACCCCTCACGTCTAGAGCGGATATCTTACCAGGACACCACGAACTCTACTGACTTATATGTGCGCAAATTTATAAATACATATTGCTAAAATAAGCGACCAAAATTTAATTTCTTTGTTTAACATATTTTCCATATTTTTTTATAATTTTTTTTGTGCCCTAAACCTTCTACCCTTATTCCTCTTTAATTTAAAAAAAAATTAAGAAAAGCGGTCAACCTGTTTGGCTAGTTAGTGAACGAACAAAAAAAAAAAGACTTTCTTTTACATACATATAAACATAGATAACTGTCCTGTATTTTTTAAATAAATTTATTGTTTTGAGATATGAAAATTGCAACTTCATCTTTGTTTTGTACTTCTAAAAATATAAAAAAGCTGTGTTTAGCGTAGTATAAGAAACAATATTTTTTACTTTTTGCGTACGTATTTAAAACAGCTGGTAACACTGACCGCGACCGTCTTTTTGTTTATGTTCTTCATTTTAGCATAATGTGTTTCAATTGTGATTTGATCTTTGATAAGAGTGTTTCGTGTAAGAAAGTGTTAAAAAGTGATAAAACAATTAGATACCTACACTACATAAAATATATAACAAAATTATAGAAAAAGGGTGAGTCAAATTAAATTTATAGTAAGATAAGTTAAAATGTATAATACTGTGTTACTTAGTTTATTTTTGTTGTTGTTTGTTGCTTTTTTACTTATTTTATTAACTTATAATAAGTAAAAAAGCAACCCACTTAGTAACTTAGTTTATTTTTGTTGTTGTTTGGGTTGCTTTTCTACTTATTACAAGTAAATAAAATAAGTAAAAAAGCAGCAAACAACAACAAAAATAAAGTACGTAGCACAGTTTCAGTTATTTTTTTACTTGTGTCCATATAGACTCAAGTACAAAAATAACCCAACCCAACAAAACACAATAAACAGTTATCGCAATCGAGTTATTTTTTTACTTGTGTCCATAATGGAAGAAGTCAAAAAATAACCCAAGCAACAAAAAAACGAAGTCAAACAACACAGCTCGAGTTATTTTTCTACTTCTTCCATATGGACACAAGTAAAAAAATAACTCGATTGCTATAACTGTTTATTGTTTGGTACATACAGTTTACGTTTGCATTTTTACCTATTATATGTATTTAGATACTTACAATTTATAATGTGTAAGATTCTTTAAAATGATTTTTTCTTGATTTCTAGAGATGAAAAGGAAACTTCTCCAACAACAACAACAAAAACAACAACAACAACAGCATCAACATCAGCATTAACATAATCATCATCATCAATATCAATATCATCAGCACAATCACCAGCACCAGCATCAGCACCAGCACCAGCAGAAAAATTCAACTATGTAGATAATGCATGTTTTTTTAACTTTTCTAATTACTATTTATAGCCGTGTTTTATTGGTAATTGAAAATACTAGCTAGTAATATTTTACATGGAAAACAACAACACCTCAAAAGTGAACAAAAATAAGCTAGTGTTTATCCATAGTAATTTAGTGAAGATAGAGTTTCATCTAGTTAAATGTAGGGGCAGTCAAGAAGTGCAAAATATATGCAAATGTTGGCAACATGAGGGTGTGTTCGGTAACAAATACACTTCTTTTACACTTCGCCTGCATTGAAAAGTGCAAGCGATCCACAAATTTCAAACCAAACATTTATTTGTGTTGAAATTATAAAAATGCAATTATTTCGTTAAAAAATTTATTAAAATCAATACTTTACAAAATTTTTAAAACTTTTAGGAACAATTCATAAGAGATAAAATAATTTTCTTTAGGATTAGTGTATTTTACCATCACATATTGTGGAAAATTTATTGAATTATACTTGTTCTCATTAAAAAGCTTCCATAAATGCATGGTTGTGAAAGTCTGACGAATAAATACCTACCTTTTTTAAATTCACATGTTAAATGTCCGATTTTCTTAAAAGCAAAACTCAAATATTTGTTGAGCAAATGTGAAACTAAAAAAGTGACAAGCAAACATATTTTTTTTGACTTTAATATGATTGCAATTGATCGCATGTATACAATGCATGTATTTATAAAAACACCCAAAGTTATATGTATACGGTATTGAGTAGAATAAAATGGTAATTTTGACTATACAGGCAACTTGAAGTAACTTCTCATAATTTTTATTAATTAGTTCTTTATAATTTCATGTTGAATTTTGTCTTCTAATATCTTATTTATTGAATAAAAAGAATAAAAGAATGTTTACTATCCAAATAAATGGTCTGTGTGATAAATTCTATAACAATTTAAAGAAAATAGTGAACTACGATTATTCAACTGGTCTTTAAAGTTGCCAGAAACTTAGTTCCATATTTTTCGTTCTTCCATATAAACCAATAGAATTGAACAGGGAGTTGATAAAATGGTGAACTTTAATCTGTGGGTGATAAATATAACAAGAAAATCAATATATTTTTAAAGTTTTACTACAAATATAAGTAAAACACATTCGAAACCAACTCGGTGTGCATTTCCATGCAAACTTCAACTCAACAACCGTTTTCATGATTTTCCAACTCGACCCAATAATTTACACAATTGTACTTTCTTCGAATAACGCGCCCCATGTAGAACAGCTGTTGTTTATTTTGATTATTAATTGGTTATGGGAACGTTTCTATAATGCTTCTAAGACGTCTTTCGAACCAATTTCTAACTTTAGCGGTTTTTAAACCAAGGTTATAATCCGGTTTATAAACCGCTTTTTAACCAAAAACTTTTTAACCTTACCCAAATATGTACAAGGTCATGGTACCTTTATTATTCACTTGCTTTTCAAAATAATCAATAAAACTTTTGAAAATAACGATTGTTGCCCTTTAGATTATTTCAAACCCTTTCTGTACATATATTCGGGCAAAAGTGATAAGACAAGAAATATATTGAATATTTTATTCAAATTTTGATTTTTTGAAGGACTTTCAGGAAGAATTGTCGAAGCTTTTCCTTTGATAGCACTGCAGTAGTGTAACCAGCAACCATTTATTTGAGTACTTGGAAACAAATTTATCAAGCCCTTCCCCAATGCTTGCTCAAAAACGGAAATTTTACAAAAACCATTTGAAAAAGTATAAAAATTTCGAGCGGAATTTTATTTATTTCTTGGACAAATTTTGGTTTTAAAATTAGTTCTTTCGAAAACTATAAATTTTGTTCACTTGATTTAAAAACAAACTGATAGAATAGACTGTTGGCTTTAAATCATATTTAATTTTTTTTACCGTTATTTTTTGAAAATTCGTTTTCCGATCAAAGCATTTTTATTTTAAATTGCCCCTACCGCCTAAACGGGGTGAGATAGACCCCCTCTCCCATAGTAAAAAATGCTTGTTTTAAGCCTCCCTAGAAAATACCGTTATCAAATCTTGGCGCCCTAGTTATCGTACTCTCCCCTCTGATTGACTTTTCTGGACACTCTCTTCACAAATCTAAATACATTTATAGATTTTTAAGTTTTAACCCACCTAAATGAGGCATTATGGACTATTGCTTGTGGACTTGTGACCCTGCCCCATATTTCTACGTTTACTACATATACTACACGGAATATATGTATATTAGACTTAGTAAATGTAGTACTTCAGAAAACATGTTTTTTTGCCATTTCTACTCACTGATTGAGTTTCATTATTTTTCACATCTCTGTATTCTTGGAGTCCCAAAATTCTATTGAGATCCAAAGCAATGGTTGTACAAGTTAATAGATGTTCATCATCGTGATTATTCACAAATCAGTATATCAGCTGAGCCATCTTCTCACCTTACTATTATCTAAACTTTTATAAATAAAACAACATGGCGCGTAGCAGAAGAAAGTTACGATTTTTGTTTACATCACTTTACAAATATTGCATCTAATAAAGAAGTTTCACAGAAAAAAAAAATAAAATAAAATTTAAAACTTTAAAAACTTCAAAATTAAAAATTAAAAAATATTCAATGCTAATTCTTATTTGGCCTTTTTAAATGAACAAGTGTTAATAAAAATTTGTTTCGAAAAAGTCTTTTCACCACTCCCAAAATAATAAACTAAGCTATTCAATAAAATAAAGAAAATAAAAACAAAATTCAAAAGACTTAATAAATATTTCTCATTATTTTAAACTTTTAAATTAATTTTTTATGAAAACCTTTAATTATAATTAAAATGTTTGGGACTGTCCCTAAAATATTTTTTTTTAGGATTAATTATGTTGTAAATTGAAGAAGTTATCCTGTTCAAACACGCTTAAACCAATAAAAATTAAATCACTTTAGACTAATTGTTTCCTATAAAAAGATAAAATTAATTAAAGTCTTAATCAACTTCTTACTAAAATAAATAGGTATTAAAGCTGAAAACGGTGACAGAATAATATATTTTTATATAAGAAATATAATTATGCAGCCTTTATTAGAATTATAATTACACAGTGTTTATTTAGTAAACAATACTTAACTAAACAATTTTTTATTTCAATCAATTATAATTATATAATAATTATTATCGATTGAAATGTAAAACGTCGTTATTTATAACAGTCCACTCGTTTTTATCGCCGGCCACGCAGCCTTAAGTGCTTCTTATTAAATTTAAATTATTACTTCAATTTTAGGGGTATTTAAATCGTACCTATGGGCAATACGTTTTTTTAGTTTTTTTATAATATTTGAGGTTATTTCTAATCTCATTTTGTATGACATAATTTTAATTAATTGTATGTGTATTACATATTAGAAACCTAGATTGTGTTGAAGTGTGCAATCAAAAAAGATTCAATTATGCAGAAAAAAAGATAATATTTTTTTTTTCTTCATTTTACTTTCTAGACCAAACCCATAGATGACATTTTGATATCACATATAGTAGCTATATGTATGTACATATGTAGTATGTACAAACACAAAATAAAGAAAACTAAATCCGCAACCGCATTTATATATATTCATGTCAAATTGTCTTAAATTGAGCACAAAGCCAAAACTCCTTCAATTTATGCTGTGAGGGTGAAACTAAACTAAACCAAACCAAGCATTAGAAAAAAGAGGCACAAGAAAACATACATAAATTTAGTAACTTTTCATTGTTGCTCACTGAATTTGAATATATGCATGCCGTATGGCATTGGGATTGCTGGCTGCAAGAGCACCGCACCAAGAGAAGGAAACTTTTTACACAAAATTTTTGTTCGTCCTTCCGGAGACCACAAATATTTGATCAGTTCGTCTTTCTATCCATCCGGCGCGCCGCGCCGCCCCGGCCGGATAAAATCCCGAATAAACTATAGGATACATTTGTATGAATGAATGGATAGGATGTAGAAAGAAGGAAGCAAATTTATAGGAGGAACGAGGACCAAACACATAAGACGACATAATGTATTTACACACACACACACACACACACACACACACACACACATACACACACACACACACAGAAACAGCATCTCATATCTTTTCGGTGTAATCTGCTGCATCATCAGGCAGGATATGACGGCCATGGTCAGTGCAGGATGAGCAAACAAATTTGAAATTTTGCAAATGTCACGACTTTCGGCCACAGCGATGCTATGCCTGCCGATGTTAACTTTTTGTTGTATTTTTTTTTATTATTACGACGAGTGTTAACAAGTTTGATCTTGTTTTTGTTTTTGTGACGTCTTTAAAAGATTTGATTTTGTGTTTGATGAGGTTGTTCTTTAGGAGAATTGTTTTTTTTTTCTGTTATCTAATCCGATGTCAATCAGTTTGCGCAAACCAAGAAGAAAAATGTCTGTGGAATTTATTTTTACTTGAAATACATTTTGATATGTATGTCCTCTGACAATTTTTTTTTGATGATTTAAGGTTTCTTCAAAAACATAAATTTTGACAGTGACAATATTGCAATCTAGGACAACAATACTTTGATTTTGTTTTTCTTGTCGTTTTATCGAAGTTCATTTTTAATTTTGATATTGACACAATCACAAATTTTACGAGACGGTTTCCTGCATATTTATTAGTGTTTAGATAAGATATGTATTTACTAAACGTATTTTCTAAAAATGATTTAATTAGTTTTCCGGAATTATTGGAACCCGTGGGATAAGGTTCTTTTCTCCTTTGAATTTCCCATTGATTATTGTCTCCTGAATCATGGTTTTCCCCAGTTTCTTGAAGGACATGAACCGTTGTACAATTTCGTATAATTCCGATTGCAGATAATTTTTGCTTGTTTCGTTTGTGTACATATGTATGTATGTTGTGTGCGATATACGACTATTCCGAATCGGTGTAATAATACAGAAAAATCGTACATGTCAAATTGAAAACAGCCTATAGCATCTATCAATTTTTGGCATTGATCGCACCCAAACGCCATCTATTATTTATCTTTCTTATTTTCCACACAAAATACATTTTCCGTACAAAATGATCAGATTTAAGAAATTTCGCGACATGTTTAGTGTAAAACTTTTTTTAATTTTTTTTTGTTTGTTTAAAAGAAGTCAATTCGATCTTCGTTAACATGTTATCATTTAGGTATTTACAACTGCATTATATTGAAAATAAAATACGTTTGAAGTCAAGATATTTGCTTTTTGTGAATATATTTGAGTGAAAAAACAATTATTGGCACTTTTTGGTAAATTTTTGTTTCAATTTTCTATTTTTTGCCAGGAAACTCTCAGTTCCTTATTTGTCAAAATTGTACCACAAATAATCATATACAGATGTCTCACGCTTATGGAGAAGAATGACCTATGAAATGAAAAAAGCTTTATTTTTAAAAGCTTTAAATAAGATCTTTTCCTACAAAATCAAAGCTCTTTCTGAAATATTTTGTTTCTCTACTCTCTGCCACTCTTTTCTATTCTTTTTACCCCTTTCGAGATTATTTGTTTTTGTTCTTGGATTCGTTGCTTGCTTTTTTGTATACTCTTCCATCCCAGGTATATTTTTCTTTGTGCTACGACCAAGGCAAGACAAGTGATGGTTTTTTTATTATGCTTTTGTTGTTGTATTTGCGTCTATAATTTGTAAGGTCGTCTCAGATTTGAGACAAAATAAAAGGAGAAGATTGAATGGGTTGATTAACACACATGTATGTATAATACATATATTGTGAATTGGTTGGTTTGACTATGTAGACTAGGATAGATTTTTCATTCTGGAATGAATATTTGAAAGATTTTACTTTGGTTCCTAGGAATTAATTTTGTTAAAATGAATGAATATACATATATGAATTTTATTTTCCTTTAAGTCGGTAGGTATATTTTTAAATAGAAAAATAATACCTGCTTTAAATTTTTTTTTTATTTATTAATTTTGATTTTTTTAGTTTATCCACAATTTTTTTTTAAATATCTAGGTACCTAGTCACTACTATTTGTCAGTGGTTGTTACGGTAAATTTTACCGCAACAATGACTAGCCTTGCAATGCTCGACTTTCCCGTCCCACTTTCGTTGCTGCTGCAAAATATTGGTTAGGTTGAGGGCAACCATGGTTCCATCAACCAATGGTGTACTTAACCAATATCTTGCAAATTCAACATAATCACAGGTGTTCGAAAGATTAGGAAGATCCAATGGAACGGGCGGTTCCCGATTATAAATAGATGTAGCTGTAGACGGGCAGTTTAATGCAGAAAACGTACGTCAGCAAACGACGCAACATAATTATTAACTTCCCATAAGGAATTATTGTTTTTATAATGTTTCAATAGTGTAATGGGCCGTTAACAAAAATTCTGTTTTTTTGTTCCATACTAAGTAATTTATTAATAATAATAGATAGTAACTTATATATAAAGATTGACCGAAATCAAATCAGGGGATTAATTTTAATTGGGGGAATATGCCTTCCTCTTTCTCTCTCGAAAAATTTGCGTGATTGGTTTTTGTTTCACTTTTCGATTCGGTCGGGAATAGTCGCGAGTAACTGAGGAAATGCTTAGATGAAACTTTTTTCTCGATTTTAATTCTTTTAAAATTTTTCTCAGAAGTTTTATTGGGAGGGGTCTGAACTCGACCATTAGAATTCGGCAAGTTTTGGAAAGACATCCAAGAACTTGTTGAATTAATGTTTGTGAGAGCGAATGAGAGTTTCGTTGAGATTCAACAACGGTGGTTTTCGAGGAGAGCACGTAGCTTTCCAGGAAGCCGACAATCCGTGACCGATGATCACGAAAGCGAATGGCTGAATGTGTGAATGTGTGAGTGATTGGAATGGTCGAGGGAGGATTGGGAAATAACAAAAGCTTGGAAGGGCACTCTTTGGAGAACCAACCAAGCGACAGGTAGATTTTTAGAAGTGAGGAAAGTTTTAAGAAAAAAAAAAAAAAAATCGAGAAAAGGTGAAGGAAATAGGATAGATCGAGGAAAGGAAAATAATTCAGATAAGAATCGAGGAGTGAACACAAAAAAAAAAACAAAAGGGATAATTAAGGAAAGGAAGAAGTCGGGATAAAGGAGAGATTGAGGCAGGAGGATAAAAAAAAAAAAAAAGATAAGTTATTTGATTCGGACATCTTGTCCAACTATATATATATATGTATATCTTTGTTACTTGTCTTTTCTTTTTGTATTGTGTGATTTGGTTTCGGTAATCTTTAAAATTCTCGTTGTTAAACAATTAAATTTCGTTTCGCGATATCAATCCCGAATTAAAAAGGGACGTGTTGATTTCATTTGTTAACGGTCTAGTTTCTTTGTTCCGACTTAGTGGTCATCCGCAAGTCCATCGAAACTTCTTATATATATTCTTTGTTTTAAAAAAAAATTTTGGGTTTTAATCCAGGGTTTACCCACGGTTTCCCAAATAAAATTACATTTAAAACCCCGTTGGGGCATTACAAAAACCTTTGTTTTATTTAGTTACTTATTATAATATAATTTTATTCATCCTTAAATTAGATTTGGAATTTTACTAATTAATTCGAAATAAAAATTCCTGGCGCCCACTTTTTATTACAAGTACCCCACTGTACTTGTAATAAAACATACTTTTGTTTTCGCGTTGATTAGTTTCCCTAATCAACAACAATTTTTTTTGTCCCGAGCAAATTCTTCCACAGAACCCAGCCCAGCTGAGCAGCCGTGGTGGTAGCTTTTCTTAACGAGCTACTGTTGCATTTTTTTTAATTCTCTTTTATTCCACTTTCGTGTTGTCAATTTATCATTCGGGTTCTTGTTCTGTGACGCGCGCGTGCGCTTTCACTTTCGTCGTCGTCGAAAATATTCAATAATACAATCGCGGTGATAAAAATAATAATTTAAATTAAATATAATATCGCGAAGAAAAAGTGCAACAAATTGGAGCCCAACGTGTGGGGCAAACGGTGGAAGAATTTGTGTTTTGTTTACGTATACCTACATATGTACATTGGGAATACCTACCTAAATTGTGTTGTGGTTTGCTAGTGTCGTGTTTGTTTTAATTTTAATTTTTAGAACATTTAATTCCTGCTATTTTTTTAATAGGTAAATTGTGTGAAGA
This sequence comes from Scaeva pyrastri, assembly GCA_905146935.1. NCBI lineage: Eukaryota > Metazoa > Arthropoda > Insecta > Diptera > Syrphidae > Scaeva > Scaeva pyrastri. The sequence goes on along the minus strand of LR989927.1, from coordinate 46,573,280 downwards.
GTTTGGAAGTGCCAGGGAAGATAATATCTGTTGGGAATAATTAGTTCTGAGAGCAACAAGTGGAGTGGAATAGGAGTTTACCTAATCAAAACAAGGAGTTCGCAAGTATAATTTTTTTTGTTTTTATTTTATTAGATATTGTTTATTATTGGTTTTGATTTTTTTTATTATTAGTTTAGTTATATTATTTTTTTCTTTACCTGTGTTGTGATTTTTTTTTTCATACATTTAATTATTTTGAGTGCCATTTTGTTTTTTTTATTCGCGATAAATTTGAGTGATAGTTTCCTCATTTGAGTTTGAGTGATTTCGTAGTAGTTTTATCTCGCATGATAGATTTTGTTTACGAGTTTTTCTTTTTTGAGTGAATTCACATTTTGTTTAAATTGGAAATCGAGTGTAAGAACAGTCTGGGTGATTGCCAACTCTGATAAAATTGTGAATTTAGGAATTATTTTTTTTTCTGTCAATAGTATTGTAGGTTGGTGGAAAATAAATTGTACCTTTTGGGAAGTGTTTTTCTTTTTTAATTTTTCAATAATTTTGTCCGTTGGTGGAAATTTTATTAAGAATATTTTAAGTACCGAACTAATTTTTTTTAATCGATTTTTACGTTTTTTTATTTTTCTAAATAATTTTCTTATTCTCTGATAGGGTTAACGCTTAATTTTTATTTTTATTTGGTGTTGTTTTTCTGTTTTCAAATAAAAAAAAAAAAAAATGAATATAGGTCGTTTAGCTCAGGACGAACTGGCCTATGAGATGAAGGTCAGGGGTTTGAAGATAGGGACAGTTGAGGAAATGCGAAAGGCATTAAGGTCGTCGAGGTTACTCGTTAAGAGAAACTCGATGGAGACTAGCCTTGTTTACCCTTTTAGTTTTGAGGAAGATAGGGATGCCGTGAAGGCAAAAATAGAAGAGATTAGGGTTCTTTTGAAGGATGCACCGAAAAATCCGAAGTCCTCTGAGTATATTAAAATACTTACTAAGATAGAATGGTGTATAGGTAGATTAGCTAGGACATCTTGTGAAGCGGAAGACGAAGAAGAGGAAATTAGTTCAATTAGGAATGATGTTTTGTTTTTGTTAGGTGATCTTACTGGGGATAGTGAGATCAGTGATAGAGAAGAAGAATCACCGAAAAAGAAGACTCCAGCTAGGATAGAAACCCAATTGAAAGTTGGTAGGACAGAAGTAGTTAGTCCGAAGTTCCCGTCTACTTCAAATAATGTGACTAGGGTTTTACTAAGTCCTGCTTTAGAGACTGTAGCTGCACCATCGCGGGGAGACAGCAGTCCTATAGCAAGAGAGGTAGTTTTAAATGTACCGGAGCGTAGGGTTGAGGCCTACCCTGAACGTTTGGTTGTTCAGCAAAGGTGGCCTGAACGTATAGGAAAGTGGGGGGTGAAATTTACTGGTGACTCAGATGGAGCATCAGTAAATTCTTTCTTGGAGAGGGTGGAGGAACTTCGGTTGGCTAACGAAGTTCCGGAAAACCATCTTTTTAGATCCGCTTCTGAACTTTTAAGTGATAGGGCGCTAATGTGGTTTAGGACGGTTAGGGAGGATATAGGGAATTGGCAGGAATTCGTGCAGGAACTCAAGGCTGAATTTCTTCCTGCGAATTACGATGATCTTTTGTTGGAAGAGATAAATCGTCGTTCGCAAGGAAAGGATGAAACCTTCGGGGCGTATCTGGCCACGATGAGGACATTGTTCCGAAGATTATCGGAACCATTGTCAGAGGGAAGGATGCTTTCGATTTTAAGGAAAAACGTTGACCCTTTCTTCCAATTACAGATTGCGAGCGCTAAACCTAAGACAGTTAAGGAACTCGCTGTGTTAGGTAGGGAATTAGATTCGTTGAAAGTGAACGTCGATACTTTCACTCCCCCTTCTAGAGGTAGGAACTTATTAGAACCAGAATGTGGTTATCGGCCGAGTAGTTCGGGACATAACCGAGTTGCGGTGGTCAGTTCGGCTCCGAGTAACCCATTCCGACAGGCGGTTAGGTGTTACAACTGTAACAAGGATGGGCATTTCGCTCATACCTGTTCAGTTGCAAAGCGGTGTTTTGGTTGCGGAACAGTAGGAGTTTATCGTAGGGATTGTAGGCGATGTTCGGGAAATGGGGAACGGGCTCTTGTGACAGCAGGACAAGAGACTCGTCGTCGTTAGTCAGGTCGCCTGCTGGCGATCAGCTGGGGGATGTAGTTCAATTGAGTTTCACCTTAGCGGCAAATGGTAGGGACACTAGGCCATACTTAGGAGTTCAGATTTATGGAATCAAGTTTTTGGGGTTACTTGATTCAGGAGCCTCTCGCACCATTGTGGGTGGTGACGGGTGGAAAATTTTGAAAGAGTTAGGACTTAGCTTAGGGAAGAGTAGTGTTGGGTCAGTAGCTTTAGCAGATGGGGCGGGTGTAGGAGTAGCTGGGTCTATTTCTCTACCGATGGAGGTTGAGAATAGATCCATATTGATAGAGTGTCTGGTTATACCAAACCTTCCACACCAGTTGATCTTAGGTGCCGACTTTTGGGCATTATCGGGTATAATCCCGGATTTGAGATCTGGTAAGTGGAGTTTTTCGAGTCAAGAAATGTTGGCTTCGGTAACAGACACGATAGCGATTAGGGAAAAATCGGATTTGAACGATTTTGAGAATAGGAAGTTAGAGTTGGTGTTAGAAGAACTTTTTAAATCAATGACCGAAGGTTTAGGGTGCACAAATTTAGTTGAGCACAAGATTAGGACGTCAGCAGAACCGATTAAACAACGATATTACCCTGTTTCGCCCGCGATTCAAAAACATATCGATCAAGAACTCCAGGAGATGTTAGAAGCTGGAGTGATCGAGAAGTCGAAGAGTCCTTGGGCATCGCCAATTCTTCTTGTTAAGAAGAAAGATGGTAGTTTTCGGTTCTGTGTTGACTATAGGAAATTGAATGAGGTTACAGATAGGGATGCTTATCCACTTCCGTTTATTTCAGCGATTTTGGACAAGCTTCGTAATGCGAAATACTTGTCCTCCTTAGACATTAAATCTGCTTATTGGCAGATTCCAATGGAAGAAGAATCGCGCAAGTACACAGCCTTTACCGTGCCGGGGCGGGGTCTTTTTCAATTTTGTAGGATGCCATTCGGGCTACATAATTCACCAGCTACATGGCAAAGGTTCATTGACGATGTTCTGGGTCCTGACCTAGAACCATTTGTCTTTGTATACTTGGATGACATTATCATCGTCACCGATTCTTTCGAGAAACACTTAGAAATTCTCAAAGAAGTTTTTAAAAGGTTAGGAGAGGCGGGTTTAAAAGTAGGTAGGGAAAAATGTAATTTTTGTAGGCCTTCTTTGAAATTTCTAGGTTACGTAGTCGATAGGAACGGGCTTCATGTAGACCCGGAAAAAGTGGAAAGCATGATGAGGATTCCTCCACCGAAAAACGTGAAGGAAGTTAGGAGTTTTGTAGGGACTATTTCTTGGTATCGACGATTCGTGCCAAATTTTGCAATTTTAGTTAGGCCTCTTACCGATCTCTTAAAGAAAAGTAAGAAATTTGAATGGACCCAAGAGTGTGAGGAGAGTTTTAGAAAAGCCAAAGAGTGTTTGGTTACGGCACCGATTTTGACATGTCCGGATTTTTCTCGGCCGTTTGTGGTTCAAACAGACGCGTCAGATTTTGGTATCGGGGCCGTACTTTCGCAGGAATTTGAAGATGGCGAAAAAGCCATATGCTATTTAAGTCGGTCATTGAATAGGAATGAGAAAAATTATTCTACCACTGAAAAGGAATGCTTAGCAGTTCTTTGGGCGATCGAAAAGTTACGACCGTATCTCGAAGGCGTTCGATTTACAGTCGTGACTGATCATCATTCACTGGTCTGGCTTAGCAACCTTAAGGATCCACAGGGTAGATTAGCTCGTTGGGCCATTCGGCTCCAACAATTTGATTTCAAAATCATCCATAGAAAGGGCAAAGAACATGTCGTTCCTGATATGTTGTCGCGAGGAGTTCCAGAAGTAGCTGGTGTCTCTGAAGCGGATTCGGACCCTTGGGTGACTAAAATGAAATCATTAGTAGAAAAGAACCCATTAGGATACCCATCCTGGCGAGTTGAGAATGGGCGGCTCTACAAACACGTTAGGGTGAATCATATTGTCGTTCATAACGAAAGTGAACAATGGAAATTAGTAGTAGGAAAAACAGATAGGTCAAACATTTTGAATGAGTGCCATGATAGTCCATTAGCGGGACACATGGGAGTTAAGAAAACTTTTGCCAGGGTAGCAGAAAAATATTATTGGCCCAAAATGAGGAGTGATATAACTAACTACGTTAGGATTTGTAAGATTTGCCAACAAGTGAAACCGGTGAACGAGAAGCCAGCTGGTCTGATGACAGAAAGAGTAGGGAATTCGAAACCATGGGAGATGGTATGTGTGGACTTGGTGGGTCCATTACCAAAGTCTTCGAGGGGTTTTATTTATATTTTAACAGTGGTAGACTACTTCACGAAGTTTCCACTATTGTTCGCGTTACGGTCTGCAACTGCAAAGGCGGTTTGTAGAGAGTTGGAAGAGAACGTTTTTCTTCTCTTCGGGGTTCCAAAGTGGATCGTCTGTGACAACGGTCCCCAGTTCCGTAGCAAAGAACTGAAGGCGCTTAGCGAAGCGTACGGGTCACAACTTAGGTATACAGCGCATTATCACCCACAGGCAAATCCTGCGGAACGCATAAACCAAATAATTAAGACAACGCTCCGAGCGTATGTCTCCGAAAACCAGAGGAGTTGGGATTCGCAGTTGGCAAAAGTGGCCTGCGCGATCCGAACTTCGCAACATGAGGTGTTAGGTGTTTCGCCATATTTCGCGAACTTTGGTAGGAACATGACTACTAGCGGTCATGATGAAGGGCACATAGTTAGTAATAGGGAACAAGATAGAGGGGAAATTGATAGGCAGTTTCAGAAACTGAGACAGGAGATAGCTAGGAAGTTGGAGGCGGCGGGAAAGAAGGCTGCCAAGACTTATAATTTGAGGAGAAGGGACACACAGTATCAACCTGGCGATCTGGTGTGGAGGAGAAATTTTGCCTTGTCCGACGCAGGGAATTATTTTGCAGCAAAATTGGCCACCAAGTTTGTGGGGCCGTTCAAAATTAGTAAGCGTGTGTCCCCTTGGACATACTTACTGATTGATGACAAGGGGAAAGATCGAGGGACATGGCACGTAAAAGATTTAAAACCTTTTGTTGATTTGGATGCTTAAGTCCCTTTATCTTTTCTCTAATAGTTGTGATTGTCATTATACTAATCTTTTTTAAAGAATTTTTTTTAACCGTGCCATTTTTTTTCTTCTATTTTGTTTTACTTTTTATGATGGAAACCTTATGTTGTGTCGTTTACCTTCTTTAAAATACCTTTCCCAGAGTCAACCTTAAGAAATGGTTTGCTTTTTGGAAAGCAAGACCATTTCTTGGGAGGTAAGGGTGGGATTTGTTACGGTAAATTTTACCGCAACAATGACTAGCCTTGCAATGCTCGACTTTCCCGTCCCACTTTCGTTGCTGCTGCAAAATATTGGTTAGGTTGAGGGCAACCATGGTTCCATCAACCAATGGTGTACTTAACCAATATCTTGCAAATTCAACATAATCACAGGTGTTCGAAAGATTAGGAAGATCCAATGGAACGGGCGGTTCCCGATTATAAATAGATGTAGCTGTAGACGGGCAGTTTAATGCAGAAAACGTACGTCAGCAAACGACGCAACATAATTATTAACTTCCCATAAGGAATTATTGTTTTTATAATGTTTCAATAGTGTAATGGGCCGTTAACAAAAATTCTGTTTTTTTGTTCCATACTAAGTAATTTATTAATAATAATAGATAGTAACTTATATATAAAGATTGACCGAAATCAAATCAGGGGATTAATTTTAATTGGGGGAATATGCCTTCCTCTTTCTCTCTCGAAAAATTTGCGTGATTGGTTTTTGTTTCACTTTTCGATTCGGTCGGGAATAGTCGCGAGTAACTGAGGAAATGCTTAGATGAAACTTTTTTCTCGATTTTAATTCTTTTAAAATTTTTCTCAGAAGTTTTATTGGGAGGGGTCTGAACTCGACCATTAGAATTCGGCAAGTTTTGGAAAGACATCCAAGAACTTGTTGAATTAATGTTTGTGAGAGCGAATGAGAGTTTCGTTGAGATTCAACAACGGTGGTTTTCGAGGAGAGCACGTAGCTTTCCAGGAAGCCGACAATCCGTGACCGATGATCACGAAAGCGAATGGCTGAATGTGTGAATGTGTGAGTGATTGGAATGGTCGAGGGAGGATTGGGAAATAACAAAAGCTTGGAAGGGCACTCTTTGGAGAACCAACCAAGCGACAGGTAGATTTTTAGAAGTGAGGAAAGTTTTAAGAAAAAAAAAAAAAAAATCGAGAAAAGGTGAAGGAAATAGGATAGATCGAGGAAAGGAAAATAATTCAGATAAGAATCGAGGAGTGAACACAAAAAAAAAAACAAAAGGGATAATTAAGGAAAGGAAGAAGTCGGGATAAAGGAGAGATTGAGGCAGGAGGATCAAAAAAAAAAAAAAGATAAGTTATTTGATTCGGACATCTTGTCCAACTATATATATATATGTATATCTTTGTTACTTGTCTTTTCTTTTTGTATTGTGTGATTTGGTTTCGGTAATCTTTAAAATTCTCGTTGTTAAACAATTAAATTTCGTTTCGCGATATCAATCCCGAATTAAAAAGGGACGTGTTGATTTCATTTGTTAACGGTCTAGTTTCTTTGTTCCGACTTAGTGGTCATCCGCAAGTCCATCGAAACTTCTTATATATATTCTTTGTTTTAAAAAAAAATTTTGGGTTTTAATCCAGGGTTTACCCACGGTTTCCCAAATAAAATTACATTTAAAACCCCGTTGGGGCATTACAAAAACCTTTGTTTTATTTAGTTACTTATTATAATATAATTTTATTCATCCTTAAATTAGATTTGGAATTTTACTAATTAATTCGAAATAAAAATTCCTGGCGCCCACTTTTTATTACAAGTACCCCACTGTACTTGTAATAAAACATACTTTTGTTTTCGCGTTGATTAGTTTCCCTAATCAACAACAATTTTTTTTGTCCCGAGCAAATTCTTCCACAGAACCCAGCCCAGCTGAGCAGCCGTGGTGGTAGCTTTTCTTAACGAGCTACTGTTGCATTTTTTTTAATTCTCTTTTATTCCACTTTCGTGTTGTCAATTTATCATTCGGGTTCTTGTTCTGTGACGCGCGCGTGCGCTTTCACTTTCGTCGTCGTCGAAAATATTCAATAATACAATCGCGGTGATAAAAATAATAATTTAAATTAAATATAATATCGCGAAGAAAAAGTGCAACATGGTTAGCTTGTTGTGGTTGAAAACGAGTGATTGAAAAATTTTCTAATTTTAAAAAATTATAACTTTATTGAAAGGTGAGTTAAGTGACCAAAAAAAATATTTTGTGATTGGATATTTATTTGTCTCTGCCACAAAAAAAAATTGTAATAAAAAAAAATATTATGTTGGTCGTTTGAGTGGTAAGACTTTGTAAGCCATATTTGGCTTCGTATGCAGCAAGGGATTATAAGACTACCTATGTACCTACATATTTTCTTTTGTAATCTATTCTTGTGATGTGCATTATTGTTTTAGACTATTTTTTTTTTTGTTAGAAAAATAGGTAATTTTTATGGAGGATAGTCATTGGTCAATCCCATTCCTCATATGAAATATGTATTTGTTTTATACCTAACCCTTATTGCATGCAAAGCCGCCAAATTTGGCTTCTATTTTCTTATTATTTAAATATAATTTTTTTCTGATTTTTTAATAAAAGATATTACGAGTAGGTACCTCTGTACACATGCATGTAAATACATGCAAACATATGTACATACATTTGTATGTAGGTATTTCATAAGTTATAAGTAGGTAGGGCTTTTGGGTAGGTTAACTTAAAAAAGTTGGTAGTTGCTACTTAAAATAAGTAGGTACCTACATATACGTAAAAAATACGAATGCAGAAGTGGTCAGGTCAAAATATTTCCTAGTCTTTTTGAATGAATTAAATGTAGACAATTTAAATTTAAAATGTCCTAAGAAATTTTATTAGCCGACAAAATATCAGCTGACAAAACTACAAAAATCAAAAAATTCAGAGCGACAACTTTCAAAGTTCAAATGAAGTGAGACCGAAAGAAGAAACTGACAAAATGTAAAGCTTTTCAATGAATTTCTCCGTCTCATAAGAATGTGGCACAAAAAATATCACACATCCCTTTTTCTCTCATTGTTATTTTTGTTGATTCACATCTTTTCCGAGATATGTTTATTTCTATTCTTTTTTCCTTCTTCTCTTGTGTGAATATTGTTGTTGTATTCCTGTATACATTCTTTGGCAGGCGCCTGCTTGGCTGGATAATTCTACTTCTATTGCATTTTGTAGGTATCTATCTACGTCAATGTGGGGAAGGATTTTGGAAGTTGATGATTTGGATTGCAGAAAGCAGTGTTGCCTCAGGGCAAGTTAAATATGAATTTCTCACGAAGAAAAATAAGTCCTTTTAGTATTTTCCCATAGGGAGTTATTGTTATCGGTCCGATTTGTCAAATTGAAATTTTTGACAAATTTTGTTCGATAGGTTATAACTTCGAAAGATGCAGAAAGGACTTTTATAAAAATTTGTGGAGCGGTTTTTTCACCATAGCAGTTTAAAAAAAAAGTGAAAATTTTAGTTTGTTGAAAATATCTCAAGAACTTATGATGCTATTGACTTGAAATAAATTTTATTGTGTATATAACAATGTAATACAGCTTTGGTATAAATTTGGAAATAGTTCAACATACCGTTATTTTTTAAAAAAGTAAAAACTAAAAAAAAAATTTTGGAGTGCAAATATACAATGAAGGAAAAATTATATCATCTCCAAATAATTTTTTACTATAGAAAATACTGTCCTTATCATGTGGTTAAATTTTCAAAAAAATTCAATTGACACTTTTTTTACAAAAAATAAATAAGTTCAAAAAATTCTACCAAAAGTTGGTAAAAAATGTTTTTTGACTTGATTATCTCGAGAATGATCACCGATATTGACTTCATATTTATTTAAGTTTATACAAAATACAATTATGAATATATGCTACAATTTTGACAAATGTCGAATTGACAGTTTTTTTACGAAAAATAAAAAACTAAAACCGAAATTTACAGAAAAGTGACAAAAATCGTTTTTCGACTTAAAAATCATCACACCACGCAATAGACTTCAAATGTATTGCATTTGTTAATACCTAAAAACAGGTAAGATATTGACGAATATTAAATTGACAGTTTTGTACAATAAATACAAAATGGGAAGTAATCAGTGTGGGTCGCACCCAGCCTCTTTTTTAACTTTACAATTTGATACATTGCCTTTTTTTAAGGAAATAATTATTTGTAAGGTGAAAGAACTATGGAACAGTAGGTCAATAAAAAATATGTCCTTAAATCAAAAAGGAAAAAAAGAATATTCAGGGATAAAATTGTGTTACTGTGGCAACTCCAGTATAGAGATCTTTTCCTATTGAAGAATATTTCTTTTTCTTGATAGATGTATTGTATCACTAGTCGGGTTTGTTATTTTTTGCAGATGTGTACATTGTAGATACGTACATATTTCTTATTGGGATGTAGGAGTATGTAACTGCATATTGAAAAAAAGAATTGCAATCTTTTGGTTCTGATTTAGTAAGATTTTTTTTTTCATTTTTAAGCAAAACTTCCTAGCTCATAATGTTAAATATCGCGTAGCCATGTTCATTTGCACACAAGAAGAAAATATCTAATTTAAAGTCAATTGGTGTGTGGGTGGGTTACACATTATTCGTTTTCAACCACAACAAGCTAACCACTGGCCTACAAATAGTAATGACTAGGTACCTAGATATTTAAAAAAAATTGTGGATTAATTAAAAAAAATCAAAATTTATAAATAAAAAAAAAAAATTTAAAGCAGATACCTGATTATTTTTCTATTTAAAAATATACCTATCGACTACAGGTAAATAAAATTCGTATATACATATGTATATTCATTCATTTTAACAAAATTTATTCCTACGAACCAAAATCTTTCAAATATTCATTCCAGAATGGAAAATCTATCCTAGTCTACAAAGTCAAACCAACCAATTCACAATATATGTATTATACATACATGTGTGTAATACAACACATTCAATCTTCTCCTTTTATTTTGTCTCAAATCTGAGACGACCTTACAAATTATAGACGCAAATACAACAACAAAAGCATAATAAAAAAACCGTCACTTGTCTTGCCTTGGTCGTAGCACAAAGAAAAATATACCTGGGATGGAAGGCTATACAAAAAAGCAAGCAACGAATCCACAAACAAAAACAAATAATCTCGAAAGGGGTAAAAAGAATAGAAAAGAGTGGCAGAGAGTAGAGGAACAAAATATTTCAGAAAGAGCTTTGATTTTGTAGGAAAAGATCTTATTTAAAGCTTTTTTCATTTCATAGGTCATTCTTCTCCATAAGCGTGAGACATGTGTATACGATTATTTGTGGTACAATCATGAAAAGGAACGCTCGACGCGACACCTAACCTGTCTCCTCGGAATCAATATTTATGCATATTAAAGAGAGGTGACGAGAAGAAAATAAGAGAGAACTAAAAAAGAAAAAAATAATTTGAGAAATATGTCAACGCAAAAAAATCTGAAACGAATATATAGAGTTAATAGGGAGGGAAGATTAAAAAAAAATAACAATAAGGCAAAAAAAACGTCAAAGAGGAGGAAGAATGAAAATGTAGTTGCCAATTCGAAGAATCATTGCCCAATGAGAAAAATATTTTCAAAAAATGTAAATTATTTTAAAAAAGTAAGTATTTTAGGTATTTCAACTTTTTTAATGAAAATTTTTTTTGATAGATAGAATAGTTTTGAGAACTTCATTAGAAATTCAAAATAGGTAATCGCTTATAAAGACGTAATACCATAAAAAACAAGTTAAATTCAAATTTGTAGAGCATTTGAAAGTTATTTATTGAAGCTTTAGTGTTGTAATTAATAATTGTCAATCAAACAAGAGCTACCTATAAGATGTTCATTTTTAATGTTTAAAAAAAATTCAAGTGAAATTAAATTGTTTACACAAGTTGTATTGAATTACACGTGAAAACAATGTGAACTTTTTCTTAGTTCACTTGAATCTTACAATTTTACTTGTACGTGAAAATTATAATTTCGGTTGTGATGTTGCTATTTTTCTTTAAATTAAGTAAAAAATCTACCTACCTATAAGGATTTTTGCTTCAACCAAACATAATAAAAATGAATATTCCTTTGGAATATTAAAACATTAATAATAATAATAATAATGCTCAGACAAGAAGGAACGTAAAATTTTTGTTTATGTTTACGTTTTTTTTGCCTTTTTGTTGTGGCGGGAAACAACCAACCCTGTCGCACTCCCTATTTCATATGACAGAAAATAAAATACTCCTTTCATTCGCACATTAGTTTTTTTATATGAACTTTGGCTCTTCTCGTTCTCTTAAAGTGAGCAATTTTCGTACAACTAGCGTCCCCAATGTTGTCTCCTCGGTAACACAAAATTGTGTTCCATGAGAATACTATATAATTATATGTACAAAGCTTTGAAGTCAATTATTTCAAAAACTATTAATTGAAACAACTTTATTTAAAATGTATTATAAAGTGTAGAACTCTGGCTTTTCAATAATAATATAATAATTTGTAACTGTAAATATTGCCGTTATTTTTAAATATTTTTTTTTAGATTTAAAGTCAAACGGGGGGAGATAGAACCCCCCTCCCATAGTAAAAAATGCTTGTATTGAGCCCCTCCACCAAAAACCGTTATTTTTGCTTGTCGCCAAAGTTATCGCTTATCGTACTCGTACCATTTTTTGTTTTTGTGATAAAATTGGGGTATAATTCATGTCAATATATGTTAATGTACATACATTCTACATGTATACATAGCCTGGTTTTTGTATACAAATATTTGTTTGCTCATTTTTCGTCAATAGAGTCTTTTGGGCAAATTTTGGCTTACAATATTGAATACTAATTAATGAGTCCATTTTGCCGTTCAGTTAGGATTAATTATTACAATCGAATAAATTAATTGATAGTTTAGTTTCAAAAAAGGATCTATATATTAAATGTCCTTGTTTTTTATTCTTTATTATTACCACAATGATTAATTTTGCAAAATTATTTTGAAACTATTAAAAGCAATTGCAAATAGATTTTCTTTGTTAATTTATGTTTTTTTGTGTGTGTTTTTTTGGTAGAAACATATTTGTGGGCTTGCATTTTAAATAATGTGTAATGCTGTCTGAAACGCTATAGTTTTTCAACAACAGTCACAGTGATTTACAAATAATTTTAATACCCATCAGTTGAACATTGATAAATTTTGGTTTTCTGTAGGTGTTTGTATGTATGAAGCTGTCAGTAAAATGATCCTTTTTATTTTTACTATGAGAATTTTAAAAACAAACAAATTTGAAAAATGTTCGCTTATGTTTAATCATTAGGTATTTTAATTACAAAATTTGTATGCTTTCTACTTTACATTTGTAAACCTTAATGTTTACTTATTCTTAAATTTATTCAAGAAACAATCAACATTCATTGTTGTTTGTTTTCGGCTGGAGTAAGTGTCTTATCTTCTATTTAAAGTTGTTTAGATTTTTGCTCCAAAATAATTAATTTTTCAACCATTATCATTTCAGACCGCACCTATGCTGACATGTTCTCCACCCTTGATCTATCTAAGCACTATCCACGCCCGATTTTGTCAACCTCGTCATCATCAACTCATACAACAGGTCCAAATTTACAAGAACAATTGAGTGTCAATATCACATCACAATTGGGTACACATGCTTACCTGCCCTGCAAAGTAAGTTTCAAACAATTTTTTAAAAAATATACATATATGTAAAATACATGTACATATTATTATGTATTTATGTATACATAATTTTCTATCCTTATAATTGGCTAGGGTCTTAAAAACGTTTTTGTTTGTCACACAGTAATAAAACACAATCAATTTAATTTCCCTAAAGTAACACAGGACTTAAGGCTGGGTGGCCAGCCAAAAAAACTGCTGGAACGTTACAAATAACGCGATAACTTTTACATTTCAAATGCTAATTGATTGAAATAAAAATTAATGCATTCTAAATAAACAGGGCTACTACACTGCGTCATTATAATTTTTAAATGTATTCTGAGAGTGAAACAAACTACAATTTTGTCGTTATTTTCATAGTCGTTTAAAATGCACCATTTATTTCTGGTATACCTAAGGTTTTTATTTAATTTTGTTGGTGTTTTCAAAAGAAATTAAGTTAATTAAGGGAGTGACGGATTGACTTTAATTTATTTTTTTTTTATGGGTAAAAAATTAGTCCAATCTTATGCAATTTTCAATCTGTTTGGCGAGTTTGAACAGGTATAACTTCTTTAATCTAAAACATATTTCATCGAATCAAAAAGTATTGTAAGGCCAGTCTCAAATAATTTTATTACGAGTAAATTTTTTTTAAATAATTTACTTTTAAAATGTAAAAAAATTAAAAACCTTAAAAAAAACGCAAAAAACGTGTTTTTTTTTAATGACTTAAATATCCCTCATTCATTACTTAGCCTTTTGAACTATATTTTTTTTTCTTCATTTTATTGAATAGTATAATTAATTACCTCGGGAGTGACGGATTGACTTTTTCGAAAAAAAAATTATTAACCCTTTAAATGTTCATTGAAAAAGCCCAAATAACAATTAGCTTTCCAGAGAAAATAATGCTTGTGCATATGTTTCTTATTTTTTTAATTTTTTTTTCAGTATTTTTTCTATTGGTCTATTCAAAAATTCTAATTGCGGTGATGGTTTTTTTAAATAAATTTTTGAAAAAGTGTCTAAATTGGTGTTTTTCCCTTTGAAATTTCCTTTTTACACGCACACATAGAAGTTGCAGTTCCCATTAATTCCACTGCGAAATTAGCGCTTCGAGAGAATGTTTTTCATTTGGAAAAGAAATGAGCCCATCCCACCCGCTCTCAAATATTTTTATTGTTGGTTGACATATTGCTGGTTATTTCTTCCTTTTTACATCGAGAACAGAAAATGCAATAGAAAAACCGGTTATTGGAATTTGAAGAATATGTAATGACAAACCAGTTTTTTTTGGCAATGTGTTGACTAGAGCAAGTGTACGTCCAATTCGCGTGGTGGGAAGTATGCAGAACAATATTGTGTGTGGTTTATCTACCTACTTCTTGCACCTTTTAGTTTGATTACGTAGCAGAAGTCATGATCGTTTTGTTTTTTTTATATTTGATCTTGATGTTTTTTGTGGCAATAGAGAGGGGATTTATTGTTCTTTGGCAAAACAAAAACAATTTCAGCGCAAATGAGATCAGAACCGGTTTTCGAGAAAATATATTGAAATGGAAAGGAAACGTACATCTACAGCACACACTGTCCTTTTTTTTGGTTTTTATTGTTGTTTTTTATTTACTTTTCCCACTTTAGCGTGTTCATCATCTTATAAAGATACTCATTTTTTTTTCTTCGACTCTATTTTTGTTCAAAAAGAGTTTAGAGAGAGAGTAACAAACAAGAACAAAATTCCTCTGGCCACATATGGCGATGCCATGAAATTCATGACAACAAAAAGGTCACTAACACAAATAAAGTCATTTACATGAAGTTTGAGTTTGCCGATCTGGGACACCCAGCCTTAACAGAATGAATCCTTTTTAAATTTATATCGTGTTTCTTCCTTTTTTGTGCTTTATATACCTTTTACTCTTTCTTCTTTATAAATCACACAGGTGCAACAGCTCGGCAATAAACCAGTTTCCTGGATTCGTGTGAGAGATGGCCATATCCTTACGGTTGACAGGTAATTAACTAACTTTATTGCATGTATATGTTGTACGTGTAATTAGATTGTACACTCGTTTATGGTATAAGTGGTGACGGTGCGGCGTAACGGTATAATTACTGATATAAGCTCGTAGTTTGTGACCAAGAAACGGTGATTTTTTATATGTTCCATATCATAGTACAAGTTATGCTACACACAATCCAATCACTAATGCGTGCATTGATTTTAATGAATTTGATTATCTAATTGATTTCAAAATGAATTTTTTTTTTTACTTTTTTTTAGGATTCAGGAAATATTACTGTGGTTTAAGTGAAATGTTTCTTGCTTCCTCAGTTCATTCTACAGGGTTTTACAATAAGAGGTTTTATTTTAATATGTTTATTTCATGTAAGGAGGAAGGTTTGCCATTAATAATGACATTATCAGTCACATGGCCGTGTCGGCTGCGCTTACAGAACCGTATCCCATACTTGAAATTGTCCATCACCAAATCCTAAAGTTTCTGCTGTATGCCCTCAATAGCTTCACAAATTCCATCTTTTAGGTCTTGAATCGACGCTGGGCATCAGTTGGCACAGACCTTATCTTCCACGTAGCCCCAAAAAAGAAGTCACAAGGTGTTAAAATCACAAGATCTGTGATCACCCCTTCGATGGATAACACGATGCGAAAACTTTTCCGTAAAAGATCAATGGTTTCATTGGAGAGGCTTTTCAACGATAAATCTTGCGTTTTCCGAGCTCCAGATGCGACAATTTTGCTCATTGACGTAGCCACCGAGGTGTAAATGAGCCTCATCAGTCAAGATGATTTTTCGATGAGATTCCGGATCATTTTCATACAAAGACAAATGCGTTGTTAAATGGTGTTCCTTAAAAAAAAAACTTTTTTTTACAAGAGTTCTTAGTTTTTCGAAATGATCGAAATTGTTAAGTTTCTGCCGTGCTTCCTTTTACAAGGGAAGGGCAGATGATGGACAGTAAGAAAAAGATGTTTATTATTTTATTTTTAACACGCTTATATTAGCTTCACTTGTATGTATGTATGTATGTATGTATGTATGTAACCGACACCTTTACACTCGATTTTGACCCACTTTACACGAACCGATTTTAATAAATCACACATATCAAGAACCGGTGGCAAAACAATAATTTCATAAGTTTATCTCAATATCCTTATCAGGATTACCAGGATTAAATATTTTAATCCCACAGCTCCTGCTTTTTGCTGATTTTATTATGCGCTTATAAATATTAATAGACTCCCTCATTTTAAGTGCTGCGGTGGCTCAGTTGGTTAAAGCGCGGTCACGTTTCAGTTTGAGCGTCAAGGGTCGTGGGATCAAATCCTAGCTATGGGTGACTTTTTTTTTTTTTAATTAAAATTACGAGATTTTAAATAATAAATAAATAATTCCAATTTCATTTACAATTTCAATCAACTAAATGGGTCAATGAAATGTTTCAATGTTTTCTTAAATCACAAAAAAAACATCAAATCTGTGAAAAAAAGAAGTCAACGGCCACATTTATGGTTCCAGGTATCCTTTAAAGCTTATATAAATACAGTTTAAAAAAAACTAAAAAACACGCTTTTAAAGCACGTTAAACTAAAAAGTTAAAAATAAATATAGTTTGAAAAAAAACTAAAAAACACGCTTTTAAAACCCATCATACTAAAAAAGCGGAAAATAATTTTTAATATAAGCTGAAAACGATAATGAACTAAAAATACAAGTGTTATTGTGAATAAGCGTGGGGCGCTCGATATATGAAAAAAAAAATATGGCCAATGCGCCCAACGCTTTTTCACAATAACACTTGTATTTTTAGTTCATTATTGTTTTCAGCTTATATTAAAAATTATTTTCCGCTTTTTTAGTATGATGGGTTTTAAAAGCGTGTTTTTTAGTTTTTTTCAAACTATATTTTTATATTATTTACTTTAGTAGTAAAAGGCCCGCTGTCTCAATGATTTGGAACTTGGCTGCGACCTTTACTGTTTCAAATTCAAATATACATATACACACACACACACACACACACATACATACATACATACATTCATCCATGCATACATGCATACTTGTCGATTTCGAGGGTGGCTTGCAAGAGACTGACTTATAATTCAGATTCTGATTTCAATTTCAGCTAATCTACTTGGGTGGTCTACACCCACACAATTTCAAAAGATAAAAAAAGCAAGAGATATAAGATCATATGCATTTTTCTGCAACTATGCAGATGACAATTGAGCAGACTCCGTATCTTATAATAATACTAGCGAAACCCCGCCCGCTTCGCAGGGCGTTAAAAAAAAAAAAACAATTTTTTAATTTCCCATAGGAGGTTATTGTTATCGGTCCGATTTGTCAACTGAAATTTTTGACATATCTGGACGTTTTAAGGTCTGTCATTTTTAGAAAGATGTCTGTGTGTGCGTACTTTTGAACGTTCGAGAATCATTTTTCGTCCGATATCTCAAGAACGCGTAGAGATATCGACTATAACTAAATTTTTTCCGACAGGTTATAACATCAAAAGATGCAGAAAGGACTTTAATAGAAATTCAGTTGACTTCAAATAAACTGCACATTCCGGTGCCATACAAGTTTGCTATAAATTTGAACAAAATTTCAACATACCGATTTATAAAAATAAAATAGAAAAAATAATTTTAAATAAAAACCACAACAAAAATGTACGAAAAATTGTCAAAAATTGTTTTTCAATTTGAATATCTCGAGCGCTCAAAATTTCATTGACTAAGAGTGGATATTTTTGGATTAAAAATGCAACAAAAAAATGCCATTTTTGAAAAATAAAAAAAAAACAAAAAATAAAATAACTATTTTGTTGCTATAATTGGATACAAACTATAAAAAAAGTATAATTCATTGTTTGTCGTTTCCTTACCAAAACTTTGGTTCAGGCCATGCATTTTTATTTAAAAAAAAAATGTTGTCAGCGATAGGAATCGAACTTAAGGCCCCTAACGTCTAGAGGGGAGATCTTTTTTTTTTTAATTCAAATTTTTTATTCATTTTAACTTAAAACAGTTACATACTAGACAAAATTCAGTAAACTAGCCTACTTAATCATACTTAAATATACACTGGCAATCACTAGGATGAGGCCACATATTTTTCAACCGATTTTCGGTCCGATGCCTGTTGGAATTTGTTTAACCCGGAAAATTTTACTACATGAGAGTAGGTACATATTTTCTTAAAACAAAGTGATACAATTATAGGGTTAATTGGAAAAGACCGTTGGAATTTCCCTACATTAATGAATGAGCTACCTAAAATTGATAAAAAATAGTGCGTCACTAGGATGAGGCCATTGCGAATATTTCGTTGTAGAAGTTCACATCAGCAATTTTTATCAAAATTTTGGTTGCAATATTTAAGAACGTTTTACAAATAACTCTTTTTATTAAATTTCAATTGCAAATGGGTTCCCGAAAGACGTTGACAGTGGCAGAAAGAGGACAAATCGATGCTTTCAAGGAAATGGGACTCTCAAGCCGAGAAATAGCAAGGAAGCTGAACAGAAGTAAGACAGTTGTAAACAACTATCTTGCTGATCCTCAAAACTATGGAAAAAACCAAAAAGGACGCACAGCCCAAGCAACAACATCCCGAGAAAAGCCGTTAATTTTACGTATTGCTTCAAATTCTACTCAATCAGCTACTAAAATAAGGTCCAAAAGCGGAGTATCAGCCAGTATTTCGACAGTCCGAAGAATAATAAGAAAAGATGGTACTATCCAGAGAAGAAAATTCAAAAAGAAACCTGTTCTAAAGCAAGTACACAAGGAGCTGCGAATGAACTTTGCAACAGAACATGTCTCTTGGAGCTGTCAATGGAAACGCGTTGTCTTTTAGGATGAAAAAAAGTTTAACCTTGACGGTCCCGATGGTTACAACTTTTATTTCCATGATTTAAGAAAAGAGGAACTAATTTTGGGAATACATCACAGCCGTCCATCAGGTGTTATGGTGTGGGGAGCTATCACCTACTATGGCAAAATCGAATTGGAGTTCCTTTCTACAACAATGAACGGAAACAGCTACAAATGCTTGTTGGAACGGTCATTTCCGAAGATGAAAAATATTTTTGGACCTCTGCCTTAGATTTTAAAACAAGACAATGCCCCCATCCACACTTCCAGGGTTGTCAAAAGCTAGATTTTATCAGAAAACGACGAGCTTTTGCCATGGCCACCCTATTCACCGGACTTGAACATAATCGAAAACGTATAGGCACAAATAATCATATACAGATGTCTCATCCCGATACAAAAAAATGTCCTAAGAAATTTTATTAGCCGACAAAATATCAGCTGACAAAACTACAAAAATCAAAAAATTCAGAGCGACAACTTTCAAAGTTCAAATGAAGAGAGACCAAAAGAAGAAACTGACAAAATGTAAAGCTTTTCAATGAATTTCTCCGTCTCATAAGAATGTGGCACAAAAAATATCACACATCCCTTTTTCTCTCATTGTTATTTTTGTTGATTCACTTCTTTTCCGAGATATGTTTATTTCTATTCTTTTTTCCTCCTTTTCTTGTGTGAATATTGTTGTTGTATTCCTGTATACATTCTTTGACAGGCGCCTGCTTGGCTGGATAATTCTACTTGTATTGCATTTTGTAGGTATCTATCTACGTCAATGTGGGGAAGGATTTTGAAAGTTGATGATTTGGATTGCAGAAAGCAGTGTTGCCTCAGGGCAAGTTATATATGAATTGCTCAAGAAGAAAAATAAGTCGTTATAGAAAAAACATTTATTTTCAAATCAAAATGTAAATAGGTTTATTAAACTTTACAATTTGATACATTGCCTTTTTTTAAGGAAATAATTATTTTAAGGTGAAAGAAGTATGGAACAGTAGGTCAATAAAAAATATGTCCTTAAATCAAAAGGACTTTGGCAACTCCAGTATAGAGATCTTTTCCTATTGAGGAATATTTCTTTTTCTTGATACCTAGAAAAAAATGTTTTCCGTGTATTTGTATTTCTTTGTATTGTTTTTGTATCACTATAGTCGGGTTTTGTTATTTTTTGCAGATGTGTACATTGTAGGTACCTATTTCTTATTGGGATGTACGAGTATGTAACTGCATATTGAAAAAAAGAAAAAATAGGTATATCTAATTTGGTATGTGGGGTGGGTGGGTTACACATGTTGAGCTGAGGTAGTGACAAAAAAAATGCTTTTTTGGGATGTTTAATTATATTGGTAGAAAAGTTATCTACGCAATTCATAAATAAGGCATTGTTGAAGCTAAAAATGTTTTCCCAATTAAAATTTTCCTTTTATTCCCATGTCCTAAACAAAAAATAAAAAACTCAAAAACTTAATGAATGTTTAAAATATAGTGTTCATTTGTATATTATACTTACCTACATATGTATACTTAATAGTATTTAAAATAAATGAAGTTGGTGGTTGGTGGGCAAGTTTCCGCCACGTCCACGTTCGTGTCCCCTGGAAACTATTTCATTGAAGGAAACTGTTGATTGATACATAGGTATATCATTATTGTGGGTGATTTAGTTTTTTTAATCATTCGTTTTCACGCTTGGATGTAAAATTATATTTTAACAACCATTACACATCTAAAATAC
Source organism: Scaeva pyrastri (assembly GCA_905146935.1). NCBI lineage: Eukaryota > Metazoa > Arthropoda > Insecta > Diptera > Syrphidae > Scaeva > Scaeva pyrastri. The sequence continues at coordinate 46,552,632 of LR989927.1, read as the reverse complement.
AATTTTAATAAGTTCTTAATGAATTCATACTTCATCTTCTATAATTTGTTTGTAGTTACAGAATCCATAATGTGTACATACATAAGTACGTTTTAATTCCTTAAAACAAATAAATCGTAACACATGTAAAAAATGAATTCCAACCGATTATAAAATTGTTCAAATACACTAACATATGTATTAAAATTAGTCCCCAGTAATTATGCATTAATTGCCGTCAATGAAGTAGGCTAAGAGCAGAACATTTTTAAAATTTATCAATATAAAAAAATAAAAATCTTAAAATCACCTAAGACATTTTTTCGTTAATCATATTTCATTTAGGTAGGTACCTACCTATGTATGTATATCAACATTTAAATTGTCTACATTTTATTCATTCAAAAAGACTAGGAAATATTTTGACCTGACCACTTCTGCATTCGTATTTTTTACGTATGTAGGTACATACTTATTTTATGTAGCAAGATCGCTACCAACTTTTTTAAGTTAACCTACCCAAAACCCTACCTACTTATAATTTATGAAATACCTACTATACTATACTATAATGTATGTACCTACATATGTTTGCATGTATTTACATGCATATGTACAGAGGTACCTACTCGTAACTATTTTTTTGTATTGTTAACCCTCTACTGCATGAATTATTGTTTATACAGAAAAAAATCAAAAGACTTTACAAATATCTTCTTTGGGATGTTTTAAGACATCTTTTATTAAAAAATCAGATAAAATTATAGCAATAAGGGTTAGGTATAAAACAAATACATATTTCATATGAGGAAGAGGATTGACCAATGACTATCCTCCATAAAAATTACCTATTTTTCTAACCAAAAACAAAATAGTCTAAAACAAATAAACAATAATGCACATCACAAGAATAGATTACAAAAGAAAATATGTAGGTAGTTTTATAATCCCTTGCTGCATACGAAGCCAAATATGGCTTACAAAGTCTTACCACTCAAACGACTAACATAATATTTTTTTTTATTAATTTTTTTTTTGTGGCAAAGACAAATAAATATCCAATCACAAAATATTTTTTTTGGTCACTTAACTCACCTTTCAATAAAGTTATAATTTTTTTAAATTAGAAAATATTTCAATCATTCGTTTTCAACCACAACAAGCTAACCACTGGCCTACAAATAGTAATGACTAGGTACCTAGAAATTTAAAAAAAAAATTGTGGATAAACTAAAAAAATCAAAATTAATAAAAAAAAAAAATTTTAAGCAGATACCTGATTATTTTTCTATTTAAAAATATACCTACCGACTTACAGGAAAAAAAAATTCGTATATGTAAGTTAATGCAATAAATATTAATTCCCACAATCCTAAATATTCATTCCCACATTCCCAAATAATCATTCCCACAGTCCCACACGCGCAAAGTGTCCAAATGCTGACTACATGTCTGGAAGACGACACCAATCGCATTCCTTCACGTTCGTTGCTGGCGGCTCCCGTAGGTTAAGCTAGCTTTAAGTAAATTTAGTTTTTAAGAAACAGTTGTAATTTTGAATTGAACCAATAAAGAGCTCATCATCATTTTTTTTTCATTTTTTTAATAATTTTAAATAAATACAAACTTATTTGGCGCCCGAGCAGGGACCGGTCTGTGCGGAAAAAAATTAATAAAACATAAGTCGCCTCAAGGAGTCGCGTTTTTAAGTTCCGAATAAGATTATCGCCTCAAGCAGCCGTGCTTTTTCAGAACATACTCCGTGCTTACCGGTAGAAAAAAAACACATTAATCGTCTTAAGTAGTCGGGTGTTTTTATACAGTTCTTCATCTGGATCAACAAATCAATACAAGTCGCCTCAAGTAGCCGAACATCTGAATGAACAAATCAATATGAATGCAGCAACACTTTTAATGTAAGGTTGAATTTAAGATATAATTTTTTTTATTATAATTATCAAAAAGTTAAAGTAAGAAAATTAATAGTAGGTATATATACTAAATTGCTAACGATTTATAAAAAAAACATTCAATTATTAAAAATATTGCCTCCATTTTTTTGTGAGTTTATAAAAAAAAAAAAAATAAATAATTGTCAAAAATGCCAGACCTAAGATCAGGTACAACAACCAGTAATAATGGTCCTTCCAATCCGAATCCCCAAAATACCAACACAATTCCCATAGTGAACCTCACATCAGGTCTGCAAAACGAAAATGCAGACACTTCATTTCAATCTACTAACTCTCGTAACGACTCACTTAATAAGCCCCAAACAACCCCCGAACTTAACGCACTTATTTCGTCTATAGTTCATGGCGTGTTTGAACAACAAGGACACAATTTAATCCAAAAAGCCTTGAACCCTAACGCCAATCACTTCCCTGGTGTGGAGCAAGGTATTGATCTGTATATCAGAACAACTTATCTGATATGGTTAAAATACCTGATGTAGTCAAGTCTTAGAAATTTTTCGGGAGATCCAGGAGAATTTAGCTCCTGGAAAAAAAGTGTCGATCGAGTTTTACAATTATACGAATCATTTAGGGGCACCCCTAAATATTATGGAATCTTAAGTACCATAAGAAATAAAATTACAGGGAATGCAGATACTGCTCTTGAAGCATATAATATTCCCTTGAATTGGGAGAGTATGTCTCGCTGTTTGGCCATGCACTATGCTGACAAACGCGATCTTAGCTCTCTAGAGTACCAGATGATATCCTTAGCACTAGGAAATTCATCGATCCAAGAATTCTACCAAAGGGTATATGCACATCTCTCCTTGATACTTAATAAATTATCATGTTTGGAAGCAAGTCCAGAATCTCTTAGGCTGTTGACCCAAACATATCGTGACAAGGCTTTGGATACGTTTATTCGAGGTCTTAAAGGTGACCTCCCTCGGTTGCTCGGAATACGAGAACCACTCGATTTGCCTCATGCACTAAATCTTTGCTTAAAATTAGAAAACTAAAATTATAGGACAAATCACATAATTCATAATCAAGGAACAGCAAAGAAGTATCCACAAAATCCACCAAGCCGTACACCAAGTACCCAGTATGGATACCAAACTTCTTCAAGACCTACCATTCCGCATAACATTCAACAAACTCGCTACTCATACCAAGGCAATAACTATCCTAGATGGAATAGTGGCCCCTCCGTCCAAAATCAATATCGTGCACCCAGTGGCCCTCCTGTCCAAAATCAATATCGTGCACCCAATCAAAATCAAATTTCTAATCAACCTAATACAAAGACAAATCTCGGGACAAGGCCGCAAACATCAGGACTAAATCTTAAGTATGAGCCTCAGAATCCTCAAGCTAGGACACAGCTTTCAAGTTCTAATCAAAAGTCCTTTGCACCAATACCCCAAAAAAATTTCCATATTAGTACGGAAGATGACAAGCTTACAGAATATAATAGGAACTTAGAATATGAAAACAGCAAGTTCGAACAACCTCTAGAAGATTTCATACCAGACGAGACAACAGATTATTATAATATAAACAACAATAATATGGAAGATTTTTCTGATATTCATTTTTTAGATTAGAAAACTCTTCGTTACCATACGTCGAAGTTAAAACGAAGAGTGGACAAATTTTACAAATTCTCATAGACACTGGTTCAAACCGCAATTATATTCAACCTTCTTTAGTATCTAAACCTATTCCTAATAAGGACTGTTTCTATGCTAACTCAATTGGTGGCAGTACTAAAATAACTCATCATGTCGAAGCAAATCTATTTGGCCTCAAAGACAACAAAGTAAAATTCTTCCTGTTACCATCTCTCAAATCTTTTGACGCCATACTCGGGAACGATAGCCTCAAAGAACTTCCAGCCGTAATTTACACTAAACAAAACTATATAGAAATTAAAAATGGCCTTAAACTTAGAATGAAACAAAAAATTTCCCAAACAGTTAATAATTTAAATATAAAAACGGACCATAGCTATGTCCGACTCCCAGAAAAATGCTATCAATTCGCTTGAAGAGAAATACGCCCCATTATTCTCCAAACCTAATGGAAAATTGACTTACACAACAACAGTTGTGGGCGAAATTCGCACCACCACGGAAGCAATAACAAAATTTCCTACACCAAGGACTGTGAAGGAACTGCGTTCTTTCCTGGGCCTTTCCGGATACTATCGCCGTTTTGTGAAAAATTATGCCAATCTGGCAAAACCGCTTACCGCTCCCTTAAGAGGGCAGGATGGACGCATGTCCAAAGCTCAATCGAGCAAAAAGAATATTGACCTCAACGAAGAACAGGTAGAAGCATTTCAAATGTTAAAAAATTCATTATTTTCAACAGATGTCGTATTAATGTACCCCGATTTCAAGAAACCTTTCCAACTTACAACAGATTGCAATAGGAGCCGTTTTGTCGCAAGACGACAGGCCTATCACTTTTATCTCCAGGACACTCAATAAGGCAGAGGAAAAGTATGCCACGAATGAAAAAGAGATGCCGGCCATATTCTGGGCATTGAGTGCTCTTAGAAGCTATCTATATGGTTCAGCAAAAGTAAAAATCATAACCGACCATCAGCCCTTAACATTTGCGTTAAGCAACAAAAATCAGAATAACAAATTAAAGAGATGGAAGGCCTTTCTAGAGGAATTTGACTATGAACTACAATACAAACCAGGCAAAACCAATGTGGTGGCCGATGCCCTTTCTCGAATAGTAAATCCGTCAGATATAAATGCACTCACTTCAACACAACAAAGTGGTGAAAGATCAGCAGAAAAATTAATCCCCAATGTTGAAACTCCCATTAATGCCTTTAAAAATCAACTTTTTATTGAAATCGGTCCTAGCTCTTCATCAAGCTTTAAAATAATCTTTCCTACTTATCATCGTCATCAAATTATAGAACCAAATTTCACACAGGATAGCCTCACACAAATCTTAAGAAACCATCTAAATCCTTCAGTCATCAACGGTATTAAAGCCGAACAATCCATAAGAAGTATGATCCAACAAATCTTTCCCTTACATTTTAGTAATTATAAAATAAGGTTTACTCAGATATGTTACAAGTGGAAGATGTGACTTCCGAGACAGAACAAGAAGAAATGGTGATAAATGCTCACCGACGCGCCCACCGAAACGATAGGGAAAATAAAGCTCAGATTTTAAAATCGCAGTATTTTCAGCAGGTATGAGTGAGAAGATTAAAAGAATCACTGAAAAATGTAGTGTCTGTACAGAGAATAAATACGATCGTCATCCTGAGAAACCTGAATTCCAGCCAACCCCTATCCCTAAATTCCCCGGACAGATTGTGCATGTCGATATTTATTTCACTTATGGGAAAATAATTCTGACCGCTCCAATTCTGTCTCACACATGTTAGAAAACATGTTCAAGATTAAAGTTTATAAAATCCCTCCTTATACAAGTTCAGCCAACGGCCAGGTGGAAAGATTTCATTCCACACTTTCTGAGCTTATGCGCTGTCTTAAAACAAAAGAAATACACAATAACTTTTCCGAATTATTAGATATGTCTGTTTATGAATATAACAGGTCCATTCACTCCACGACGAAATGTAAACCTGTAGACGTTTTCTTTGGTAAAAATAGATTAAATCATCCAGAACAGCTAGAGCTATAGAAAAAAAAGAAATTATTAAAAAAATTGAAACTAAACAATCGGCAGACTTAAATTATCATAATAAAAATAGATCACCCCCAAAAAATTATTCCATTAGGAGACATTATTTATGTGAAAATAAACAAGAGAATAGGGAAAAAACTTTCCCCTAGATACAGGAAAGAAATTGTTAGGGAAAACAGAAACACTACTGTTATAACAAAATCAGGAAAAACAATTCACAAAGGTCTCATAAAGCACTAATATTCTCAACAGATTGTCCTTGCCTATGTTATACGCGGATATTCAAATTCTGGACTACACTAACTCGAAGGTGGCGACTTTGAGCCTTGGATATTCGAAAGTACAGACGGGTACTTTCAACATCATACACGACCTAAATTTGAAATTATATACCAAATTTATTGAGGATATCAATTCAAAAATCCAAAGTCACGTTTCCAACCAAGGCCCATTATATCCCTTCCTATCTCATGAACTTTCCACCCTCGAAAACCTCCTTATGCGACTACAACCTAGATCAAGAAAACAAAGATCATTAAATTTCATCGGTACGGCATGGAATTGGATAGCTGGCAATCCAGATCATGCCGATTTCCAAATTATTAAGCAAAAAATAAACAATGTTTTAAGAAATAACAACAATCAATTAGTTATCAATAAGTTGACTTATGAAAGATTAAATAATGTTACGAGTGTTACAAATAATATTGTTGATATTATAAAAAAGGATTCGAAATTAAGAAATGAATACTTAATGAATATTAAATTTAAATTAGACATAGTAAAAGAAGAGTTAACCAATGTAAACTATGCTTTACACTGGGCGAAAGCGGGTATTATAAACTCGTTCATTTTATCAAATTCTGAAATAACCTTAGCAAAACAAATATTTGAAAAATACGAAATTCCTTATGTTAATTTAGAAGAGGCATTTGAATTTGCAGATGTAAAAATCGCGACAAACGTTTCAACTGTACTTTATGTTATATTATAAGTATACCCATAACAAATTCAAAATCTTGCCAAAAATGAATTATTAAACCAATTAAAAGAAAAAATATTGTAACTAGAATTGCCTTTAATAATATTTTAAAATGTAATAGTCAAATATTTGGAATAGAAGAAAAATGTAAAACCTTCAACAATTTAGCTATTTGTAAACAAAATCAAATTCAAGATATAAGTGAAAATAGTTGTATACCGAATTTATTACGGAGCCGGCCATCAAATTGCACAGAGATAAATAACCAACATATCCCCAGCGTCGAAGAAATACTCCCCGGAACCCTCCTTTTAAACAAATACAATGGACCAATCCTCGTTAACCGAGAAGTGACCAACCTGACAGGATCTTTCATAATACAATTCCATAATGCATCCATCACCGTTGATAAACAAAGCTACATCTCAAAAGAAATTCCTGATTCGAAACCGTTACCAGCTATCGTACAGCCCGACTCACAAGCAGAAAAGTTCGAAGAAGTGTTGAAATGATGAAGGACCTACACCTCAAAAACACCGAATACATTGGGCAAATCAAAGAAGAGAATAACTTACAGTTATTAACCAACTCCAGCTTGATTACTGTAATACTAATAATAATTATGATTACTGTCGTAAGAATGTTCATGCGTAGGAAGAATAGACGGACCAGTATTACCATAGATCTGGACCAGATTCCTAAAATATCAACATCTGGAAGTCAACCGGAAAACAAAGAAAAACCTTGTACGAACTCGCCAAAACAGATGGTAACGACGAAGACAACTAGGATCAGCCAGATCCCTTTTTTTTGAAGGTCAAACGAGGACGTTTGAATTTAGAGGGGGAAGAGTTACTGCAATAAATATTAATTCCCACAATCCTAAATATTCATTCCCACATTCCCAAATAATCATTCAAACAGTCCCACACGCGCAAGGTGTCCAAATGCTGACTACATGTCTGGAAGACGACACCAAGCGCATTCCTTCACGTTCGTTGCTGGCGGCTCCCGTAGGTTAAGCTAGCTGTAAGTAAATTTAGTTTTTAAGAAACAGTTGTAATTTTGAATTGAACCAATAAAGAGCTCTTGTTCGAAAAGATTCATTTTTTTAATAATTTTAAATAAATAAAAACATATTTTGTATATTCATTCATTTTAACAAAATTAATTAATAGGAACCAAAATCTTTCAAATATTCATTCCAGAATGAAAAACCTATCCTAGCCTACAAAGTCAAACCAACCAATTCACAATATATGTATTATACATACATGTGTGTAAATTAACACGACAAATAATCATATACAGATGTCTCATCCCCATACAAAAAAATGTCCTAAGAAATTTTATTAGCCGACAAAATATCAGCTGACAAAACTACAAAAATCAAAAAATTCAGAGCGACAACTTTCAAAGTTCAAATGAAGAGAGACCAAAAGAAGAAACTGACAAAATGTAAAGCTTTTCAATGAATTTCTCCGTCTCATAAGAATGTGGCACAAAAAATATCACACATCCCTTTTTCTCTCATTGTTATTTTTGTTGATTCACTTCTTTTCCGAGATATGTTTATTTCTATTCTTTTTTCCTCCTTTTCTTGTGTGAATATTGTTGTTGTATTCCTGTATAGATTCTTTGGCAGGCGCCTGCTTGGCTGGATAATTCTACTTGTATTGCATTTTGTAGGTATCTATCTACGTCTATGTGGGGAAGGATTTTGGAATTTGATGATTTGGATTGCAGAAAGCAGTGTTGCCTCAGGGCAAGTTAAATATGAATTGCTCACGAAGAAAATAAGTCCTTTTAGTAAAAACATTTATTTTCAAAACAAAATGTAAATAGGTTTATTAACATTTACAATTTGATACATTGCCTTTTTTTAAGGAAATACTTATTTTAAGGTGAAAGAACTATGGAACAGTAGATCAATAAAAAATATGTCCTTAAATCAAAAAGAAAAAAAAGAATATTCAGGGATAAAATTGTAAAAATACAAAATATTTTTTTTGGTCACTTAACTCACCTTTCAATAAAGTTATAATTTTTTAAAATTATAAAATTTTTCAATCATTCGTTTTCAACCACAACAAGCTAACCACTGACAAATAGTAGTGACTAGGTACCTAGATATTTAAAAAAAAATTGTGGATAAACTAAAAAAATCAAAATTAATAAATAAAAAAAAAATTTAAAGCAGGTAGGTACCTAACTGATTATTTTTCTATTTAAAAATATACCTACCGACTTAAAGGAAAATAAAATTCATATATGTATATTCATTCATTTTAACAAAATTAATTCCTAGGAACCAAAGTAAAATCTTTCAAATATTCATTCCAGAATGAAAAATCTATCCTAGCCTACATAGTCAAACCAACCAATTCACAATATATGTATTATACATACATGTGTGTTAATCAACACATTCAATAGCTTCTCCTTTTATTTTGTCTCAAATCTGAGACGACCTTACAAATTATAGATGCAAATACAACAACAAAAGCATAATAAAAAAAAACCATCACTTGTCTTGCCTTGGTCGTAGCACAAAGAAAAATATACCTGGGATGGAAGACTATACAAAAAAGCAAGCAACGAATCCACAAACAAAACCAAATAATCTCGAAAGGGGTAAAAAGAATAGAAAAGAGTGGCAGAGAGTAGAGAAACAAAATATTTCAGAAAGAGCTTTGATTTTGTAGGAAAAGATCTTATTTAAAGCTTTTAAAAATAAAGCTTTTTCAATTCATAGGTCATTCTTCTCCATAAGCGTGAGACATCTGTATATGATTATTTGTGGTATAGTGCCTGTAGCTAGGGGTTGCAATGGTGGTAAGGGAAGATGAGGCATAACACCTCGTGGTAGTTTTGTTACAGTTTTCTCTTCCAGGTTGACGGTGTTGGTAATATTAACATATCAATTTTATAATGGTTATAGGTACGGATCCTGACTGCGTAAGACACGTTCTAAATATACTGTGCAAAGCTTTCGGTGGCCTCAATATTTTTTGTTTAAATGCTGAAAGTATAAGATCCAAATATTATACCTTGTTGCTTGTTGTACCAAATGTTTTCCACTTCTAATGTTGATGTTATTATGGTGCCTGAATCTTGGCTAAATAATTATAATACTGATGCAGTGGTAGATATACCAGGGTTTAAACACAAATAATCATATACAGATGTCTCACGCTTATGGAGAAGAATGACCTATGAAATGAAAAAAGCTTTATTTTTAAAAGCTTTAAATAAGATCTTTTCCTACAAAATCAAAGCTCTTTCTGAAGTATTTTGTTGCTCTAGTCTCTGTCACTCTTTTCTATTCTTTTTACCCCTTTCGAGATTATTTGTTTTTGTTTGTGGATTCGTTGCTTGCTTTTTTATATAGTCTTCCATGTCCATCCCAGGTATATTTTTCTTTGTGCTACGACCAAGGCAAGACAAGTTAAGGTTTTTTTATTATGCTTTTGTTGTTGTATTTGCGTCTATAATTTGTAAGGTCGTCTCAGATTTGAGACAAAATAAAAGGAGAAGATTGAATGTGTTGATTTACACACATGTATGTATAATACATATATTGTGAATTGGTTGGTTTGACTTTGTAGACTAGGATAGATTTTTCATTATGGAATGAATATTTGAAAGATTTTGGTTCCTAGGAATAAATTTTGTTAAAATGAATGAATATACATATAGACGAATTTTATTTTCCTGTAGTCGGTAGGTATATTTTTAAATAGAAAAATAATCAGTTAGGTACCTGCTTTACATTTTTTTATTTATTAATTTTGATTTTTTTTAGTTTATACACAATTTTTTTTTAAATATCTAGGTACCTAGTCATTACTATTTGTAGGTCAGTGGTTAGCTTGTTGTGGTTGAAAACGAATAATGTGTAACCCACCCACACACCAATTAACTTTAAATTAGATATTTTCTTCTTGTGTGCAAATGAACATGGCTACGCGATATTTAACATTATGAGCTAGGAAGTTTTGCTTAAAAATGAAAACAAAAATCCTACTAAATCAGAACCAAAAGATTGCAATTCTGTTTTTCAATATGCAGTTACATACTCGTTCATTCCAATAAGAAATATGTATCTACAATGTACACGTCTACAAAAAATAACAAACCCGACTAGTCATACAAAAACAATACATCCCAAGATCCCATACAATAGAAGAAATACAAATAAACAGAAAAATTTTTTTTATCAAGAAAAAGAAATATTCTTCAATAGGAGAAGATCTCTATACTGGAGTTGCCACAGTAACACAATTTTATCCCTGAATATTCTTTTTTTCCTTTTTGATTTAAGGACATATTTTTTATTGACCTACTGTTCCATAGTTCTTTCACCTTACAAATAATTATTTCCTTAAAAAAAGGCAATGTATTAAATTGTAAAGTTTAATAAACCTATTTACATTTTGTTTTGAAAATAAATGTTTTTACTAAAAGGACTTATTTTTCTTAGTGAGCAATTCATATTTAACTTGCCCTGAGGCAACACTGCTTTCTGCAATCTATATCATCAACTTCCAAAATCCTTCCCCACATTGGCGTAGGTACATATATACCTACAAAATGCAATACAAGTAGAATTATCCAGCCAAGCAGGCGCCTGCCAAAGAATCTATACATGAATACAACAACAATATTCACACAAGAAAAGGAGGAAAAAAGAATAGAAATAAACATATCTCGGAAAAGAAGTGAATCAACAAAAATAACAATGAGAGAAAAAGGGATGTGTGATATTTTTTGTGCCACATTCTTATGAGACGGAGAAATTCATTGAAAAGCTTTACATTTCTTCAGTTCCTTCTTTTGGTCTCTCTTCATTTGAACTTTGAAAGTTGTCGCTCTGAATTTTTTGATTTTTGTAGTTTTGTCAGCTGATATTTTGTCGGCTAATAAAATTTCTCAGGACATTTTTTTGTATGGGGATGAGACATCTGTATATGATTATTTGTGCTTTTATGTTATATATTTTTTTACTTGATAAATTACTTAGAAACAATTAATTAAAGTACAAATGAATAACAAAATAACATAATTTAAAATATTATACCTAACAAGATCACCTAATTTAAAGTATTATAACAAGATCACATAATTTTAAGTATTATAACAAGATCACATAATTTAAAGTATATAAAAAGATCACAGATGTAACATAAGGTCTCCAATAACCTTTCCTTTTGTTCTCGGGCTTCTCTGGACCTCCTCCGTTCTCCTCTCGTAGGCTTCAGTTCTCTTACAGAATGCTTCCATTTTCACCTTCCGGTATTCGCGCTTATGACAACTTTCTTGTGTAAATTGCTCCCTCCATTTAAACAGCTCACCGTCACCAGCTATTGTCAACGTTCTTTTCCTTTTTTTGGGGGGTGGACCTTCCGCAGAAGACGAATCCAGTTCGTTAGTCACCAGAAACGCGTTATCGGAAGCATGTTCTTCGGTATTGGTAGCTGTTGAATTAAAACAAATAATTTTAATTTAATGTTTTGTTTCTATTTTGTTATTGCTTAAATTACCTGAACCAAGTCCTGATTGCGTTAAAATGTCCTCACTTGATACCGCACTATCTAATGTGCTGCCCAATAAGTATGTGGGAATTACGGACGGGCGATCAAGCAATACATCGGCAAGCTCCCTAAACAAAAAATAAAATGTTACAAAATCTTGTTTTTTTATCAATTAAGACTTTTTTTAACTTACTTTTCAAATGGACTATCGCTCCCAGTCCCTTTGTTGTTTGAAATTTTTGCCTTGAAGGAACGTTCGAGGCTCTTCCACTTGCCTTCAACCTGATGCGCGGAGAAAATGGATCCTTTTTCACGCATTTTCTCCGCTATCACAGACCACATCTTCTGTTTTGTTTTAAGTGCGAAGTTTTTTCCTAGGTTGGGATGCATCTCTTTATATAGTGAAATGAGGAGCAGAGAATCCTTCTCCAACTAGACCGCTTTCAAATTCCGTAGACGTAGACTGCTCCATTAAATCCGTCTGGCAATTTTCTGCAATTGGAAAAAAGTCCCTGTCCTTCTCCAAAACAGATGTTTGGAATATATGATTCCGAAACTCTTCGCCTTAAAAACAAATTGAATTATTTCAATGTTATCCAAAGACTTACGGTTACTTACCTTGTTCAATATTAGGCGTTTTTCTTTTTTAGCTCGGAGCGCTCGGAGCCAAAAGTTTGTGTTTATTTTTTAGCTCCGAGCTCGCTCGGGGCGCGCTCGATGAGCTCGATAAAAAATGACCGAGCGAATGAAGTAAAAAGATGAGCGCGGCTATGTCACTTTTTTCTTCATGTGGTAAGACAGAGACAGACTACTTTTGGCAGTTCAGTGCTCAATTGTGTTTCTTAATTAGCTCGGAGCGCTCAGGTTACGTTTAATTCTGAGCGAGCTCTGAGCGCTCTGTGCCCCGCTCGGTGCCCCGCTCGGAGCTAAAAAAGAAAAACGCCTATTATGGCGGGTTTTTGGTGAACAATGTACGACCACCGATTTTCGTCAGATGTTAACGTAATTTGATGCATTATTGGCTAAAATTGAAAAAAAACTGTTTAAAATATTCTACTTTATTTATTTTATACTCACAGATTCGAAATAAAAAAATTAAACAAACGAACAAAAACGAACTTAAACTCAAACACAGATGTTGGCAGATGATTTTGACACTTTTCACAATTCTGTTCTACCTAAAAAGCAAGTGTAGAAATTCCTGTTCTAAAGTGTTCCAAACTGTTCTAGATTTCCTCATTGAACAGCAAACTAGAACACTTTGGAACAGAAAAAACCTCATTGAACAGCAAAAAGCTGTTCTAAACTGTTCCAAACTGTTCGGAACTGCTTGATTGAACAGACTTTTAGTGTCGGGTGTTGTATATTGAAAAATCCTACCAAATGGACAAGAATCCTACCAACCTACCAGACCTAAAATTTCCTACCAAATTTGGTAGGATTCTACCAAAAAAACCAACCGTGTAATACTCAGTTTTTCTCCGATTCTATTCTTGTACAAAAATGATCGTACTGACAGGGAGAGAGAGTAACGAAAAAACTAAATTCCTGACAAAGTGCCTGTCCAGACGTGTTGTGCCCACATCGTTGTGTTTGTTTCGGTAGTTTCTTGGCGAATGCGGTGGGGAAGGAAGAGAGTGGATGCTCATGACAAAAATTGAATTTTCTGCTTGGGCATTACAGTTCCATTCCGATTTCCTTATTATATTGTTGTCATCGCGCTAGAAGGTACATTTCTACAGCAAGAAATATATCCCGCACGCTCAAATTTTGCCATTCCTCAAAACAGAATGGAAAAGTGGCCATGAGTAGTCACAACTCACAACACATGTAGACACGAAGTGAAGGTGATACAATTCATAACAAATAAGGATCACTAATACAAATAAAGTCATTTACAAAAAGCTTGAGTTTGTTGATTTGGGATATCCAATCTTGAAACCTTCCATTCGGAAAACACTCTATAACAATCTGAGTATTGTTTAAAAGTATAGAAGGATATATTGTCGAATATCCCATGAAATTTGAATTATAAGACTTTGAATGTTCCCAAGAAGTAACTCAGACATCTGAAAACCACATTTACAACTACTGAAATAAAATTTAAATGATTACATTACCGTAAACATTTACTGGTACCACACAACTCTCTCAATTACATCCTCGTTTGCAAAAATTCATCCAAAGAAACAAAAAAAATTAATTTTCTAACCGTTGTCACACAATTTTATTCATTTTCCCAAAACTACACACCAAGGGCTAAATTTAATTATTTCCTCAAGAACAAAAAAAAAAATACCCTCGCTCTAAAGCACAAAAAACACTTTCATACTAAACGACAATAGTTACATATACTCACAAGAGTAATGAAAAGCATACAAAACACAAGATTGCTATGTCATGGCACATGGCATGGTGGGGGGTTGGGTGGTGTGTCATGCCCAGCCTGCTTTTCCTTCAAATTCTTTTTCATCTTGGCCATGAAAGAAGCTTTCTAATACCCTCTTGACTTTATTCCCTTATTTTTCAGAGAAAAAGCTTGCAAAAACAAAACACGAGTCAAGATAGTTCGCTTTGCGGTGAAGGTCCTCTGCCATCCTCTTGCCTGCTTGAGAAAAGCCACAACATAAGTTTCAAGGCATTTTTGTTTGCCTTGTTGAGTTAATTTTCATTACGAATGAGGATAAAGATCAAGGATATTTTTCATTTTGTTTAATTCTATGTTATGTTAGTAATTTTGTCCATGAAAAATAATATAGAAAACTGTTTGGTCTAATTTAAGAATTTAAATGTCTCTTACACTAAAACAACTTATATTCCTCCCAGAAAGCCCGAAACTCGAAACCCAAAACCAAACCGAACAACTAAATATAGAAGTTTTATCCTAGATTAAAAATTCATCGTTTCTGATAAAATAAACAAAATACATACAAAGTTAGAAAGAAGGAAAGTAACAAATTGCTGATGGGGTTTTAGATTTTTTATATTTGTAACGCTCTCTAAAATTCGCATATACATACATACATATATGTATAGGTATAAACTTTATGTAGGTAAGAGTACACTCAAATATACACAGCTTCTCGCAGTAGCAGACTGTTTGATTTCTATGTGAAAAATGTTAAAGTGCATGGGAAAAAGGCCAGAGATGTGGCACAAAAGGGCCAGAAAGATGTTGATAGAGGGCAACGAGATTCCACAGAAGTTCCAAGAGTCCCACAGTCATAAAACTCAGAGACATTTTATGGCCAAACACTTTATTGTCGTAGTCGTTGGAGAGAGATTCAGAATTCCTGATCTGATCCCCAAATGCAATCGTCATATATTTTTGTTGAATGTTATTGTTCTAAATATGTATGTACATTGTACATACCTATACATATGTACATATCATTTTCATATTATTTTTATTTCTGTCTCTTGTTTTGTGGTTCATATCTTTGCAGAGCTGTCTTCATTGCTGACCAGAGATTTGTTGTCCTAAATCAACCGAATAAATTTTGGACATTGCAGATTAAGTACGTTCAGGCAAGGGATGCTGGTGCATATGAGTGTCAAGTGTCGACAGAACCAAAAGTTAGTGCAAAAGTTTATCTCGAGGTTGTGGGTAAGTAAATCCTTTTTGTTTTCCTTGCAAATACATACATACATATTTACATACATACATAATTACATAATATGTATGTATAACATTATAACTTAATTATTATTTGAGTGTGCGTGTGTGTGGATGATTATTATGGTCATGTTGATTTAAGGAAGGATAAAATAATTGAGTCAACAATTTCCGGGACATACATATGTATATACATTATGTACAATGTATGTATGCAATGTACGTACATACATACATACATATGTATTTTGTTTTTGTTGAGAAAAATAAGAAAATAGATTTTAAACGATCTCTAATTAAAATTTTTGGCAGACAAGAATATTAGGTTTAACTGTCAATAGAGAAAAGAATAAATTATTTAACATGACTACTATTTCAATAATGAATTTGTACAGAGTGTTTGAGTAGAGATGTTATTAAAATGAATTTGATTGAGTTTTGTTTAAATAAATGGTTGACAAATCTGGACGTTTTATGGTTCCTAAAATCTAAATTCGTCATTTTTAGTGTGTGTGTGTACGTACGTTCGTAGGTACGTGTACGTTCGTACGTTCGAGACCCCTTTTTTTGTTAACGGTATCTCGAGAATGAATAAAGATATCAACACGAATTAAATTTTGTTCAATAGTATATAACTTCATAAAATGCAGAAAGGACTTTTACAAAAATTTTAGTTGGTTGCAAATATCTCAAGAAAGGATGATGCTATTGACTTCAAATAAATTTTATTGTGTAGATAGCAATGTAATACAGGTTTGGTATAAATTTGGAAATAGTTCAATGAAACGTTATTTTTTTAAAATTAAAAACTAAAAATACAAATTTGGAGCGCAAATATACAACGAAGAAAAATTGATATCATCTTCAAAATAATTTTATACAATAGAAAATACTGTCTTTAACATCTGGAATAATTTTCGAAAAAATTCAATTGACATTTTTTTTACAAAAAATAAAATAGTAGACAAAATTCTAAAATAAGTTAGTAAAAATTGTGCTTTGACTCGAATATCTCGAAAATGAGCACCGATATTGACTTCCAACTTATTTAAGTTGATACAAAATACAATTATTAATATATGCACCAATTTTGACAAATATCGAATTGACAGTTTTTTTACGAAAAATAAAAAACTAAAACCGAAATTTACAGAAAAGTGACAAAAAATGTTTTTCTACTTAAATATCATCACAACAAGCAATGATGTTGACTTCAATTGTATTTTATTTTCAATATCATACATTTGTCAATAACTAAAAAATGATAAAATATTGACGAATATCAAATTGACATTTTTGTACAATAAGTACAAAATGGGAAGTTATCAGTGTGGGTTGCACCCAGCTTCTTTTTTTAAATGTAATGGTCTTTGTGGGAAATCTCTCCACCCCTCTTGCGACGGCCTCAGTTAACAGGCATGTGGTTACTTAAATGAATATAAAAACAATTTTGTATTTTATTGGAAAGAATTTCAATTTCGGACGTCGCTCGCTATAAAATGCATTGGTGAATCACTGTCGAACAAAAATTCAACTAACAAAAAACAAAAATACAGTATCTATCAAAAAAATTCGATCTCGTTCTTAAAAGTGTAGAAGAAGCTAATTCACAATCTCTTCTATCATCTAACCAATATGTTTGAATAAAATGTGCGCGTTAGAAAAACAACTGAAAGAAATTCAATCCGTTCACCTTTCTCATGTAAACTCAGCAGTTTCATCCAGTGATTTCAATTCGTTTCGATCTGCTATAGACTCCAATCTTAAATCCCAGATCAATTCCGCAAAAGATATAAATAACAACTTGTCAACAAAATTTAACCAATTACGTACAGACATTAATCTTCTTGTGCAAAGCCCTTCCTCTGCTATAACTACTACCAACCCTGAAATTTTAAGTAATAATGACATGCTTTCGCGAGTTTCTACCGCTCATATAGTCTTGGCTTATGAACAGTGTTACCGCTGGATATTTTTGAAAAGTGGTAAAAAAAGTGGCACTCGTAAAAAAAGGTGGCATAGGAAAATTATATGAAGGAACACCATATATTTGAAGAAAACACACAATTTAAACGAACATTTTCTTATGATTTATTGTAACGCAAACTTAAAAACTTAAAATTTTACACTTCATTTTATATTTTATATACATATATACATATGTATATAAATAATACTAGGTATTCAATAGAACAGAAATATAACATTTTACTGATGTTTCAAAAACAAAATAATACTAATAATATAATAAATAATACTTCATTGAAAGGTAAAAAGTTAGGAATTCGTATCACATTTTATTTTTTGTAATTGTTTCTCTATATTTTTTTTATGAGGAGCTCATTCGTGCTGCACTCAGTAAGATCACAGTTAATTATTAAATTTAAAGAAGCCAACATATTTTCGCAAGTTTCAGTTCTTAGTCGGTTGGCGCAGGAGCTGCTATGTGGCAGAGTTGATGTATTTGCAACGAATTCATACAGTTCAGAAAATAGGCATTCATTCAGACTTTTTTGGCTTCATCTGAAAAAAATTAGTGTTTAAATTTTTTTTGTTGGTTATTATGTGTAAGCTTAGTATAAAGTAAGAGTGTACACATTTTTAACACTGAAAAAAAATTCTTTATTCAAATTACACAGAAAAAACATTTTATAGAAAAAGTTAAAAAAAAAATTAAAAAAAAAAGTTCACATATCATTATTTTTTGTTATGATTTCTTGTTGATTTGTTTTGCTTAGTAGCGAGTAGGGCCTCCTCTACTTCGTATGCACTGTAAAAGCCTATCTGGTACGCTCTCGATCAGTTGCTTCACATTTTGTTCGGGTATGCACTCCCAAAATGCTTTTAATGCGTTTATGAGCTCCTGTTTACTGTTGACACTGCTGTGGTTTTCTTTGAGGCTTCTTTTTAACTGCTCCCATAAATGCTCGATGGGATTGAGGTCTGGACTCTTTGCTGGCCATGTCAAAAGTGAAATATTGGCGTCAGAAAGAGCTGCTTGTGTGATACGGGCCGTATGTAAGCGAGCATTGTCTTGCATAAGAACGAACCCCTCCCCAACCCTTTGTGAAAATGGGATCACAGCAGGTCGAATTACCATTTCAATGTAACTGGCTGCAGTAACGGTGCCCTCATCCAGGATAATCAGCTCTGTTCTGCCAAGCAAACTTATTCCAGCCCATACCATAACACTGGGCCCCCCAAATCGGTCACTTCCGTGAATGCACGGTTCGCTAAAACGTTCACCTGGCCTTCTCCACACGCGTACTCGTTTATCATCACTCAAAAACTTAATCTTACATTCGTCTGTAAAGAGTACAGACCTCCAGTTGTCAATGGTCCAATTTGAAAGCTCACATGCATACCTTTATCTCGCTGCCCGATAGAACGGTGTAAGTTTCGGCCGAATAGCACGCACTCTGGAACGTTGGCAATCTTCGGGAGTCGATTGCGAATAGTTTGATCACTGACTTGAGTACCAGTTGACTTTGTAAGGGCCGGGCGGTTACAATACGCTCCCGACGGGCAGTTATTCGAATGTACCGGTCTTCTTGCTGAGTTGTGGCTCGAATTCTTCCCGATCCAGGTCTCCTGGCTACACTCCCGCTTTCCTGGAAGCGTTCGCACACGTTTCGGATAGCACGCCGCGACACACCGATACGATTTGCAACAACCCTTTGAGACACTCCTTGCTCCAGCATATTTACCGCTCTAATTGCGTTTTCAGTATCCAAATGACGTCTAGAACCGGACATGGTAATCACGTTTAATCACGAAAAAATAGGGAACAACAATTAAACAAAGCAACACTTAGCAACAACGGTAGAACCAGACTGAAAAAACAAATGCAATAATTTTTGCATTGATTGTTTTTCGAGCGATTGTTTTGTTATCCTATTCACGTGGAGGTAACGGTAAAATTGTTGTTCAAAGCATTGATATGGACTCATACACTTGTTAACTTTCCAATAAAATGCTTTGCTTCGATAATGTTCACCAATTAAGTATTTTTAAGACAAAATAATAGATGAATCTCGGGTGGGCCCTATTTTGTTTTGAGTAGTTTATATGAAAACTATAGTACTCTCATGGCTGAGGTCGAATGGTGCGACATCTATTTTTTTTTTTCGTTGAACGTCGCGTGGAGACATTATTTTCAGATGGGAGACTTGCAACTGAAGAAAATACAGAGAATAGTGAGACAAGGAAAGACTATACAGCATATATTATGATAGTTGGTGAATACAGAAAAACACAATTCTGTGAGAAATATTTCTATATAAAGAAGAAGAGCTTAGGACAATTTCGATTAACTTATGTCATTTCGGTTTGTTTACATTTTTGCCAAGTAGTTATGTACAACGGTAGTCTATTTATACAAGGAAGGAGAAAAATACATGCAGATGAAGATGTAATGTGAAGGATTTCGGGTTTTCAGAATGAAGTTCTCGATGAGTTTTTTGTTGTTTTGATCTTTCATGAATTTTGTGTTGTTTATGATCAGAGGTGTATGAAATGTAGGTTGGGCTTGGTAGGTATGAAAATATAATTATGTCTTAAGCCAGAGCGTTAAGGAAAAAATGAAGATTTTAGATATTCTTATTATTTGTTGTCTTTTTATTACTTGCCATTAAACAACCTTTAAAAAAATGTGTATCTACATTTGTCTTATTAAAATAACAAGAATTTTGAAGATTCCTTATTAGACTGGATTTTCCTTCTTTTTAACTTATTTTGCATTTTTAATTCTTTTGAAGGTGAGGTAGGTAGGTAGGTTTATCGACTTCGATATTTAAAAAATAAGAAACTTGGTAGATAGGTACCTAGTTAGGTAGGTACATGGTAGGTTAGGTTTAGAGACCATCTAATCTGTAATTTTAGACAAGAGTTTTTAGGTTAATGTCAGTGACTTTTGTTTAATTAAAATTTTTAACTAAAATTTTTCTCATGTCCTTTGAAATTTTCTTCAGAAAAAAGTCAAAGCCCATGACTATTTAGGTAAACTTATCTTTGCCATTAAAAAAAAAGTCTTAAGATCATTTTTCATTCATTGTAGTAAATGTAATACCTAGGTACCTATGCCGCTTAAGTTTTCATTTAAAATCATAGATACCTACATATGCATGTATGTACATACATACATACTGTTGTGATCTCTTATGATCACACAAGATTGTGTTTGAATAAAAATAAATATAATTATATAATTACAAAATTCAATATATTTTATTTTACGTATTTAATTTGCGTCTAGTAGGTACAGGATTCCAGATTAAAAAGAACGAAAAAGAAACAGGAAGTAAGAAAAGAATGAAAAAGAATGAAAATTATGAAAGTGTCAAAATGTGGATTATATTAATTATGGCATTGCCAACACCTTCCCCTTTGAGTTATCTATTATGATGTTCGCTGAGTTCGACGTGGTATAGATGGTAAAGCTGCTACAGTGTTGTTTGGTGAAGTCGTAACATTACTTTCTGGTGACGGAACTAGTTCACAAGGTGTTGACTCGCATTCATACACGTCAAGCGCCCTCTTCCATGGTCTTTCGACTTGAGGTTTGACAGCAATATCTTCTCTATGACGTATTTGAAGTTGATTGGCATGTGTACGAACTAGTCTGCCACTCTGCAACAAAACATTATATGTACATGACCTTGCCAAAACGTTCAATAATTTGACCTGGCTGCCACTGGAAGTTGTTGCTATTAGTATGAATACTCACGTAAACTAAATCTTGATTGTTGAATGACCTGGGCTTGGTTCCAAATTTTCGATTGAATTGTTTGGACATAGTTGCTTGATTTCTATTATTCTCATTTTGGTCTTTGGGATTTTCAATTAGCTTGGGCTTAATAAGATTCAAAATAATCCGAATATTTCTACCAAACATGATTTCGGCTGGAGACTTTGAATTTGGTACGTTCCGGTTTGGTGTTGAGCGGTAAGATTGAAGAAACGTTTGAAGGTTTTGAGTGATTGTTCCCTCTGTGTTTAATTTCATTAACGAACGTTTGAAGGTGTCAACAAATCGTTCGGCTTGTCCGTTAGACATCGGGTTGTACGGACTGGAGCAAAGATGTTGGATACCATTATCTGCCATGTATTGTTGAAACAGCGAGCTCTTGAACTGCGTTCCGTTATCTAAAACGATCGTCTTCGGCAGTCCAAATCGGGAAAATATCTCGCTGAGAATTTCTATAGTACGCTGAGTAGTGATGGATTTTGTTACAACTATTTCTGGCCATTTAGAAAGAGCGTCCACTAAAATCAGAAAATAATTACCTTCAATTGGTCCAGCGTAGTCCAGATGGAGCCGTTCCTATTGTTCCGTTGGTGTAGGTCATGGCTGTAGCAATGTTTTTGTTGGCATCTTTGCTGCTGACGCACAACTGTTGCAATTTTGGATGAGTGTTTTGATGTCAGTGTCTATGCTTGGCCAATAAACAAAACTTCTGCCTATAGATTTTGTTCTTCCTATGCCTTGATGGCCACGATGGAGTTGTTTGAGAACTCTTTTCCTAAAAAGTTTTGGAATGACGACTCGTTGACCAAACATGATACATCCGTCAATGATGTTGATATCTTCCCTGCGGTTGAAGAATGCTTTTAACTCGTCGTCTTTGATTTCATTTGGCCAGCCATTAGCCACAAAATGAAATATTCGACGGAGTGTGCTGTCCTTTTATGATTCAAACTTAACCATTTTATGAGTAACTGGCAGATATCCGAGACTGTCTGTAAGAATTTGCTTGACTTCCCGCTCTGTTTTGATTGATGCAATCACAAAATCTTCTGCCACTTGTATGTTTTTATCGATGAGCCGTGATAGCACATCTGCATATCCAAAGCTACTCGTTGAAATAAAACTGATGTCAAAATAGTATGCCAATAACTTGACTGCCCAGCGTTGTAGACGATTTGCTTGATGAACAGCTATTCCTGTCTTTTTTCCAAAAATAGCTAGAAGTGGTTTATGATCCGTGTGCAATTTGAACTTTCGACCAAAAACCATTTTGTGGAACTTAGTCACTGCAAAGACAAGAGCGAGACCCTCCTTTTCGATCTGACTATAGCCCTTTTCAGTTGGTGTGAGTGATCGCGATGCATGACATATCGCTTTTATTGTTCCATCAGCATATTCATGCAAAATGCATGCACCTAGGCCATAGTTGGAGGCATCAGCTACAACTATAATATTTTGCATAGGATCATAATGAGCTAGAAGCAGGTCAGATGAAAGAATTTTTTTCAGGTTGAGAAAACTGTTGTGGTGATCTTCTGCTGCACCTGACAGTCCAGCAAGCATTTGGTCCATAACTTGTTGGAAAATTGACGGGAACGTTTTCACACCAAACACCATTCGGTTGTATCGGAAGAGACCCATGTGTGTGTTGATGGTCAGAAGTGCTTTGACACTTCGTCGACTTTAATTTGCAAGAATGCATCTGACATGTCTATATGACTGAAGAATCTAGCATTGGCCAGTCTTGCGAAAATATCTTCTGGCAATGGCAGAGGATGTTGATGACTTTCGAGCACATTGTTGCAGTGGCGGCTGCTGGGTCATCGAATAGGGAGTGCACTCACTAAGTATTAAATTTTCAAATATAATAAATAAAAAGACAATTTCTGTTCATATATAAATATAAAGACTTTTTGCAATCTTAAATTAAATTTAAAAAACACCAAACAGATACAGCAAAATTAAATCCATAATACGAATTCAAATTCATCAATCATAGTCGCCGGCGCGGCTGCATCGCGTTCCGAAGCTATCACATGCGTCACTCACATTATCCGGCGAACTTCGTCAAACATCGGGATCGGTTGCTCCCTTCGGTAAACTTCGGTTCTCTCTTGCGGCGCACGGAAGTACATTAATTTCTCGATACATTTCAATAAGATATCTTTTATTTCACGCGTCAGGCATGTAAGGCTGTAACCCATACAAGTTATATTAGCAGCCCTTGTGCGCTCGCCAAAGCGCACGAGAATTGAATTTACAGGGAAAATACATACAATGTGGACTGAGCG
Source organism: Scaeva pyrastri (assembly GCA_905146935.1). Taxonomy (NCBI): domain Eukaryota; kingdom Metazoa; phylum Arthropoda; class Insecta; order Diptera; family Syrphidae; genus Scaeva; species Scaeva pyrastri. The sequence goes on along the minus strand of LR989927.1, from coordinate 46,528,839 downwards.
AAGCCAACATTAAAATCCTGACCAACGCCGTGTTGCAAACTACCTTCGGCAAAAAATCTTAAACAAGCGACTAATTTTTCTTTTCTTGAAATTGAATCGTTTCTCTGTCCAGGTGGAAGATTAGATTCAACAACATTCAATACATATTGAAATGCTTTTTTATTTAGCCGAAAGTTTTTGATAAACGTATGATTTTGAAATAATTTATATATTATTTATTTCAAAATGATAAATAAATCAACTTACGTTTCATCCGGCAGTTCCAAAACATTTTGTTTTGATTTGATTACATTCTTCCGAAGCTCTCTGTTCGAGGATTCTCTTAATCCTCTACTCACAATTGGAATAAAAAGTCCAATACTGTCCATTTAAAAATTGAATTGCGACAAATCAAAGAAAATTAATTTACTTCTGTTTTAAGTGGAGCTATTGAAATTGAATTTTGAAATAAAAGAATTTCATTCAAGAATTTCAATGAACAGCTGTTCACGTAAATGTCAAAATGGTTCGGGATAATGTAGTTCATCCGACGGATAGCAGAATGGAAAGGAAGTTTGAAAGTGAATCGAATGGGTGGATCGGATATACGATTCACGTGAATAGCAGAATAGGGCTGTTATTTTCAAAACAAAATGTAAATAGGTTTATTAAACTTTACAATTTGATACATTGCCTTTTTTTAAGGAAATAATTATTTTAAGGTGAACGAACTATGGAACAGTAGGTCAATGTCAATATGTCCTTAATTCAAAAAGGAAAAAAAGAATATTCAGGGATAAAATTGTGTTACTGTGGCAACTCCAGTATAGAGATCTTTTCCTTTTGATGAATGTTTCTTTTTCTTGATAGAAAAAAAAATGTTTTCTGTTTATTTGTATTTCTTCTATTGTATGGGATCTTGTTATAAAGTCTTTGTGGGAGCGAAAGTTGAGCTCTTTGTCACATAAAATACCAAGATCCCGAATGGAGGAAACTAAAGGGACAGGAATATTGTTGAAGTGATAGTTACGAGTGGGTAGGGGCAGGCGTTTACGTGAGAAAGTCATGTGTTGACATTTGGAGACATTGAGTCCAAGGAAATTCTTAGTACACCATATAACGAAGGAATTTAAGTCTCTTTGAAGAAGGGAAGAATCTGAAGGGGTGGAAATAACTTTAATAATCTTCATATCGTCAGCATATATAGATAAGTTTGAGAAATATGTATATTATGTTTTCTACATCGTTTATTGATAAGACAAATAGAAGGGGCCCAAGATGACTACCTTGAGGAACACCTGAGGTAAAAAAGAAGGAATTGGACACGGAACCTCTGAACACGACGCTATATTGGCGATTTTCCAAGTAGGAGCTCACTCATTGGATGAAGACTGGAGGAAATCCGAAAGCTCTTAGTTTAAGAGAGATGATTTGGTGAGAAATGTTGTCAAACGCTTTACTGAAGTCGGTGGTGATAACATCTACTTCATAGCCTTTTTCCAGGGCTTGGAGTGTCGTGGAAACAAATTGAGTGAGGTTGGTCGAAGTGGATCTCCCTTTAATGAATCCATGTTGCAGTGGGGAGACTAATGATTTACAATGGAAGCAGAGAGATTCATAGATGATGCTTTCAAAGAGCTTCGGTATAGAAGAAAGTTTGGCTATAGGACGATAGTTGGAGATTTCATTCTTGTTGCCCTTTTTGTGAATTGGAAAAATAAAAGAATTTTTTCCATAAAGTAGGGAATATAGCTTGCGAAAGAGAAAGTTTAAACAGGATAGTAAGAGGTTTGCATAGTGCGTTTGCACATTTTTTGAGTAGAATTGCGGGAATACCATCAGGACCTGGAGAAAAGTCATCCGTAAGTAGGCTTAGTTTTTTTCTGACTAATGGAATGGAAATGTCAAGGGAAACAAGCGAAGTTTGCGAGCTGCTTGACAAATACTTGAAGTAATGAGAGTCAGGATTATTAATAGAATTGCTGTAAGATTGGCTAAAAAAATGTGCAAAAAGGTTTGCTATGATTTTGGGATCAGCAGAAGAGGTGTTGTTTAGATTGAAGGTAGAAGGCAGGCCATCGGATTTTCTTTTAATATTAATGAATTGATAGAACCTCTTTGGTTCAGAGATAAGACAAGTTTGCATTTTGACAAGGTATGCTTGGTAGAGTGAATCATAGAGAAGGGAAAAATTGGTTGAGGCTTGCTCGTATTTTAGATAATCAGAGTTTGATTGGGATTTCAAATAAGATTTCCATAACCTATTCCTTAAATTACGCAAAGTTCTTAACTCCTTGGTGTACCATGGGGGTGAAGAGAAACAATTCTTTTGTGTCACGTAAGGGACGCATAGAAGCAAACATTCAAAAATTGTAGAGTAGACAAATTTTAGTGCAATGTCGATTGGGGTGTTGAAGGATAAAAAAAGGCTAAAATCGATATTACTTAAGGATTTCGAGTTGGCTAAAGTTGGCTTTACGGAAATTAAAATGGAAAGAGACTTCTGGATCAGTGGTGGATAAATCTTGATCGAGGGAGAAAATAAGAGATAGAGGGGGGTGAAAACGGTCTAGGGTAGAAAGAAGGAGGGGACTTTCGGTAACTATTGAATTATAAGGGTCAGAAGAGAAAATGAGGTCAAGCTGTCTATTTAAATTATTGGAGATATTACTTATTTGAAAGAGACCATGATCAAGGAAACGATCAATAAAAAGAGATTCTTTATCTGAGGTAATATTGCAGGGAATAAAAAATGCTGTTCATCTTTGGAGGGAATCCAGACTAGGTCAGGTAGATTAAAATCACCGACGATAATAAATTGATCTCTAGAATCTGCAATCTCAAAAAGTGATTCTATAGTGTCGATCATTTGTTTATACGATATAATGGGTTGCGCTGGGCGAATATAGCAACAGATAATATAAAAATATCTATTGGAAGCAGAAATTTTGATACATATAAGTTCGAAATATGCAGATTTGGAGACTTTCACAAGGGATGTGTTCAATCGAGTGTGAACAGCTAAGAGAACTCCGCGTCCACAGGCAGCATTATCAATGATTGCACCATCAGCACGAAATATAAAAAAGTCAGAAGTGAAGAGTTCGCTACTGAGAATACTGGGACAAAGGTTCGTTTCCGTTAGGGCAAAAATATCAAAAGGCAGATTTTGGGAGTTGAGAAAAGTAGTTGAGGTTTTGGTACGGAGCCCTCTGACATTTTGGTAAAAAAGTGACAAAGAAATAGGGGTAATGGAATTAAGGTCAGGCTGATTATTAAAGACGAGGTTTTTTGAATGGAAAAAATTTGGATGTTATGTAAGTGTTGAAGGAGGTAAGGTCTTTAGAGATGGTGGAGGGGAATATGTTGAAGCATTCATGGTAGCGGGTGTAGATATTGTAAAGGGCACGAGAATCGATAGGGAGGCCTTCTTTTTGAATAGATAATAAGACATTTGTTTTGGTTTTTCCGTCAACACAAGTCGATTCTGATTTGTCGTGTAGGAAGGCTAGGTAGAGACGGACATCATCATATAGTTTGTTGTTTCGTAGTTTTGCCAATTCGTATACCGACCTTCAAATTCGTTATTATATTATTATTATTAGGCTTAGGATCAGCAAGCTTCGAGACAAGTCGGACGGATGGCGGAAACACGGGGTCAAACATTGGAGGACTGGTGTTAATTATTGTAAGAAGAGGAGTCTTATTAGAGATAGAAGCAGAGGAAGTTTGAGTGGATTGTTGAGAAGCCGGATTTAAGGTATGGGAGTGAATGAAGTTAGTGTAGTTCGGATTTAAATTGAAAGAAATTCGTTTCTGTTGGGGAGTAAAGTTTTTTTGTTCGAAATTGGTTGGTTTGGGTGGAGGATTTGAATATTATTGGATGGATTCAACTTTTTACTATACTGATATTTTGAATTATTAACATATTTCTTAGAAAATTGAGAAGGTTTATTATCTGTCCATCTAGTGATTTTAATTTTACCAATCTTACACACAGGATGAGAAGAAGAAAAAAGTATCCATATGTATTTGGACGGAATACAAATTTTGAAACAAAAGGAATTAATTTTATGACATTCTGATACAGTGATTTTAAATGTGTTAAGAAAAAAACTAAATAGTCGGGTTTCATTTGAATTTTTTGGAAAACCAGTAACGAAGAGGGCGTGAATTCGGTGTTGCTTTTAAATTTGCGTAGTCTATTGTTCCATTCGCTAGTAGTCCATGTAGTGTTGAAGCGATATATTGTAGGTTCAGGCGGAGAGGTGGGAGCAGGAGTTGATGTTGCTGTGACTATTGATGATGATGATGGTGATAAAGATATTTTATCTATCTATCCCGTGTGAAGCCGGGACGAGCGATTGGTTTTTCTAGTTTCGATTGTTCTTTACCCATAATTTATATCACTGTCACGGTCGCCATATACATAATTTTAACAAACTTCACTTCTTGATAGATTTTTATTGACTGTGAAAAAAATTAAATCTAAAACTAAAACTATCTGATGTCCAACATATATGTATTTGTGGAGTCATCAACTTGGGATTAGGAGTAGTATGCTGATGTGTACATCATCAGTCACGACGTATCAAGTGACGAGAAATATTCGTCAGCAGATACGAACGACACCGTGGCATAAAGAATACACACATAAACATACTACAATAGATTTCTAAAAAAAAAAAAACATTTTTCTGTACAAAGACTTCGAATATTTCGAAATCTTTGCCTTTCGATAACATTTTATTTATTAGAAACAATTCGAGATACCATTTTTCGTCCACGTCATCTCAAGAATGAGAAGAGATATCGACTCCATCTAAATTTTGTCCGACAGGTTATAACAAAAGAAGCTGAAAGGAAAAGTGAAAATTTTAGTTGGTTGCAAATATCTCAGGAACGGATGATACTATTGACTTCAAATAAATGTTATTGTTTAGATAACAATGTAATACAGGTTTAGTATAAATTTGGAAATAGTTCAATATCCCGTTTTTTTTTTTTTTAAGTAAAAACTAAAAAAAAATTTTCGGCGCTCAAATATACAATGAAGGAAAAATGATATAATTAAAACAATTTTTTATTAGAGAAAATACTGTCCCTGACATCTAGGGAAATTTTCGAAAAAATTCAACTGACAGTTTTCTTATAAAAAATAAAAAAATACAAGAAATTCTAAGAAAAGTTGACTTGAATATCTCGAGAATGAGCACCGATATTGACTTCAAATTTATTTAAGTTTATACAAAATACAACTATTAATATATGCTACAATTTTGACAAATATCGAATAGACAGTTTTTTTTACGAAAGATAAAAAAATAAAACCGACATTTACAGAAAAGAGACAAAAATTGTTTTTCAGTTTAAATATCATCACAGCAGGCAATGATTTGTCTTTAACTATATTTTATTTTCAACATAATGCATTTGTCAATATCTAAAAAAGGATAAAATATTGACGAATATCAAATTGACATTTATTACAATAAATACAAAATGGGAAGTTATCAGTGTGGGTAGCACCCAGCCTCTTTTTATTTTTTTAAATCATGAGGATTTGCCATATCTGATCCTTTTTATTTGTGAACTAAAAGTTTTCTAAATTGAGATAAAATCTTCTGCTTTTGAATACATACATATATGTACTTATGTACTCGTACATATTTAGTCTTCGTCTTCATCATCCTTGCTGTCCTCGAATTGCTTAAATGGCAATTGCCTCCCAGAGTTTGTGTACCATGCAATGTCTGCATACTGTCACCAATAAATAATATTCGAATCTCTAGGAAAATCTTCCTGTGAAAACCAAATCCTAATTTGCCAATCCCCAGATCACATAGCCTCCACCCACAAATAGCACCTGTGTATTTCAAGAAGAAAAAATGAGTACGAAAAAAGGACTGATAACGACCACAAAAATCTACACACACGAAACTTAAAAGATTCCTACTATTCCTGCTGCAAGTTGTATTTTTATTCGATTCCTTGGTGATTTTTATTTCTTATCCTTCATATCTCCTTATACCATACACCTATAGGCTCCAACAATCTCACACAAACTTACAAACACTCAATGTGACATCATCAGAGGCAAATCCTTGGGGGATAAAGGAGTTAGCGCTTTTATGTATAATCGCTTTCGCTTAGGGTTTTATTATTCGGATTGGACTTTAAATGACGCGCCTAAGTGTCTTTTTGCACGTTCGTCGTTCGATCATAAACTGCATGGTTATTGCGTACAACACAGTCTGCTTTTTTGTACGATTTATGACAAGGGAGTTTTCTTCTTCGTTTTTTGTTAATGTTTTTTATATCGGGTTTATAAGAAGGGAAATTGACTTTAAGAGGAAGAAAACGGCTTGCGAATCAATCGGTCTACAAGTGCGGTATATTTAAACAAAGGAAAAATGTTATTCAGACTTCATTCAAACGTCTTAAGTTCAAAACTTAACGTTTTCAAAGTTAAGCCTGTAAGACCAGTTTTTACAATTGTAAAGTTTTAATACTCTTTAGTAAATTTACTGTGATAATTGTATATAAAAACTGGATGTAAGATAATTATCAGTGAAACAATATTTCTTTTTTTTTTCTCCTTTTCGCCAACAGAAACCTAAAATGCCCCTAGTTGCCCAAAAACATTTGTTCCTCCTATATTTTCCATTCAACCAAATAAAAGACAAAACTTTTCGTTTTGTGTCTTATATTTACACATAATATATCATTCATCTGCCTTGTATTTCTGAGTTTCAAGTATTAAAATCAACTGTTCCTTATTGCAGTTCCTCGAACCGAAATATCCGGAGAACCAGATCGTTATGTCAAAGCCGGCAGTATCGTTGTCCTACGCTGCATTATCCGGGGCGCTCTAGAACCCCCAACATTTATTATGTGGTACCATGGATCGGAGCAGTTAATGGGCGATTCAAACCAACATCGAATGCAAATCGATAGAAATTTTCCAGAAGTTGAGGGCTCATTGAGTACCGTAAGTATGACTCCATTGAATCAACTCTTTCTCATTTGCAATATTAAATATCACTAAAAATAATGCTCCTGATTATCTATTCTATATGATCAACAACGACAATAAAAACAAATCCTAAATCCCTACGCACATAAATTCAAACAGTCATTGTCCATTGTATTGTTGCTGAATTACACAGTCAAACAAAACTAAATGTCTCCTTAATGTCCGCCTTTTCTATATCTCTATTTTATATTATTTATGTATATTTGTGTGTCCTTTCCACCAGATGGGTTCATTAATCATTGAAGTGACGAAAAAACGGGATTCTGGAAATTACACTTGTAGTCCGTCGAACAGTCCCAGCGCCACCGTGATGCTCAACGTGATAAATGGTAAGTCCAAATTGCTCTTTGTAATGTAGTAATGTACTGTACATGTACTGTATATGTATGTATATACTCCTTTTTGTAATATACAGATATTTTTTGGATAAAATAACATTTTTTATACCAGCGTATGTATCCCTCAGCAAAATGGAAGTCATTGTTGGCACCATTTTGCATACCTCACACTTTCACAGTTTATACATATTTATGCAATAGGTATTATTATTATTTATTGACTCGACTAACATGCTTCGTTTTTGTTGTATTTTGCTTTCAGGTGAACATGCTGCATCCGCCATTATGTCATCGGCAAGTGCTCTCAACAGAAATGCCATTTACATAGTTTTAATGCTGTCAGTTTTGACGTTTTCTAAATCGTGACACACATCGCCGCTAACTGGTAGAGAAATTTGCGTAAATTAACTTACCACAAATTTAATATGTATTTTTGATTTATGTACGTATGTTTTCTTTCAAGCAAACTAGATATATACATATACATACATACATTATTGTAAATATACATACAAAAAAACAATATTTAATACTAACAACTATGTAACAACAAATTACATATATTACTGAAGTAACTTATAGAAAATGTACATTATAATTAAAAATTGTTTTTTTTAAATTGTTAACATAAAACAAAAGTAATGAAAAATAAAACAAAATTTAAATAAAAAATAGTTTTATCAACACTAAAAAGTAAAATTATTAAAAATTTGATAAATAAACTTTAACGAAAATTATAAATGTAATAATAATAAACAATGTAATGTGATGCTAGGAATAAGATTATGTAAATAATATAATAAAAATTCTTCAAATACTTTTTCTTTTGCTCTATATATTTTTTTTTTCTGGTTCCACAAGAGATTTTTTACAAATTCATTAAAATTGAAATATAAACACAATATATGTAATAAGGAAGCAATTTTTGCAAGCTGGTGGAAATGGCTTAAGTCAACTAGTATGAAAAGTGTTTCAGCCCTATTATTCATTCACGTGAATAGTATATCTGATTCACCCATTCGATTCACTTTGAAACTTCCTTTCTATTCTGCTATTCGTCGCCGTCGTCGTCGGGTACATATCATTATCCCGTAACGATTTGACATTTACATACGTGAACAGATTTTCCATTGTACCAAACCAAAATAGAGGTATATCCCTGTTAATGATACACCAGACAGAGAGAGTTACCTTCGCATTTATAATATTAGTATGGATAAGAAATGCAAAAATTAAGTAATTTTTGTATACCTTTTTGGTTTTCATGTGCCTCAAAAATGGAGATATCAAATAATTTCCCAAAACTTCCCTTATACCCGATAGATACATTAACTACCATTATATAAATAGCAATAAGAATGCGATAGGACTACTCCGTCAGAAATTGGAAAGTTTTATTTGCCATAAGGAATGCAAAAATGAAGGAATATTGTTTTATACCTTTTTTTGTTTTCATTTGCCTTAAAAATGGAGATATCAAATAATTTCCCAAAAAATGTCCTTACACCCATTAGATACATTAACTACCTTTATATTAATAGTTATAAGAATGCGATAGGACTACTCGGTCAGAAGTTGGAGAGTTTTATTTGCCATAAGGAATGCAAAAATGAAGTAATTTTTTATACCTTTTTTGGTTTTCCTTTGCCTCAAAAATGGAGATGTCAAATAACTTCCCAAAAAATGTCCTTTCACCCGATAGATACATTAACTACCTTAATATAAAAAGCTATAAAAATGTGATAGGACTACTCGGTCAGAAGTTGGAGAATATTATTTGCCATAAGGAATGCAAAAATGAAGGGATTTTTGTATACCTTTTTTGGTTTTCATTTTCCTCAAAAATGGAGATATCAAATAATTTCAAAAAAAACGTCCTTACGTTCGATAGATACATTAACAACCTTTATATAAATAGCTATAAGAAAGCGGTAGGACTACCCCGTCAGAAGTTGGAGAGTTTTATTTGCCATAAGGAATGCAAAAATGAAGTAATTTTTTTATACCTTTTTTAGTTTTCATTTGCCTCAAAAATGGAGATGTCAAATAATTTCCCAAAAAATGTCCTTACACCCAATAGATACATTAACTACCTTTATATAAATAGCTATAAGAATGCGATAGGACTACTCGGTCAGAAGTTGGAGAGTTTTATTTGCCATAAGGAATGCAAAAATGAAGAGATTTTTGTATACCTTTTTTGGTTTTCATTTGCCTCAAAAATGGAGATGTCAAATAATTTCCTAAAAAATGTCCTTACACCCAATAGATACATTAACTACCCTTATATAAATAGCTATAACAATGCGATAGGACTACTCCGTCAGAAGTCCGAGAATATTATTTGCCATAAGGAATGCAAAAATGAAGAGATTTTTGTATACCTTTTTTGGTTTTCATTTGCCTCAAAAATGGAGATGTCAAATAATTTCCCAAAAAATGTCCTTACAACCGATAGATACATTAACTACCTTTATATAAATAGCTATAAGAATGCGATAGGACTACTCCAACAGAAGCTGGAGAGTTTTATTTGCCATAAGGAATGCAAAAATGAATTAATTTTGTATACCTTTTTTGGTTTTCATTTGCCTCAAAAATGGAGATGTCAAATAATTTCCCAAAAAATGTCCTTACAACCGATAGATACATTTACTAGCTTTATATAAAAAGCTATAAAAATGCGATAGGACTACTAGGTCAGAAGTTGGAGAATATTATTTGCCATAAGGAATGCAAAAATGAAGAGATTTTTGTATACCTTTTTTGGTTTTCATTTTCCTCAAAAATGGAGATATCAAACAATTTCCCAAAAAACCTCCTTACACACGATAAATACATTAACTACCTTTATATAAATAGGTATAAGAATGCGATAGGACTACTCCAACAGAAGCTGGAGAGTTTTATTTGCCATAAGGAATGCAAAAATGAAGTAATTTTTTTATACCTTTTTTAGTTTTCATTTGCCTCAAAAATGGAGATGTCAAATAATTTCCCAAAAAACCTCCTTACACACGATAAATACATTAACTACCTTTATATAAATAGGTATAAGAATGCGATAGGACTACTCGGTCAGAAGTTGGAGAGTTTTATTTGCCATAAGGAATGCAAAAATGAAGGGATTTTTGTATACCTTTTTTGGTTTTCATTTTCCTCAAAAATGGAGATATCAAACAATTTCCCAAAAAATGTCCTTACGCCCGATAGATACATTAACTACCTTTATATAAATAGCTATAAGAATGCGATAGGACTACTCCGTCAGAAGTTCGAGAATATTATTTGCCATAAGGAATGCAAAAATGAAGAGATTTTTGTATACCTTTTTTGGTTTTCATTTTCCTCAAAAATGGAGATATCAAACAATTTCCCAAAAAACCTCCTTACACACGATAAATACATTAACTACCTTTATATAAATAGGTATAAGAATGCGATAGGACTACTCGGTCAGAAGTTGGAGAGTTTTATTTGCCATAAGGAATGCAAAAATGAAGGGATTTTTGTATACCTTTTTTGGTTTTCATTTTCCTCAAAAATGGAGATATCAAACAATTTCCCAAAAAATGTCCTTACGCCCGATAGATACATTAACAACCTTTATATAAATAGCTATAAGAAAGCGGTAGGACTACTCCGTCAGAAGTTGGAGAGTTTTATTTGCCATAAGGAATGCAAAAATGAAGGGATTTTTCGATACTTACTTTTGTTTTCATTTACCTCAAAAATGGAGATATTAAATAATTTCCCAAAAAATGTCCTTACACCCGATAGCTACATTAACTACCTTTATATAAATAGCTATAAGAATACGATAGGACTACTCCGTCAGAAGTTGGAGAATATTATTTGCCATAAGGAATGCAAAAGTGAAACAAAAAAAAACTACGTTAGGATTTGTAAGATGTGCCAACAAGTGAAACCGGTGAACGAGAAGCCAGCTGGTCTGATGACAGAAAGAGTAGGGAATTCGAAACCATGGGAGATGGTATGTGTGGACTTGGTGGGTCCATTACCAAAGTCTTCGAGGGGTAAGCAAAGAACTGAAGGCGCTTAGCGAAGCGTACGGGTCACAACTTAGGTATACAGCGCATTATCACCAACAGGCAAATCCTGCGGAGCGCATAAACCAAATAATTAAGACAACGCTCCGAGCGTATGTCTCCGAAAACCAGAGGAGTTGGGATTCGCAGTTGGCAAAAGTGGCCTGCGCGATCCGAACTTCGCAACATGAGGTGTTAGGTGTTTCGCCATATTTCGCGAACTTTTGTAGGAACATGACTACTAGCGGTCATGATGTAGGGCACATAGTTAGTGATAGGGAACAACATAGAGGGGAAATTGATAGGCAGTTTCAGAAACTGAGACAGGAGATAGCTAGGAAGTAGGAGGCGGCGGGAAAGAAGGCTGCCAAGACTTATAATTTGAGGAGAAGGGACACACAGTATCAACCTGGCGATCTGGTGTGGAGGAGAAATTTTGCCTTGTCCGACGCAGGGAATTATTTTGCAGCAAAATTGGCCACCAAGTTTGTGGGGCTTTGTTAGTAAGCGTGTGGTTTGTTAGTAAGCGTGTGTCACCTTGAACATACTTACTGATTGATGACAAGGGGAAAGATCGAGGGACGTGGCACGTAAAGGATTTAAAACCTTTTGTTGATTTGGATGCTTAAGTCCCTTTATCTTTTCTCTAATAGTTGTGATTGTCATTATACTAATCTTTTTTAAAGAATTTTTTTTAACCGTGCCATTTTTGTTCTTCTATTTTGTTTTACTTTTTATGATGGAAACCTTATGTTGTGTCGTTTACCTTTCTTTAAAATACCTTTCCTAGAGTCAACCTTAAGAAATGGTTTGCTTTTTGGAAAGCAAGACCATTTCTTGGGAGGTAAGGGTGGGATTTGTTACGGTAAATTTTACCGCAACAATGACTAACCTTACAATACTTGATTTCCCCACCCCACTTTCGTTGCCGCTGCAAAATATTGGTGAAGTTGAGGGCAACCAGGGTTCCATCAACCAATGGTGTACTTAACCAATATTTTACAAACGCAATCAAAATCACAGGTGTTCGAGAGTATATAGGCCGAATGGAACGGGCGGTTCCAAATTACACATATATTTAACATGTAGACGGGCAGTCACATGCAAGAAGCGGAGGTTGACCAAAACTTACGTTGTCGAGCGACGCAACATAAATTTACCTGATTATTGTAATAGGCCGTTAACAAAAATTCAATTTTTTTTGTTCCATACTAAGTAATTTATTAATAATAATAGATAGTAACTTATATATAAAGATTGACCGAGATCAAATCAGGGGATTAATTTTAATTGTGGGAATATGCCTTCCTCTTTCTCCCTCGAAAAATTTGCGTGATTGGTTTTTGTTTCACTTTTCGATTCGGTCGGGAATAGTCGCGAGTAACTGAGGAAATGCTCAGATGAAACTTTTTTCTCGATTTTAATTCTTTTAAAATTTTTCTCAGAAGTTTTATTGGGAGGGGTCTGAATTCGACCATTAGAATTCGGCAAGTTTTGGAAAGACATCCAAGAACTTGTTGAATTAATGTTTGTGAGAGCGAATGAGAGTTTCGTTGAGATTCAACAACGGTGGTTTTCGAGGAGAGCACGTAGCTTTCAAGGAAGCCGACAATCCGTGACCGATGATCACGAAAGCGAATGGCTGAATGTGTGAGTAATTGGAATGGTCGAGGGAGGATTGGGGATTAAAAATAGCTTGGAAGGACACTCTCCGGAGAACCAATCAAGCGGGCAGTCATTTAGATTACCAGTAGTGAGAAAATTTTAAAAAGAAAAAAAAAAAAAATCGAGAAAAAGGTGAAGGCTACGAGTAGGAGAGTGCGAGGAATAAATTAAAGGAAGAAAACAGGATCGAGGAGTGAACAAAATAATAATAATTAAGGGACGGGATAAATCGGGATAGTGGAGAGATTGAGGCAGGAGAAACAAAATAAAAGATAAGTGGCATAATTCGGACATCTTGTCCAAACATATATAAGTATATAATTGTTACTTGTCTTTTTCTGTGTTTTATTTGATTTCGGAAATCTTTAAATTTTTTTGACATAATTAATTTTGAGTCGTGATATTAATCCCTAATTAAAAAGGGACACGATAATTTCATTTGACGGCCCAGTTTCCTTTGTTTCCACTTCGCTGTCATCCGCAAGTCGATTTAAAATTTTTCTTGTAAATTCTTTGTTTTAAAAAAAATTTTGGGTTTTAATCCAGGGTTCGCCCACGGTTTCCCAAATAAATCTAAATTTAAATCCCCATTGGGGCATACAAAACCTTTGTTTTATTTATTTCCTTATTATCATATAATTTTATTCATCCTTAAATTAGAATTGGAATTTTACTAATTAATTCGAAATAAAAATTCCTGGCGCCCACTTTATATTACAAGTGCCCCACTGTACTTGTAATAAAACATACTTTTGGTTTCGCGTTGATTAGTTTCCCTAATCAACAACAATTTTTTGTCCCGAGCAAATTCTTCCACAGAACCCAGCCCAGCTGAGCAGCCGTGGTGGTAGCTTTTATTAACGAGCTATTGTTGCATTTTTTTTTATTCTCTTTTGTTCCACTTTCGTGTTTGTCATTCGCGTTTCTGTTCCGCGGCGCATACAAATTAGTATAAAAAACATTTATAATGTTAAGATGCATCGAAGTTTCCTTCTCGAAGAACGAAACCATATGAAAGAGAACAGTAAAAAAGCGAACAAGAGCAAAGACAAACGTCAAATTGTCGCACGGAAAATTTTACCCGTGCGACACAGGTCGATTTTCTTGCGTCTCATGTTTTCGAATTTTGTCTCTCTTTTGCACTTATGTTGTTCGAAGTGTCGCATGCATCTAGATTCATCGTGTAATAGCAGACTATGTTATAAGCGTGTGAAATTAATTTCGAATTTCCCTGTTTTTCGCAAGGTAAGATACAAATTATACGTTATCCATTTATATGTTTGCAAACTGTTTTGGTTTTTTTTGTTTTGAACCGAAAAACTACTTGAAAAATTTTGCTTTCCATTCAAATAAATAACATTGAAATTTGAATTATAATTTTTTATCTGAACTTTATCACGTTAAATTGGGGTGAGACGAATTTTCAATTTAAAAATTATTTTTACACAAGTTCAATTTTTTTCTTCATATATGGGCACAGCGACTAACCGCTTCGCGGTTAGTGAAATTATAAAAAAAAAAACAGTTACCAATCCAGGCGAAATTTGTGATAGAATTATGTAAACTGATAATGCTCAGTGGGATTGAATTATAAAGCTTATTGAAAGCTATATTTCTAAGGTTGAAAGGCAAATATCATGTCATCCCTGTCTGTAAAGTTATAATGTTCAACGCATTAAACGCAAAAATGTTTCATTCAAGGCTTTTCTGATTTTCGTTAGAGTACCAAAACATCCCGTTTTCGAATTTTCGAAGTTCTGAATACCGTAATGTTTGCGATTTTGCGGATTGAAGGGTGCTCTACAAAACGAACGGATTTGCAATTCGTACATGTGTATGTATATGCAAATATATGAAAAAAATTATTTTTAAAAACCCAGACAAACAACGCACGTACACTGCTTTACAAATTTGAGTACCTGCGATGGGAAAACAGACCAATGACATTAAGAAATCCTTAGAGAAGTAGCAGATACAATCCGCTTCTTGTCACAATCGTTTCCATTAAAATAATCGGACCTATCGAGTTATCCGTTCGGAGATGAAAATTGTTCCATTTAATACGAGGATTTTTGCTTCAAGTTATTGTTTTCGGAACTTTTCTCCGACATTTATTTAACGTAGCCGGCGAACTGCGTTGGAGTGATTTATTTCCAAAATTAATTACAGCTTAATGCAATTGTTCTTTCGATTTCGTCTGACACAAATTCTTCACGGAAAAAAATTTAATTTACAAAAGTAACAGCTAAAAAATGTAAGAAACTTTAAAAAAATATTTACTTGATTAACCTTATTTATTACTAACACGCCCATGTTCCGGAATTCGATCGAAAGTGAATTGAAATCACTCTTGAATTTCACGTGAAATGAAATTGGATGTTCTAGATTTCGTCCGATTTCGAAAACTTCGAAATTGCTTCGAACTGTCAGAACTGAAGGATCATCCATTTTTATTTTGTTTCTAAAGTGAAATTCTTGTGCTTTGAACATGGATGCAATATTATTGGCAATTTTAATGGATGGAAGGAAGCAGAATTCAAAAGAATAAATAAGAAGACAAATTTTGCGAGACAAATCAAATGTTTTAGATTTACCTGACACAATGTGAGTGTGTAAATATTATATGAATTGTTCTGATAAATAAAGTTAATTCTTGCTTTTTTTTAAGTTTTCGTGGTAATTTTGATTGAAAGGGCGAAAATAAATATTTTTCTATTACATTTTGCTAACAGACGAAGAAATATGTACAAAGTAAATGCACTTACACAAATTTCACAGACAATTCACAAACAAAAAATAAGTGATTTGAATCCGTTCAGAAATCGGCATGAACCGAAATGCAGAACACCAATTTTCACTTTCGAAATTCCAATTCACAATTACGAATTGTGGAACACCCAAATTCACTTTCGCCAAGTGAATTCACAATAAGTGAAATGCAGAACATGGGCGACAGTTTATTTTATCGTCATCGCATTGTGTATTATTATTCTTTCTGATAAGATACATACCTTGAATGCAATTTGAACCTCCGACAAATTATGCGTTGCAATACAGCAGAATATTTCTTTAATTCGAATTCCTAATTTTTTTCTGTAGGAAGATTCTTAACTCTAATTAGATCTTTTTGCTAACACAAGTTCCGAAAATAAAACAACTCTGTTGTATGTATATAGAACTTTTCTTTATTATTTATTTTAATTAAATTAATTTGTATGTACAAAAAATTAACTGTTCAAGTTAAAATATATAAATGTTTTTTTTTTTTTTTTTTTTTTATTTCTTCTTTGACTTTGACCAGTTGAAAATTCTGCAAGAGTTGATATCTAAGTTGCTATTGGCTTTTGAAGATTAGAATTCGATTATCTATATATGTATGAATTTTTACATAGACAGTATAAACACTTTTATTATATAAAGCAAATATTCACTATAAACAATTACATCTTCAACAGGAAAATAATTGGCATTTTTTCCTTTTTATATAAAAAAAAACAGCGCAAATGATGAATCAAAGAATACCTTTATAAATATTGACATTTTTAATTAGCATCAAGATAAAAAATGTACACTTTTCTTTACATTTTATACTTTATTTAAAGGTAAATCTAAGCATGAAAGTAATTTTTTAACTTCTAATCAACGAATTGATTCCATGACACTAATAAAGTTTTCATTTAAATACTTATATATTTAATTTAATAATTTCAACTAGTTCTTAAGACGTAAGTACTTCTCGGAATGCACTCGTAAAAATAATTGAATGAAAAGTAAAATAAAAAAAAAAATCTTCAAAAAAAATGTAAAGTACCCTTAACGATTTAAGATTTTTATTATCATTTCAGTTAAATAATTTGTATTCAAAAAATTATTTATAACTATTGAAGGAAAACATTTTGCCTTACTACATTGGCAGTGCAACAAATGGTTACACGATGCTTGTTCATTTCGATTGTGTAAAACATAGTACTAAATCTAGATTCTTGCTTATTGAACAGCAATTTCTCTTGAAATAATTATACTTAAATTAAACTACAATAAACCTTTTACGATTTATATTCTCTAATTCTAATATAATTTGAATTATATAAACCTAAAAGTTATATTTATATTATAATGTTATATGAATATAATGTATATGAGTTTCTATAAATTCTTTAGTAAATGATTCTCTGGTTTGTTAATTTTTGCATGCTGGAAGGAAATAATGTAGAAATGCACATTTGTTTTTGTTTTTTGTAGATTTGTGGTTGGAGCTGTTCTTGGTGCTTTTGTTGTTGGTGTTACTGTTGGTGTTGCCATTGCTGCTGCTACTGCTGCTGACGCTGCTATAGTTTTTCTTCTTATTTTTCTTTTCGTTTTTGTTTTGTCGAAATTCGTCTTTATTCAGTTGTTTGACACGATCATTTTCTTTCGTATCGTCTATTGAATTTCAGTTTTTTCTGATTTCTATATTTATTAAAATGTTTCATTGTACATAGAAAATTGTAAAAACAGATACATTTGCTTAGTAAAAAGGAAGTGTTATTTAAAATTGTTTTCTAAACAATATCAGTTTCTTTCCTTTTTTCCAAATATAAAAGTAATAAATAAAAATATCTACACTTACTAAAAATTAAAAAACACTTTTTGTTTAATTATTTTTTGTAGTTGAGTGTTATATCTTACGAAAAAAGAATAGAATAAAATAAAGAAAAATATAATTAACAAAAAACAGATATCGCAAAATTCAGAGCCTAATAGTGGGATTTAAAGCTTTTTAATAGTATTAAACTATCTTTATTAATATTTACTTAGAAAATAAAGTCATTTCTTCACAATTCACAATTTTAACATAAATTTACATTCTGTTTATACAAAAAAATTATTGTTGGCAAAAACAAGCGATGTTTAAAAATCTGGAAATTCTTTTATTATGATATCAGCTACATATGTATTCTATTTTCTATCATTTGCGCTTTTGTTTAACTGTTTGTATTTAATATTAACTGTATATATATTTCAGATTTTAAATTTTATTTTATAATTGTTTTTTGAGTTTTTTTTAAAGATATTTTTTTAACACTGTTTTTGAATTCAGTTACACATAATTTATAAATCCTTATCAGATTTCCTTCCAAAAACGGATCAATCTGAATCAAAATTACTTTTAAAAGTGAGAACAAGAAATAAAAAGCAATTTATAAAATATTTATCCATCTTTTTCTCAACATTTTGTATTGTATTATATTGCCTTGACGTAAGCAACACATTTATTGTTATAATTTGGCCCTCGTAACCATTAGGGGCTTATAGATTTCAACATTTAAAACGCATATATTTTTAAAAGCACCATATTTGGCACCAAATTTACCGCAACAATATAAACAAAAGAACTTGAAATTGAACGGATGTAAATAATAAGTCAGTATCACATAATTTGTCTTTGTAGAACAGCGCATGTGAGAAAAATCAATGAAAATATACATTGTTATATAACGTGTCCTATAAACGGCAACAGAAAGCTGAACTTAATCTTTCCAGTGATAACTTCAATTGGTTTGTATTCTGAAAATCCAAGAGAGAAGGGATTCCATGCTATGACGCCCATGAAAAAAGGAAACAAATTATGTGAATATACAGATATATTTGTACACTCTAATGATTAGCTTTTTTGTCGTATTTAAAATATTGAAATAGTTTCTTATTCACTATTTTTTTTTTACTATTATTCTCGACACAAACTAAAAATTCCTTGATTCTTGAAAAAAAGAACCTTTGGATAACCGTCATAAACAAAATTTAATTTAATGAAATTAACTTTTAAATAAATAAACGTATGTACAATATTTTCGACCAAATAAAAAGATATATTTTCCGGGATTGATTTGAAACCAAAATATGAATATACATATATAATGAACAGGTTAGAACAGACAAAGCAAAAATGTACTTACACAGCTTTAATGAGGTTGCTAATAAAACAAACAAAAAAATCATAGCCATATCGACACACCACCTTTTTTTGAAGCACAACAAACTTCTAACCTAATTAGAAGTGTCAGAAATTTGTAATTTGTGAAGGATTTTAAAAACAAAATTTCAAGCAAAGTTTTAAATTGAGTTATAGGTATTTTTAAAAATGAACGACAGCCAAATGTCAATCGTAAGATTTTACTAGGATCGTAAATCCGTAACGATTCTCGTTATACGTAATCGCATTTTAACGATTACGATCGAATTTTACCGATAATCGTTATACGTAATAGGGCCTAGGGCCCGTATTACAAATTACGAAACGAAAGTCAAAAAACGATACCCAAGAAAACGATAGTCATGACATGGACCGATTTTGGTTTTCGATAATGGATGCATGAAAATATTGCCAGATAAAATCAAAAAATCTATTTTTTTTTTTGAAGCGCATCCAACTTCATTCCTCTAATATTTCTGTGACAGCTACATAAAGTCAAAATAAAAAAATACGAGTGCCATAAGCAGTCGTAAGAGAAAACGAGAATCGTTTAATAAAAATGACTATCGTAAAACGTAATCGCAACATAACGATAACGAAAGATTTTGTCATTGCTAGTTTGTAATTTTCTAAATAAAATAACTCAAAAACACGCATATCAAATAATATCGTATACATGCCGGCAATTAGCTGTCAGATGAGAAGTGACTTTCTAACAAACATCTAGAATTATTTTCGCATAGGTATTCTAAGGTAAATTTTAACTGCAAAACTAATTATAAAATCGTAAAGCTGAAGAAAAAAACAATCGATATGGGTTTAAATTAAGAAAACAAATGTAACAACGAAATGTAAAATAATATATGAGTTTAAGTGATTTTTATTTATTCAATTAGTTAATTTGTTTTATCTTAAGAAGATGAAAGTAAAAGATATTTGTTTCTTAGACCAAACATATTTATTCCTTATTTTTGTTTGTCATCCTCATTCATTTTTTATTTTTATTTTCTTCGTCTTACACAAAAACTGTTTAAGTGTTTATATTTATAATATTTTTAATTTTACTTAGAAGATCTTTTAATAGTATATCATATTTTTTATCTGTATATTTTTTTTGCCTTATTTTTTAAATATTTATTTTTCCTTTTGTGTGTTGTAAGTTTCAGTTTTTTTTTCAGAGAGAATATATTCATTTTGTTTTTAACAAAAATGTTACTTTGCGTAGGCAAAAGCAAAATAAATAAATACTGAAACAAAATAAGTCCATTTTCACGTTATCTATCAGACCAAAAAGATTCCATTTCCTTATCCTTCTCTTTGATTAATAAACTTCTTAACTTGAAATTAAAACACTATAAACTTGTATTTATTCATTATTATAAACATTTAAGAATAGAGACCCCGCACGGAAAACTAAGAGACCTTAAACATCGTTTGTTAGATACCAACGTTGATTTATTTTGTTTATTTCTTTTTTATTTTGTTAATTTATCAAAATGTGATTTCGAAAAAAGGCAAAATAAAACCGATAATCTGTGGACACTTTTTAATCTTTTTTTTTTTGAGAAGCCTAAAAAATACATTTCACAGAACCACAAAAATTTTAAAATGGAATGTTAATAATTCAAACAAACTGATGAATTTGTTTTGAGTAGTGTGTGTGTTGTATCGTGAGTGTGAATATATTGAAAGGAAAAACACGAAGATACAGACAGGGGAGAGACGAGAAAAATAGAGGTTTGTCTATTATTATTTTTTTTAAATAACAATAAACACTGTCTAAAATATTAACATTAAGTTTTTTGTTTTTTTTTTTATTTTAACAATTTAAACATAGAATTTTATCGGCATAAAAAAGGAAACAAGAAAATGTATTATTTATATATAATTTTTATTCTTTATTAGTAAATATTTAAGATCAGAATTGATTTTATGTGAAAGAAAAAATTAAGAATGAACATAAATTAACTCACAAAAAGTTTAGGAAAATTATTTATTTGTATATAATCATTGCAAATACAAAACTGAAATGAAATAACAGAAAAAATAACCATAAATGTAAGAAAATATAAGAAAACACAAGTATTTGAAAAGTTTTATTGAGTTTGTTTCTAATTGTTGCTGTTAAATATTTAATATAATTTATGGAAGCATTTCTTAATCATCATATTTGTATATTAAACAAACAACAATTCACAATTTATTGATTTTTTTTCTAAGCAAGGGAATAGGAGCCAGGGAGAAGAGCAGCAGAAGTGAGGGATAAATATACAATACAAAATATTATTATGGTTTTTTTTTTTTAAATTTACATCGGATTTAGGTTTTAACAATGACAAAAAGAAATATTACATTTCACTGTTACATCTTAAATAGCATTATATGTAGATAAATTAGTCAAAATTAAGAATTCTTTTAATTTACGTAGTTTATTGTTTTTTATTTTAACGAATTTTGAAAAAAAAAAAAAAAAATAGTCACTGATTTACTTCTAAAAAAAAGAGCAACACGAACTGAAAAAGAAATATAATATTTAGGTATTTTTAATTTTTTTCATTAATAGTTTTATAAAAAAGCAAGAGTATTTTATTAATCTAATCAAGATTTTTCTTCTTCAATAAATATATATAATTTCATGGTCTTTTTGTTGTTGTTTGATTTAATTTTTTCGCTTTTGTTTTTACGTCTTGAATAATGTTTTGATAATTTTTATTTTATTTTTTTATTGAAAATATTTCATTTTTTTATATTTTGTTGTATGTGGATGATTATGAAGAGAAGATAGAAATTGATTGAAATTTATTTTTTGCCTGTAAGATAGAAAAAAAAAAGTTTTCTATTAGAGAACGAAACTTACGTTGAAATTCATTTTTGTTTTTTTTTTTTTTGTTTTTTTAGCTTTTTGTAAAAGTTTTTCAAAAATACTTTACTAATAAGATTAAAAATATACTAAATTGATAAACGAAAATTAAAAAATTATATAATAGATTTATTTATGCCGACAAAATTCTAGTTCAAATTTAGTTTTTTTGTTTAATTTTTAAATTTATTTTCTTGATTTAAAAAAATAATTTTCAAATATTTGCACGAAAATATTTAGTTGATTTCAAGATCAATTTTTATTTCATTGTTTTGCTTTTTGTTGTTTTGTTAGGTTGAGTATGAATGTAGTATTTGTTTTAACATCGGTGATCAAATTCTTCTTTTTGTTTTGGATTTAACTTTTTTCTACTGCTTTGTACTTAATTCATTTCTTATAAATTTATGCTTAAGAACTATTTTCAATTTGTTTTTGTAGCTTGGGAAAAGTTTAATACCTAAGGTTTAATTAATTGATGGGCTAAGAATGCTGTTTAAAAACTTATTCTTTTTCTAAGTGTCTCCCTGTAGAAGCTTTGTTTTCTGCTTGAAGAAAATGTAAGACCTAAAACAAAAAATGATATATCTGTTTCCGTTTCGTGTGTAAAAGTCAAATTCAAAAGCAAAGTTCGAGGAAATTTATATAAGGACCTCAACTCCACTATTTTATATTAACGACATAAACTTGGACTTGGAGGAAAATATCTCCAAATTCCAGTAAAATCGTAATAAACTGTACATTATAACTCCGATATGATGAATTTTTAGCTTTAGATTTCTACATTGATCAAAGTGCAACGCGATTAAGTAGTATATTTATACGCCCATTTCGCGATAGTTGTCAATTTTTACTCAGGTTTCTGGACTTTTTTACGGAATCAGAATCATTAAATTCTATTTACGAATATGGAGTCCATACAGCCATGATGTTATACTCGTGATCAGTCAGAGGATTTAAAAATTGTAAAGACGACAAAAAACTTCATAATCCTATCAAGGATGTGAGTAAATATCAACGTTATTAACAAACCACAAGTTTTTTACTTAATCGTTTTTTAAAGTCTCAAAAGAATTTTTGTTTAAGTTTTTTTTTATATTTAACATAAATAATTATTTATTTTTATGTACCCAAATTATTTATGGTAAAGACATATAGTTATAAGAAATCAACAATTTAATTTCGTTAGTTGAGTGTTAAATTCACATATAAATAAACAAAAATGATAAATGAAGATGTTATTTTATCAAATACAAAGAAAACATTAAGTGAATTATTTCATAACTATACCATCAAGTAAATAATTGTTATTGTATTCTTAAACAAAAGATTTGATGCTTTGTTTTTATAAGCAAAACTATACAGCAATCGAATGTTATACTATGAAACTATGTAGGGTGTTTTTAAAATTTCATTTTATTTATATAATGAAAATGCAATGTGTATTTGTAACAGAAAATGAATTTTGTTGCTTGCACTTTTGCCAATTATATACTTTTAAGAATTTTAAACTTAAAATGTAAAATTATATAACAATTATAAGTATTTATATTGTGTATGAATATATTTTTAACTTATATTAACTTTTTTTTTAAGAGACAAGACTACTACTGTGCATTTGTGTATTCATTATATGTATTTTTTTTTTGTAAATTTAGATTTTAATTGTTAATAATTATTTTTTTACAAACAAAAAGAAAAAAACGCTTACACATTTACTACCACAATTATTACGTAAGAGTAAAAAAAAAACTTACCCTCTCAGTTTTTTTGCATTCCTTAACATTTTTAACATTTTATTACATTATATATAATATGTATATGCATATTTAAATGCATTTATAAATTTTTGAATTAAAAAAAAACTTGCAGGTATATATTCTATATTAAAAAAAACCTTAAAACTGATTCTTAAAATAAAAAGAAAACTTTGATCACCGATATAATTGCTTTAAAACATAGTGTTGTTTCTTTTTTTTGTATATTTTGTTTGAATAGGAAAAGTGCGTATTTTTGTATATTTGTTTAATAAAAGCATCGACTTTGAAAAGAAAATACGAAACGAAACTGAGAGAAAAAAATAGCTAGAGATCGCGAAATCAATTTCAAAAATTTGTATTCAGTATAATTTAAATTCAGCTTTTAATTCTAAATTTTGTTCCACATCTACAAAGAATAATTTCAATTTAATTTCATTGTTTAATAAAAAAAAATTGTTCAATAAATATTTTCGCTTATATTCGAAAATTGAAAAAATAAGAATTATTTTCGGAAAAAAGGAAAGAGAAACCTACTAGTTTTTGTTACGAAAAGTAAAAAAAAAAAAAAAACAAATATAAATATAATAATTATGGTGGTCGGGGGTGGTCATGATACTATTTTTATTACATACTTGTTCACATACATTTTATTTTAAACTTTTTAAATTTTTTTATATTGTTTAAGTTTATTAAAATTGCAAGAACATGTTTTTTTTATTAGGTTTAGTTTCAAATATGCAATGCAATTTAAGAAATATAAAACAATAAAATAATATGTGATTTCTTTAAGTATTTGATTGAAACTTGTGGCGCAATTAAGAAAAATAAAGTCAGCTAATTATACAAGAAAACATTTTTTTTTTTTTTAGAAAAATTTAACGTTACACACAACATACAAAAAATTAATCCGAGTGTCTGTGCATTTTAAAAATTATACATATATATCTAATATGTACTTAAATTGGATTTTTAATCCGTTTTTTTTTTTTTTTTTTAATTTATATATTCATTTATTATTACTATTATCAATACTTTTTTTTTCGTTTATAACAAAAAATGTCTTATTATTTTTGTGAAGTAGAGGAAATACAAACCTACGCTAAATAAAATGTGTATAAAAATAAAATTGTATGTGAAATATATGTGTGTATGTGTATAATTTTACACGAAATGCAAGATAAAGCTTAGAAAAAAAAACAATTTTGATTATATTTGCTAGTTTTGTTTTTCTTCCGATAATTTAAATTAAAGCGCTATTTGCTTTTAAATTTTTTGTTTGGTGTGTATATGTAGAAAAACAAAACATGAACGTGCGTTAAAGCTGCATGCTTAAGACAAAACGAATACTCCTGTCAATGTTCAAAGGTTTTGCATTTCAAATAAAGAGAAAAATGCATTTCAAAATATGCAAGGCTCACTTGTAACATACAAATCTTAAATGTGTAACACCCATTCCAATCATTTTAATCTTATTTTAAATTCTCCTTGACTATGACAAAACGAATTAATAAAAAGACCGCAGTTCAAAGTTTGTTTTTCCGTGTATTGTTTCAATTGATGTATATTTCAGCAAGTGTATGTTGCTTTCATGTTTGAGACTTCAATTTAATTTCAGGTATTTTTCTTTCTAAGAATAATGAAGATGGCTTATTTCTTCTACCCCAAAGAGAATTCATTTAAGAGCTTTTGATGACATCAAAAACTTAAGGTCTTATATAATAAACTACATATAAGGCAAAATCAAAGATTTGCCTTACAAATGTATTGTCAACGCTTTCCCATCACTATAGACCTTTTGGAACTTCAGCAAGCTAAGATCAAATGACAAATTTCTTATCATGACTTTGTAGAAAAATACCGCCAAAGAATGCTTTTCAATGAAGAGGAGCGTTTTTATTGAACTGAGTGATTTGTTGTAATTTATCTTAATACAACACTAACCTGCAGTAAAAACCTAAACTTTAGATTAATTTTAATAAACAATACATATTTCCACGTTGTTAAGTTGAATGTGTTTAAATTAATTCATTGTTTTTGTTTGTTTCTTAGTCGTGTGCAAATTATGTGGTTTCGTTCGAAATCTACTTTAAAATAATTTAAAAAAAAAATCAATGTAGAAAAAAATAACACACACAGACAGAAATTTGGAAAGATAACAGAACGGTTTTTTTGTATTTCTACTTCTGTTTGTTTTTAAGACATTCTGAGAGGACAGAAAAATATTTATATAGGATTTGAAGAGAGAAAAAAAAACATTATGTCTTAACACAAAATTATTTGTATATAATAGTAGTAATAATAAATTTATTTCTTTTTATTTTTATTATTTGCGCCACGTGGTGGAGTCACTGGTCGCCCCGAACCACCAAAGTTAGGATAAACAAATCTACGTTTATCTGCAGGTTTCAATATCTGGAAAGAGCACATCAGCGTATCATCCACGGACATCATTGCACCTGAGTAATGGTATGGCATGGTGTTCAAACAGGAATGTGAGGAGTTTTTAGAGATCGATCCCATCAGAAAATTAAAAAAAAATGTATAGAAAAAAGATTTACTTGTTTATATTTGTATTTGTATAACTAATGCAATTTCAAAATCATCACAGGCTAACCACTTTTTCTTAAAAAAACATACTATTTTCTGAAGAAATTTGTAATCCCAAGTCAAAATAACATTCGAAGCAAATTGTTTGAGATAAAAATTCTGATCAACTGATCTCGTTTCAAGCATCTGTTGAAGATACATAACTATTTTATAAATTATTCTCTTCTCTTTTGTTTCTAGTTTTGTAGCGTCGGGATCAGAGTATCTACTTGCAGAATTTGTTTTTTTTTCAATCGATATTGTCATTACGGATATTTCACTTACATATTAATTTTTTATAACTGGTTTGAAGTAAATCATGGGACTTCAAGT
The DNA here is from genome assembly GCA_905146935.1 of Scaeva pyrastri. NCBI lineage: Eukaryota > Metazoa > Arthropoda > Insecta > Diptera > Syrphidae > Scaeva > Scaeva pyrastri. The sequence goes on along the minus strand of LR989927.1, from coordinate 46,502,283 downwards.
GATAGAGAACAATATGAGCTCATGCAGTCTTTAAGTTTAATGGTGCAATATAAATATTGCAATAAAAGTTTTAAAATTTTCGATTGCAATAAATTACAAAATTTCAGGAAAAATAAATAAATATAAATAGGAAAAATAAATATGTTTCAGTAAGAAAATTTTGGTTACAATTTGTAAACCTGTGCTGTTTTGAATAATACCTGGAAAATGTGTTCCATTGTTATATCGAGTTAAAACTAAGGCGCTTACCTGCATTATCAAATTCACCACAATAATTGGGAGCCGAGAAAAGAGTGACCAACTGTCGCTTGGCAAAGAATTCATAACCGTCCTCGACTACTTGATGAGCTCGGCATATTAGATCAAAGTCATGCTTTTGCAAGAATTTATTTACCACCTGAGAAAAAAATTTGGTTTTAAAAATAATTCCAAACCTATAATTATAATAAAATAATGTAAAAGAAAATAAAAATTTTCTAGACACCAGCCCGACCAAAAATTTAAAACACGTAGCCTAGCCGCGTATCGACAATATAATCTGTATGAACTTGTTTTTACTAAAGTTTCCGTGTAACAGTCCTTTTACGGTGCTATTCCTAAATTATTCGGTTCCTATCTTATATCTTCTGCGAACTAAAAAATATCGATACTTTTACAATTTTCTGATTTTCTCACGATCCGAAAAAATAAATTTCTCAAACAGATACCTTTTTATATAAAATTGAATAGTAATCTCATGGAACAGAAAATTTTATTAGGGAATCGAAGCCACTGGGGCGCTAGTTGTACTGAATTTTCTCACTTTAAGAGAATGAGAAGAGCCAAAATTAATATAAAAGAAAAACTAATGTGGGAATGAAAGGAATTTTCTTATTTTCAGTATGAGACAGGGTTGGTTGTTTCCCGCCATAAAAATACATAAATACAAAATTGACGTTTCTTCTTATCTGAGCATTAGTCGCATAGAATTGAATATACATAATTTTTTATGGCTACCTAGCGAAGGAGTTGCGTGTGCTGTTCATTTGGCTATGACTATGTATGCTTAAACGTTATTTTGCTATTCTAAATTCGTTGAATGAAACACTTTACTCTGCTTCAGAAAAGTATCTGATTATATTTTATTTCTCCATTCCTATTTATACCAAAAATATTTACATGTTTTACAAAATTATTATCTTAAATATATATGTATGTAGCACAAATCCCTATCGCCTCGTGGGTCATTATTGTGGTGGGTCATTAAAATTTATGACGGTCTATTTTGATACTTGTAGATATGCGCTATCCCAAGACATATTGTTTTTCTTAGATATAAGTGGACTGTATATTTATGTTTATTGTCTTGCGATAACACACATCTACACACCATCTGTAATCATCCCTGTTCATTTATGAACATCCTGCGGGCGGCCAGAAAAGATTATTTTAATAATATCTATGGATTAACATTTATAGAGAACCCGTTTGATATATGCATCCCATAGTTCGTCCGATCTGAATTTCAATTCCCAAGCATTTATTGCTCTTTTAAATTGCGATCGAATATAATCTGCGTTGTCACCTTGATTAGTTTTTATATGGGTCAAGTAATGAATCGAGCACCTCGTTACAAGTGTCTCTGACTCTCTTGCGTTTTTCATATTCAGCATATATACGCCAGTAGCCACAGCAATATGGATAGTGTGAGAGAAAAGCGTCCTAAGCTTTTTGGGCGGCTTCCATATCGGTCCCTTGATGAACGTACTGTGAAAGATATGTCCATCTCGTAAAATCAACTGGATCATCTGGAACAATCTTCTAATATTTGTCAAGATCTGGCAACCTTTTCTTTTCCTTTTGTTCTTCGCCTTCGGCATCAACTTTGACCTTCATCTCCACTGGTCTGTTATTATCATTGCTCTTACTGGTTGGACTTCCTAGATTATATTCCTCACCAGTTTAAAACTTCGTTCGCCTTCCGTTTATTTGCTGAATTATCCGACTTCTTAGTACTACTGCTGCCATTCGCCGGCAACTCATCCTCGAAGATTACTTCCGTACCGGATGGTAGTTCAGCACTCTGTGGCTCTGGTAGTTCCTCGTCGGACACCTCCTCTGCATCGCTTACCTCTGGTTTCGTTGCCATTGGAAGTTCGTCATCCGACACCTTTTCAGTATTTATTAAAGTAGCATCACTGCTGTTGTTCTGTATGTCTCCAGCTATTGCTGGTTCCGAAACACTTTCATCTTCCTATAGCTACGAATTTCTTAGAAAAACTCTTGGCTTCGCCTTCTTCCTGTTGGTATTGTCTCTAACTGGACTGGGCAAAAGAAAGCTCTCAACACACTCATTTGTGTTGGCTTCCTCCAATTCACCGGCAACAACTTCGTTTTGTCTATTCTCGAAGTTATCATTGTGACCAGCTGCGGTTCCAAGTTTAAATGATGGAACTCTTGTCATTGTCCACGTAATTTATATTTAGTTCCACGGCTGCAGGAGCATCGTTACTTCTTAGGCAGAGATCGCGATTCATCCCATATTACGCCTTGGGCAGCCTAAATTTATTTTATTTTTGCTTAAAAATATTTTTTAAGTCTTTCATTCATCGGCTGAGTTCAATCTATATGAACCGAAGGACCAAAATGAATGAAACACTTTACTCTGCTACAGAAAAGTATCTGATTATATTTTATTTCTACATTCCTATTTATGTATAGTAAAAATATTTACATGTGTTTTACAAAATTGTTATCTTAAATCTATAGCACAAAACACTATCGCTTCGTGGGTCATTATGGTTTATGGTGGTGGGTCATTAAAATGTATGACCGTCTATTTTGACATTTTATATTTCGGTACATGCAGATATGCGCTATCCCAAGACAGATTGTTTTCTTCGATTTGTTTGAGTGGACTGTATTTATTTTTATTGTCTTGAGATAACACGCATCTGTGCATCATCTATGTATATAATGCCTGTTCATTTATGAATATTCGTTTTGGATTGATTTTACAAATTTTGTAAAAACTGATTCATTTTTGCCAAATTTATAGTCTGTTGCATTGATGTATTTGTTGTTGCAAATTGTTAGAAAGGGAGTAGGTGGGTAAGAAAATAATTTAAGTTATAAAAAATCCATATCATAAAACAAAACAAATTGAAAACAAAAACAATTTTTAATATATTAAAGCAAAATTAATTTATATTATAGGTAGGTATATTTTGTTGAAATAAAAATCTTTATAAGTAGATTTTTACTAAATTTAATGAAAAAATAGCAACATCACAACTGAAATTATAATTCTTACGTACCTCAGTTTTTCAAGTGTAAAGTAAAGTATTAAAGTTCAAGTGAACTAAGAAAAAGTTCACATTGTTTTCACGTGAAATGAAATAAAATGTCAGTATTGACGTTGTTTTAAATATGGTTTTCAAAAGTGGGACGAAAAAAGAATTCGCGTCTGAAAAATATGTTTCTTATGAACAAATACATGAAGTTGTTTAAGGTGTGAAAAAAAAATAAAAAATAGAAAAGTGACAGGAATAATAAAAAGATATTTTATGAAAAAGCATAGTGTTTGTGTCAGTTTTGAGGATTACTCAAATCAGTAACCAGACAATTGCCTGCAATTACATTTATGCAATTTCATCAAATGATGTTTTAAGACTTTTTGCCGAAAGTATTATTTAGGTATTCTACTTTGCATTACATAGAACGATTTTTAATAGAACGATTTTTATTGCTACGCATGCCGCCGCCACGACGCTTGATCTGTGTGGTTTATTGAGCTTATGTTATTATTTTTTTATGATTGGTCAACTTATTTATTTTGTTATATTACATTGTTTTGTAAAAATACAAAATAATTCTTGATCAATTGTTGGCCCTGGAATTTCGTCTGAAATTATTTGATCAATTTCTTCTGGATGGATTTTATCTTGGAGCCAAATTAAAATGTGGGCATGAGGCAAACCTCGCTTTTGTCACTCAATCGAATATAACCAACAACGTGTGATACGAACAATTGAATATGTTTTTCATATTTATATTAATTAACTTTTGGGTATAGCATTACTAACCTCCATTAAATTATCTGCAAAATGGTAAATAATTTTTCCAAAATACACATGTACATTTATCACACAGTTTGATATGATGCATAGCAAATACAATAATGTGGCTATGTATATTTATGTGATAATACTTACATGTATATATTTTAATTAAAGAGTTTTGAACAATGCAGCAATAATAATTAAAAAACAGTAATAATTTGACTGTACTACTATTTTCACTATAATATGAATTTCATTTAGATATACAGTTGACACCGCCTATAACGACGCCACTTATAACGACCACTTTTCCATCACTTGTTTGGTTTTCAAACAGTTTGTACTAGTACAACGTTGCATCGGATATAACGACCGCCGCCGGCTATAGCGACCAGTTTTACCTGGTCCCTTGACGGTCGTTATAAGTGACATCGACTGTACTTTAGTCTAACTAACACGTTTTATACACCAATCTGAAATACCTCATCACCTCAAAAAAAAAAAAAAAAAATTATTACCCCACTCCTCACCATAAAATCAACGGAAAATATTTCTCTTTATTCTTTCTTTCACTCGTCGTTGTCGATTAAAGATAAAGCATGAAGAGGACTGAGAGTGGTGCAAAATGATGCTGTAGTTGATTGTATGAGGAGGAAACGCCTCAAACTCACTACATTAATAAAATCTCTGTCCCATCAAACCAATGGAAATAAAGTGAGGTATGAGAAAGATGGCGATTTTGTCTTTAAATGTGTGTTATGTGAAGTTTTGTGTTATGAGTTGAATTTTTGAGTTACTTACTCAAATGTCCCATTCAAACAAAATTCGTGACATTGTACCAGGCTAGGACTTTTTACCAGGTTGGTAGATTTGAGGTGTTTGAGGAGACAAATGAGGCGATGAAATGAATGAGACTTTGTACCAGGCTGGTAAATTATCAATAAAATAATATTGCGAATAAAAATTGAGATGTAAGCTATCCTATCTTTCAAGTTGGATCAAACTACATATGGTGTGCAAATTTGATTAAAATTGGTTAAGTAGTTTAGGAGTCCATCGGGGACAAACAAAGTGACGTAGGTTATATATATTAATATAATTATAGTATTTTAATAATTTATATATTGAATAAAAATCACATTTAAAAATTGAAATACATTTTACATTTTCATTTAAGATCGGTTCGTGAAGGGGTCTTTTATGGATCTTCTGCGATTAATTCTTAAACGTATTAAATTTACAGTTCCAAAAAAAATAAATTCGTTTGTGAACACAAATTTTATTTTCAAAGATCCGAAAAATAAAATTCGCGAACAAATTCAAAATTAAATTCGCGTGTGTTTTTCGATCCCGAACGAAATAAATTTTATATTTCTCCGAACCCTGACTTTACGTTTGTTTTTATAAATAAAAAAATAAAATAAAAAATACAAAGTAATTGATGAAAAAATTTAATATAAACATAAACAGGTTGATTCAAGTGTACAACAACAACAACAACAACCAAATATATACAGCTGTGAACACGAAAATAGCAGTAGTTTTATAAAAATTAAACAATATATTAATACACTTAGCGAAATATTTTATGGATGGATATTCCAAAATTGTTCTGTATGGTGGCAATGGCTCCCGGCAGTTTGTGAGACATCCCCCGAACCGAATACCTGCCACAATATACAACGACAACAGTCAAACACGGAGATTTATTGCTCAAGGTATGGGGATGTTTCTCATATTACGGGTTAACCAGGCCCAATACACAAAATCGATGGGATTATGGACCAAAATGTTTATGTCGATATCTTGGAAAATGTCATGTTACTACACTAAGAAGAAGAAATTCCTCTTAAATGGGTCTTCCAGCAAGATAATCATGCCTATAACCGATGTCGTGTCTTTTTTTCGAAAGCTCTCGTTTCCTTTGTCGTGTCTTTTTTGAAGTGGTATTCCATAACTTTTTCGACACGACAAATCTGTAGTAGATTTTTAAATGATAAAAAAGGAATAGATATCTGTCAAACTCGAATGAAATTGAAAAAAAAAATAAAAATCAGTGGCCAGCAACAAACAAGTGTTGAATTTAATTTGATTAAAAATAAAATGATAAGTGTGGAAATGTTTATAATACAAGTAGCGACAATGACGAGGATGGAGAAGGAGAAATTCAGAGTTTAAAAAAGCCCTATTAATAATAAAAAGAAACCAAATAAGGCAAACCTCAAATCCTTTTGATTTGCCTTATTCAAAGTGAGTTCACATTTAATTCAATTTAATTTAATTAAACGAAACTTTTGTACGCTTCATAGATTGAAGTATTATCAAAGGCTTTCAAAAATGTGTTGGATGAACTAAAAGACAAACTACCGATTCCAAAACGTTCATCATCCATCCCAATAATTCTGAGGCTCGGAGTTACTTTAAGAATTTTAGCTGACCAACACGCCACTGGAAATTTGGGATTGGCTCAACCAAAAGTCAGCAAATTCTTTAAAGAAATTGTTTAATTGTTATGTTTATGATAAATCAAATAACAATACATTTTTTTTTCATCATGGTCGTTTCTTTTCGTCTTACAGAATGCAAAATGAAAACCTTCACCGACGTTTTACCGTAACACACGACAGCAAAACGAGCGACAAAAGTTGAAAACGACAAATGGAATACCGATTGAGTCGTGTCGTATATTTTGGTCGTTTACGACATCGGTAATAGGGGTGAATGACCCGAAATACACTAGTCGGAAGGCAAAAGAGTAGTTTCGTGTAAATGGAGTTCATGTTATGGACTGGACGTTCCAATCTCCTGACTTGAATCCCATTCAAAATCTTTGAAGGGACCTTAAAAAAGCTGTTCATGCTGCCAATCCATCCATATCAGAGCTTTCCAAGCGTTTGTTCAATTATTGTTATTGAAAATCGGTTACATACAACAAAGTACTAAGTTACAAAATCGTTCTTTTTTATTTCCATGGTTTGGTATATAAAAGAGATATAAAACTAATATAGATCAAGCACTGCTATTTTAATGTTATCTTTAAAAATGTAATTAACAATTTTTCTGAGTGAGGTAAAAGCGCTGCAGCTGAATTAAGTTTCTTATATTATGCCTTTTTTAAATACCACTCTGCAGAACAGGTTTAATTTTTAAATAAATAGGTATTTTAAATTTTGTTTCAATATTTCCTAAATTTTGTACCTACTGCTATTTTCGTGTTCACAACCGTATATGTACATATATACATACATATATATAAAAAAGTCACCCATCATTCATTGTGTCAGGGGTAGTAGACTTCACATTTTATGTTTATACACACCTACACGAAATGGACATGATGTTATACCTAGAGGCACTTTAAGTACCTTCATAAAATTAAATACATAATAGATGTATCTTTGTGAAATTCCATCAATATTCACAGGATTGTAATTTTTATTTAAATCAAGTGAACTTATAAAAAAAATTTAAAAGAAGAGAAAAACAAACATAAAGCACTTGAGGATGTAAGGTTAACTTATGCAAACCTATTTGCAAGGGTTATCAATGTTTTTAGTTTTAACTTAAGAAATTGAGATAGTACGTCCTCCCTCTTCATATTTATTCGTTTGTGTACTTTATTTTGTATTAGTGTAATGTAATTCGACTGATAGTACTTCAGCTATTGATGCTAACTAATTCTGCTACGTTAAAAAGATTCATACAGTATTCATAGTGAATTATATTATAAAATAAAATAATTAAATTTTAAAGTTAGTCATATAATTTAAATTATTGCGAAAATTATTTTCTTTTTGTATATTGTTTATCTTCCGGTTAATTGCCTGCAAGAAAACATTTAAAAGTAACAGTGGCGTACTAGAATTTTATTCTTCTTCTTTGAACTTGAAATCGTAGGTTTTTCTTTACGCAGCAAATTTAAACTTCAGTAATAATTAACGTAAACTCACAAAACAATGATTCCGAAAGTTTTAAGTATGGATATAATTTTCCGTTTTAAGATTGAAGTTTACTATAAAAACTTGGAAAACTTACCTCGGCTCCAAAAGTGAAACTAACACCACGATCATTTTCACCCCAACCCATAGTGTCCTTATCAGGATCGGACCATAAAAGATCACATAACAGTCCTTGATCTGGTACATCTGTCGGCCGCATAATACGCCTAATCTGTTCCATCGATGACAAATCAGGACTCAAGCCACCATGGCAGCAGAAAATTTTTTCATCAACTAAAATCACAACAAAAAAATGAATGTGTCATATGTCAAACGGAAGAATTCTCACCAATAGCTGCAACTGGCAAGCAATTGAAGCAGTCTGTAAATGTCTTCCATAACTTGATAGTATAGCGTCTTTTGCATTCATCATAGAAACTAAAAATAAAACCACATTAAATTGTAAGTTTATAAACAAAAAAATAGAACTACAAGAGAAACAGATTAACTTTAAAAGGAAATTATTTAACACCTTAATGCAAATAAGTACAACTTCTAACAATGATAAACACAGGCGTATTGTCATTTTATTTTCTTCTAAGTTAGTCGAAAGAGTATTTACCCATAAATTCTGTTTATGCTAGCACATTCATGATTTCCTCTCAATAAGAAGAAATTTTCTGAATATTTTATTTTGTATGCAAGCAACAGGCATATTGTTTCCAATGATTGCTTTCCACGATCAACATAATCACCCAAGAACAAATAATTTGATTCTGGTGGAAAGCCACCATATTCAAATAGACGCAGCAAGTCATAATACTGTCCGTGGATGTCACCTGGGAAGTAATAAAAAGAGATAAATTATTACAAACCAACAAATCAATAAATATATCCATAACCAACCAATCAATAAAGATAAATAATCGTATATAAAATTATATCATTTTTTTTATGTTGAATTATAAAAATACATATATTATGAATAAACTAGTGTATCTACTTGACGATGACATTTAGTTTAAAGGCTAATAAACTTTTTTTAAAGAACCTGTCATCATTTTTTCTAAAATTTATTAATAAACAAAAGGGCATATTTAAAGGTATAGTGCAAGACAATACACCATTTAATTATAGACTTTGCTCTTGAATTAAACATTAATTACCATTACTATGTATTGTATGAATATGAACATAAACATTGTCTCGATCATGCAAAAGCATAATTATAATCCTACCAAAGAGAAAAGAGACTTGTTTTTTTTTGCAAGAGATTTATTTAAATAAATTAAATTAGGTGGCGCTACAGCCCGTAGAGAACTAGGGCCTTGTGGCTTACAACTCTCAACCATTCCTGTGTGCGAGTAATGTCAGAGATGGAAGGGACCTACAAGAGGCAGTACCCGTAAAAACTTTTAGATGGCGCAGACAGGAATCGAACCCAGACCTTTTTGGCATGACAGTCCTACGCACTTACCCCAATGTCCGTATGTAATTATTCTTCTGTCAAGAGATAGGAACCTACCGTTAGTTGGGACATTTTGTACACTCGGTAGTTTTTTGGGGTTATGTTAACTCATAAAGTCATCAATTTATTGTGATGATCTTATGTGTACCATAATAATGACAGAATTGCATTAAACTCAAGTACGCAGATGTTTATATTTTTGTTGGTTTCTCAATTTTAAATTAATAAAATAAGACTTTTTTTACTTAAGATAGTAGAATCTGAGTATACAACAAACCAAAAAGTCTAAATCTAAAAAACGACGCTAAAATTGACGAAAACATGCTAACTCGTTTACTTATTCAAATGATGATGTTTAAAAGCTGAGTGCTTTACATATCGCACAAGGTAAGGGACTTCAAATTAGTAAACTTGCAAGATATTAGGAAATAAGCAAAAAACGTTTGCCTAAATATAAGGACCCTTATAGCTAAATCACAATATAGCGTTAGGTCGGTCGGGCTTTGACTTTTGGAATAGAAACTATATATTCTTATGAGGCAATCCGAAATATTACCTCAAGTGTTGCTATGACTTTATATCGTAATATCGTTAACGCCCGAGCAAAGCAAAAGTAGATATATTTTCTATTCAGTCGGGCGTTTGACAGCTGAAAAGCTATTTGTTCTTGATTTTTGAAAATTGAAATATTTTTTTCTTTTTTTACATAAAATAAATTAAAAGTGCCAACCTCAAATGCGTTATTTTTTAGTTGTGAGATTTCTGGCGCGAAATTTGTTTGTTTACTTTTAAAAGTGTTATTTTTTGTGTGAAATGTCAGTGAACGCTTGAGGTTTGAAGCCAAATTACGTTTTATAAATACTAGGGTCGCGCTTTTAGAAATAAAAAAAAAACGTAAATACGATCAAACGCTCATCAAGGCCCGACCGACCTAACGCGATATTGTGATTTAGCTATTATGTATTGACCGAAGTCTTACCTTAGATATGTACTGTACATATATCATTAAGTACCTTACATGTTTATTGTTTGTTCATGTTCATGTTCATGTTCATGTTCATGTTCATGTTCATGTTCATGTTCATGTTCATGTTCATGATCATGTTCATTTATATTTATATTTATATTTATATTTATATTTATATTTATATTTATATTTATATTTATATTTATATTTATATTTATATTTATATTTATATTTATATTTATATTTATATTTATATTTATATTTATATTTATATTTATATTTATATTTATATTTATATTTATATTTATATTTATATTTATATTTATATTTATATTTATATTTATATTTATATTTATATTTATATTTATATTTATATTTATATTTATATTTACAGTCAAACTTCTTTATAACGAACTTCTTTATAACGTAATTCTCTCTATAGCTAATTTCATTTTGTTCCCCTTCCCCTTAAAAAATATCCCATACGAATTAGGTTCTTTATAACGAAGTTCTCTATAACGAAATTCTCTTTATAAGGAACTAATTTTTTTGACCCAAAAGCAAATTTATTTCTTTATAACGAAATTTCAATTTTCAAATTTGAAAACTAAGCTTACTAAGATTTTTTTTCCAAGATTTAATAGGGAACTCCCCGTTTTGGCAAGAATTTTCTAAAAGTTAATGTATGTAATGTATGTATGGGTATGGGTGCATGAAAAAGGGTACATGTGTTTGAGAAGTTTTACGCACATAGACAGGTGAATCGCTTACAAAAAAGCAGATGACAATGCTGAAATCGAATTTGTTCGAAAAAAGCCCAGCGATATTGAGATGAGAGCTGCATTCGATAATCTTTGAAATTTTATTGAAACAAGAGATGAAACCTCAGATGATCCATATTTTCATCTTTCAAAATTGGAAGATTTTTATAATAAAACAAAAACCAAAACTGTTCATGTTCAATCAAAAATTGATATGTTTTTAACTAAAAAATAAAAATTACTTAATTTCCTTTAAATGAGTTCTTTTTTGTACCATTGTTTTCTTTAAATCTAAAAGAATACTTTGAGTGTTAAAAAAATAAATTTTCTATATAACGAATTTTTTATAAAACTTCTTTATAACGAAGCAATTTTTTGTTCCCTTGAAGGTTCGTTATAAAGAAGTTTGACTGTATATTTATATTTATATTTATATTTATATTTATATTTATATTTATATTTATATTTATATTTATATTTATATTTATATTTATATTTATATTTATATTTATATTTATATTTATATTTATATTTATATTTATATTTATATTTATATTTATATTTATATTTATATTTATATTTATATTTATATTTATATTTATATTTATATTTATATTTATATTTATATTTATATTTATATTTATATTTATATTTATATTTATATTTATATTTATATTTATATTTATATTTATATTTATATTTATATTTATATTTATATTTATATTTATATTTATATTTATATTTATATTTATATTTATATTTATATTTATATTTATATTTATATTTATATTTATATTTATATTTATATTTATATTTATATTTATATTTATATTTATATTTATATTTATATTTATATTTATATTTATATTTATATTTATATTTATATTTATATTTATATTTATATTTATATTTATATTTATATTTATATTTATATTTATATTTATATTTATATTTATATTTATATTTATATTTATATTTATATTTATATTTATATTTATATTTATATTTATATTTATATTTATATTTATATTTATATTTATATTTATATTTATATTTATATTTATATTTATATTTATATTTATATTTATATTTATATTTATATTTATATTTATATTTATATTTATATTTATATTTATATTTATATTTATATTTATATTTATATTTATATTTATATTTATATTTATATTTATATTTATATTTATGTTTATGTTTATGTTTATATTTATGTTTATGTTTATGTTTATGTTTATGTTTATGTTTATGTTTATGTTTATGTTTATGTTTATGTTTATGTTTATGTTTATGTTTATGTTTATGTTTATGTTTATGTTTATGTTTATGTTTATGTTTATGTTTATGTTTATGTTTATGTTTATGTTTATGTTTATGTTTATGTTTATGTTTATGTTTATGTTTATGTTTATGTTTATGTTTATGTTTATGTTTATGTTTATGTTTATGTTTATGTTTATGTTTATGTTTATGTTTATGTTTATGTTTATGTTTATGTTTATGTTTATGTTTATGTTTATGTTTATGTTTATGTTTATGTTTATGTTTATGTTTATGTTTATGTTTATGTTTATGTTTATGTTTATGTTTATGTTTATGTTTATGTTTATGTTTATGTTTATGTTTATGTTTATGTTTATGTTTATGTTTATGTTTATGTTTATGTTTATGTTTATGTTTATGTTTATGTTTATGTTTATGTTTATGTTTATGTTTATGTTTATGTTTATGTTTATGTTTATGTTTATGTTTATGTTTATGTTTATGTTTATGTTTATGTTTATGTTTATGTTTATGTTTATGTTTATGTTTATGTTTATGTTTATGTTTATGTTTATGTTTATGTTTATGTTTATGTGTATATTAGTTCATGAGATTTCACAAATATGAGTAAGCTCTACAACACGCATCCACACGTATAAACGTATGCTCACAAAAAACAGCCATATAAATCGAAAACCAATACACACAAGCACATACATAGCTTAAAACCTTGTTTTCGACCATATCTTTAATAAAAAAAAGTATATTGAAAATGGTCGAATGCCAACTGAGATCATTAGGGTATACTTTTGACAACATTTTTTTATATATAAAGATTATTATCTATGTACTATGTAAAAGAAAGTCGTGTTACACTATTTATAACTTAAGAATGGCTGAAAGTTGACCTGCCGCTCGATCCACTTTTCAATAAGCCTGCGAAGTACTCCAGGTCATCTATAAACTAGGGAAAAAAATGCATGTAAAATCAAATAAGCAACACAAAATTTTTTCCATAGCTTGATTAAATTGGGGCCAGACGAAATTTGTCGGGCAATCTACAGTCGCGACAAAATAAATAGCACACTTCTAGTAGAAATTTCTTCTAGGCTTTAAGCTACAAGTGCACTTTTGATACCGGTACTGCAAAGTATGGATTGTTCTGGGTTTCCAATGTAAATTAACGGGATATTATTTTTTTGCAATTATTTTATAAACAAAGTCAAATGTAAGTCAAATAGTAAAGAGAGTGCACTCGAGCCAAGGCATTTTAAATAGCACACTTTTTTAATTTATACAATTATTCTTACTTTTTTGAAGGTAAGTTAAAAAGATAAGAGTTTTTTTTTTAATTTACGTTATATTGCTTAAATTATAATGATAAAATGTAGTATGGGACGTGACAAACATTCAATAGAGGATTTCAGGCTACGAGTTCTCGATTTCAAGACAGAAGGTCACACTAACTCGGTTATCGCGCTTAAGTTGGAATGTTCCTGGAAAAAAACTTTTAAATGCCCTTCACGATTGCCAGGAAGTAGGTGCTAAAAACAAAATTCGCAAAAATCGATCCAGAAAAACCACCCCACGAACAGATATTGCCATCGCCCGCCTAAGCAAAGCTGATCCCTTCATGACTGCTCCCAAAATAAAAGATGGAATTGAACACGATCTTGGAGTTAATGTGCCAGTAAGCACAATTAATAATCGACTGCGTGAGAAAAAAATATTTGGAAGGATTTGCAGGAGAAAACCCCACGTTTCTAAGCGGAACCTTTTGCGTCGATTGAAATTTGCAAAGGAACACATTTCAAAACACCATAGTTGGTGAAAAAATGTCTTCTGGACCGATGAGTCTAAACTCAACGGCTTTGGATATGATGGTAAAAAATATGAACGACTTGGGATCAAGCAGGCACACATCCCAAAATAAGCAATATAGACGGTGAAGCATGGTAGAGGTGGAATTCTGGTTCAGGGGTGTTTTTCTTGGAAAGGAGTGGGTCCTCTCGATCGCATAGAGAGTATTATGGACCAAATATAGTATAAGGAGGTCCTTAAAGACACGATGCTGCCGTATGCTGAGGAGGCAATGCCACTGAAGTGGAAATTTCAGCAGTATAACGATCCGAAGCATACGACTAGGTCTGTGAAACAATGGTTATCTACCCAAAAAATCGATTAAATGGAAGGGCCAGCCCAGTCTCCAGATCTTAATCCTATTGAGAATTTATGGAATGAGGTAGACAAAACGATAAACAGATCAGCTACTTCAAATTTGGACAAATTTTGGGAGGAAGTTTAGCGAGCGTGGTATTCAGTACCTGTTGAACGATTCAGGAGTCTCATTTTGTCTATAAATGGCAGGTATGCAGCCGTAATTCAAAATAAGGGTTACCCGAAAAAGTATTGACGATCTTTCTGTAAATTATGATAAGTTTTTTGTTGCTTATTTATTTTTCTTGTAATTATTAATGAAGTGTGCTATTTATTTTGTCCTAGTATTATTTGAACTATTTACATTATTTTGTTGTTTTTTTTTCCTATGGATTCAACATAGATTATTTTTTCTATAAAATGAAAATTACCTTTGTTTTTAGCTATTTATAAATAAAACAACTTTTCAGGCAGAAGAAAATGCAAACATTTTTCATTTAAAAAGACTTTTAATACATGTGCTATTTATTTTGTCGCCACTGTATGTATAAAATAAACTGCTCCGAATGGTGAAGGAAATACATATGTTTATTATATTTTTAGAATTTAAATATTATACATATAAAAACCCAATTTAAATTATTTTGTCAGGATTTTTCCACTTTTTTTCTTTCTTTTCAAATTAAATAACAATAATTATAATAATAAATAATAAATTAACAATAATTTCATATATTTCTGAATAAAATTGATGTATGGATGTACAATGTATTTTACGATTGATTTATATTTGAATTTAGCTGCAAAACAAAAAAAACGTCAATATATAACCATAATCACATTTAAAACGGTTTTCAAAATAATAAAAGTTAATTTAAGGGGAAATTGTGAGATACAATTTTAGTAGTATTTTTAATATTTCGGGTACAATTTATTATCCTCGGTACAATGTACATGATAAAAAGATGATCAATGCATAAGGGAATGTACGATATATTACTGAAATTAATTCGCGTTAATTTATTGGTATAGTTTGTTTGAAATGATAAGCGGTATAATTTTTCTTGGCAATCGATATGTGGGGTAGTTGTTAAGTTCATAAAACATGAATTCGTTTACTGAGGTTTATATTTTATTTAGAGCTAGTTTTTCACTGGTGAGTTAACTCTCAGGTTAGTTAATCCTGATCCCAGTGTTAACTCTTGAATCAGTTTTTCAGTGAAGAGTTAACTCTATCATCAAAAACTTGGCATCACTGAAATATCTTTTGTCAGTTGTCATATATACATACATATATATCGGATCTTGCTCTGTATTTGTTGTTTCCGTAGTTATTTGTTGTGATTTTGTGTTTGTTTAAAAAAAATTTCCAAAATTTAGAATATATGTATGTATATTTTTTTTTAGTCCCAGATTTAACTCACATAATATCCAGGTTCACTCTGAGTTAACTTCGGGACTAAATTGAACTTAAAAACTAAAATGAAGAGTTAAACAGAGTTAACTCTTACTCGAGGATGATCTTGAACACAAAAACTGGCCCTAAGAAGATTAAAACTTTAATAAAAATGTAAATTAATTGAAGACTTTTTCATGAAATTCTTTTGATTACATAACTTTGGTGAAAACAGAAAAGTGTGTAACTCCATAATAGCAAATTTTACAGGAGAGCATTAAAACGTCATAGTTTTGAAGTTATTGGCACAATTTGCCAGAAATTTTCAGAAATGATATTTCGTAATGTTATTTATATTTGGAAATGATTCAAAATCAAAATGTTGCCCAATATTTAACTTTTTTTTTTTGAGATACACTTTCCACTAGAAAATGTTACGGGTGGGTGCTATGAGGAGATTCACATTTTTCCTACGCTGTTATCAGTCCTTGCATACGAATCTCTAGGTTCTTGTAGGTATTTCGAATAAAATAAATAATGTCACTAACACTAGTACTACCGCATCATGGGGAGATACACGGCAAGTGAATTTGAACAATATGGTTTTTTTTAATAGAAATTAATGGTTTGTGAAGTAACAGGAATGATATTTGGCACTCGTTCTAAAAAAGGGCTGTACACATTTTACCATAGGAGCCAAGAAATCAATTTTACTTACGCAATCTTTAACGTTTACGAAAACCGCCTATATTTAACCCTTTTGAATATTTTAGCTTACGTAAACACTTACTTTTCTAAAGATAAAAAAACGATGGTATTCTTGACTTATGTATGGTTTTTACACTCGTATTTTAAGATGATTTATAATGTGAGCGATTAATGAAAAAAAAAGCATAAAAATTGGTCAAAGGAAAAAACAACAACTGTCAACTGTCTATCTTAAAAACATGGCAACTCTTGAACAGACAAACATTCTAGCAAACACACACACAAAAACGCACGAAGAATTTTATTATGTGCTTGGCGTCTCCTTGGGATGAAATAAATCACACAGGTAAAAATAAATCTAGACAAACAATTAGAGTACAGAGAAAAAAATATAAATAAAAGTATTTTCCCCCAACTTATGCAAGCTGATGGTTGTTGGATTTTGTGTATCTAATTTGTCGAATTAAATAAAATTAATGATTATTTCGTATTTTACCCTTTCGGTCAAAATTACGTGTTATATGGCGTTGGAGTTTTTCTTTTTACATTTAACTTTATTACATCTGACGACGGCATTATAGCTATGAATTAAACACTATCTGGGTGTGATATTGATTAAATTTTGTTACCGCATAATCTATGTATATAAAAGAAAGTCTGTTTTTTTCTGTTCGTTCACTAACCAGCCAAACCGGTCGACCGATTTTCTTATTTTTTTTTAATTAAAGAGGAATAAGAGTAGAAGTTTAGGGCGCAAAAAAAAAAATTATGGAAAATATGTTAAACAAAGAAATTAAATTTTGGTCGCTTATTTTAACAATATTTAGCAATTTGCGCACACCAAAACCAGTAGAGATCCTGGTGTCCTGATAAGATCTCCGCTCTAGATTTGAGGGGTCTTAAGTTCGATTCCTGTCGCTGACAACATTTTTTTTTAAATAAAAATGCATAGCCTGAACCAAAGTTTTGGTAAGAAAACGACAAACAATGAATTATATTTGTTTATATTTTTTATCCAATTATAGCAACAAAATAGTTATGTCAATCACTGTTTTGTATTTTTTTTTTGCATTTTAACCGCATCCGTCGAGTATGGGTCATTTCTTATAGGATTAATAATGATAAAACCAAAAATATTTTTGGTTATAAAAAGACATTGGTATGGAAAAATAAAAAAGAGGCTCAGTTCGACCCACACTGATAACTTTCCATTTACTTTGAAAATTTTGCAGTTTTTGAAGATTTTGCATTACACAGCGCCTTTTAACAAAATAATTTTTTTGTTAAATTTAACTTCTCATAGGAGATATTGTTGTCAAATTGAAATTTTGGACAAATGTCTCGAGAAAGTGGAATGATATTGTATTCAACTGTATTTTATTTTCAACACAATGCATTTTTCAATATACCTTAAAAATGATCAAATATTGACGAATATCAACATTTTTTGTAAAAAAAAAACATCTATTCGATTTATTTTTGTTTTCTAATTAATAACAATTTTAGTAAAAAGACTGTATCATACTTAAGAAATTTTATTATTTTTGAAACATAAAATTAATTCAAAATCAATGTCATGTTTAGCCCTCGTATATTCAAGTTGAAAAACAATATTTGACTCTTTTTGGTAAATTTATGTTGTAGATTTTACCAAATGTCATATCGGTCATTGTATATTTGAGCAATATATTTTTTTCAGTTTTTCTATTTAGTATTTCAGAAGTTATAACCTGTCGAAAGTATTTAGTTGGAGTCGATATCTCTACCCGTTCTTGAGATATCACTGAAGAAGAATATTTCTCGAACGTACGAACGTAGGAAAACGTACGTACACTTACACACACAGACATCTCTCTAAAAATGGCAGATATATAGGTATTAAGTATAAAATGTAAAACAGTCATAGCACCAACAGTCAAAAAGGCCATGAGAACTAAAAAATGTAACTGATTCATTAGAATATGACTTTTCAAAGATAGTTTTCTTTTGTAAATAAATATACATAGTTAACTATAAACTAAAAAACACGCTTTTAAACCATATCAAACTAAAAAATGAAAAATCATTTTTAAAGTAATTGGAAAAAAATAATGAACGAAAAATTACTATTGTAAAAAAATATAAAAAAAAATTAAAGTTAAATTTATCAAAACGATACTCGTAGTACTTTGAATGTCTATCATTGTAGAGACTTTTTCTTCAGCCATTCATTTTTTTTTTTTCGAAAAGAAATTTCACTTAATGAAAAAAATGAATTATATATAACTGTGCTACAATCATTTGGTTTTCTTTACTTTAAAATGGAAAGTACGAATGGCCAAATCTCCCCGTTTTGCACATGCTTTTTTTAAAGCTAATACCTTGCATATCCTTATTTCAAAGACTGAGGTAAAAAGCATGCTATTGAGTTGAACGGACTAAATGGAAATTTTTGTCTTCGACACGTTGTTGTTTTTTATATTATTTATTTTAAAATTATAACGAATACAAATATTTTCGCTAGGAAAATTCCACCACAATGGCTATGCAGACAATTCATCCACCCACACATTAATTTTGTTTTATTGTTGTTTTCTTTAAATTTCAACAAATATTAAGTCTTTAAAAAACGAATAAAGAGCAATAAGAATATTGTTTTCTTTTTTCTGTCGTAAAATATGAACAACCTTTCTCTACTTACAAAACTCTGACTCAAGACAAGGAATAAAATGTGGGATTTTTTAAATCGCGTTCCAATTTCATAAATTAATTTACGAAAACAACCAATACAAACAAAATTAAACGAAAATTGTATCAAACTTTTCAACCTAAAGCAATTTTTGTTTAAAAAAAAAAATAAATAAAAACAATGAACAAGTAAAACTAACTCTTGCGATAGCTACTAATTAATTTAATTATTAATGTCCTCTCAGTATCTATTATAAACATATTACAAATGAGATTTAAAAAAAATATCTTACATTCTTCATGTGTACGTCCAAATTTATTAAGATTTAATATTTTACTTCTTTACTATTTCTTTACAAAAAAATAAACCCAAGAAAAAAAGAAACACTTATGATTAATGAAATTCAAGGTTATTCAAATTAGAAGTGTTGTGTCCCTGTTAATTTTGTTTGGGCTTTGATAGATGCTAGAAAATTTTGGCTTCATATCAAGTTCAAGTAAAAATATACGTATTATGTAGGTATGTAATATTTATTGATCTTGCATGTTTGCTGATTTTATTTTTTGATTCCTTTAACTTGTTACAGTTCTTACCTTCTAAAAAAGTATTTTACCATTAAACTTGGCTTTTTTTCAAGCATTCTGTTCCATTAACAAAATAGACTTATGTAAGTTTTTCGAACTTTTATCACGCATAAAAACTACTAAACGTGACACTATTAAATGCCGAATACTAAAAAATGAAATATTTCAAATGTTCGCCTCGTCAATGCCTGCTGAGAAAGGCACATACGCCCATACACCACAAACTCTCGTAGTCATTGGAATACTGCTTTACCATATTTTATAGACTGTAAAGGCTTCCCATTTAAAGTTCGATATTGCTTTTGAATATATTCGTTTAACATACAGGTATATGAGTAGTTATTTTTTGTTTATCTGAACAATTTTAACCTTGGAAATGACAGCCGCACTATCATTAGCACACCGGTTCCCAATAGAATACTAATAAATAAGAACAGATCAAAAAAATATGTTTTAACATTTCCGCAGCACAAGTAGTGGGGAAGAAGATACCCTAGTTTTTTTTTTTTCATTAAAACATAAAAACTATAAATAAATATAGTGTGCGTATACAAAAGTTTATTATTTTATAAAGAAAACGCACCTGATAAGCCAAAAACTAAGCGGTGGGTAGTAAATTTATTGCAACGTCAAGGAAGCAATGAAATTTTTCTGTACATGTATCTAAAAACAAAAATAACCTTCAACAATGCAGCTGAAATTAAACGTCAAATTGTTCATATTATAAAAACAAGCACGCACAATAACTTTATTTATCACATTCTTCTTCTTTTCATTTAAATGTTTTTTTTCTTTCTTATACATATCTAATATACAATCTGTCGCTGTTTGATTTATGAAATGATAAACAAGTCTTGATACCCCAGATAAAATATACATATAATATTCTATGTCAATCAGTACTTATCAAAAAAATTAAATACAAATTAATGAAGCTGGTAGAACAATTAGATATTTAATATTTTTTCTGTTATTGCTTTTAAACACTCAGTCTGTATCACGTGTAGTGAAGTCAACTTTGTATTTATTTCATTGTTTTTTCTTATTTTTTTAATAACAAAAACGAATATTTGGTTTAAAGTGTATTTTTAGACTTGTGGTTATGTTATGGTTTGTCATTATGTTTAAAAAATGGAGTATATATATCTACTCATAGTGAAATGGTCAACCAAACTGAGCATAAACCAAGTGACAACTGTCGAAAAGACCAACTCCGAACTGATTCGAATCATAAATCCTGTTTAGCTAAGTTCCACATAACTTTTAAGTTATACATATGTACATAAATCTATTTATGATTTTAGATTGACGATAACAGTAGTAATGAAATAACTTTAGCAATTGTAAGCCCTCTATGCTTAGAAAAAGTGTACATCATTAGTTAAAAACCCCAGTATAGTCACAACTTGAATGAGGACAATACTTCCTCTGAAGTGGATAAAGAAAATGGCTTCGCTGTAACTTTTTGATTGATAACCAAAATCTTCAATCTTCCTTAAAATTTCCCAGACATCGCCAAGCACATCCAGAATTGCAAAATATATATTTTTTTTTTATATTAAATGCTTTGAAAACTAAAAATACCGCATATCAAATGATTATTTTTCGAGTGTTTCTATTCCTTGTCATACTTAAATATTTTATGTGCTTCTTTTCCACCTAACGACTTTTATTTTTAGGTGTGAGTATCAGCAAACGGGCCTAAGAAGAGGACTAAGAAAAAATAGAATTAGATGTACCAAAATTTGTAAGGAAAAGAATAATTTTATTTTAAATGCAAATATGAATTCCAATATATACTTTAACGTAAGCAGTTTCTTTGCAAATAATACAAACAAATGAAAAAACCACACCTAGTTTAAAAGAAAAAACTTATTATGAACAACACGTTCATTGATTTAATTTTAATTTTCAGCAAAATATGTTACCCTATCTCATCTTGAAGATTAAAACAACAAACAAAAACCTAAATTGGAAAAAATTACTGGATTCAAGGCATTTTATTTACTACCATCAATACATTTTTACACTTGTCAATGACAACGTATATTTCAAATCATCTAGTCATGGATGTTTGAAGCGATTTTCATTTCATCGTTGTTGTTATCAAGAGAAATTCAATTAGCAATAACAATTCATATAGTTATAGAAGTATATGTATGTTTTCTTTTTTATAGATTTATACTATAGTGTAAATGTTTGTACATAGTTAAGTGGTAATTCTTCTTCTTTTTTCATTTGTTTTTGTTTTATATATTGCACCATCAACAATTATCCTTCAAATTAGATTTGACCTCTTTTTGTATTTTTATCAATTTGCAATGACACATGTACATTATGTATGTTGAATTGTAGATACATACGTGTGTCTGCATGCAGAAAACTCATCTTTGCTCTCATACGTACAAGTTAAAGTAGCATGTCTCTTTTCAGAAATGAACTTGAATTAAATTATTGTCCAGAAACAACTATCCACTAACAAAGCACAAAGTAAAATTACTTCCAGCAAGCTACATTCATACATCTACATGTGCAAGTAGGTATAAGATGAAAGTAAAAGAGCAATAATGACTTGTGTCCATTAAGGGTGGGTGTATTAAGTCAAGTTAAGCCACTCTTATATTACACAAGTGATATTGATTTTCTTTTCTCCATAAGAATTATCCTGAGCTTTAGAATTGTTGAATGTGACACTTTGTTCTAAAAATAAAACACAACAAAAGTAATACAAATCCTCCAGCCACTAGAAGTCACAACATGTATTTCCAAATATATTACCATAAGCATTCAGTTTTACAGAGTTACTTTAGTTCTGGTCTACGCAGTTTAGAAAATGCATTCAAAAAATATAATTTGTTTGTCTTAGTTATGAGACGAATTTAGTGGGTGCGAATATTTACAAATAGTATAGTATTCCGTATTTAAAGTATAGACAATGAAACGAAACTGCACCTATTAATCAAGAGTAAAAGGAAATTGAAGCCATGTTTTTATTTTGAACATTACCTCCATTTCCACCACAGTGACTGTTTAAGAATATTGTCATATACGCGAAAATTGTAAGGAGAATCAAATACTATTAAACGTCCCTGGAATATTTATTGAAATGGAATATTTTTCAAAGTAAATACATTCTAAAAAATCCGTAAACGACAAATCTTTGAGTTGAGAAAATAAAAACTTAACACACAGTTGTACAAACTTCCATAAACATTATCTAAAGTAAGATTCCTGGAAAGTGGGAATGGTATGAATATTCAGAATAGAATAATATAAGTTAGGTATAGACGAAATCATAATGAAGTTTAAAGAGTTTATCACATTATTGGAAAATTATATCTAAAAGTTCAACTCAAATACAGATATACAGTGACGAAAATGTATCTTAAAAGTACGATGAAATGTTAAAAGTAATTCGTCTTTTTCGTTATATAATTTATTATTAACTGACTGACTTATTCCAAAGTATAAAAGAAGATAAATCAGAGAAACTTACGAAGCGAATAAAACATTTACACTTTGCTACATTGAACATTTCGTAGTCCTCGAAAATCAAGTTAGTTAAGAAAAACTTTTTTTTAACATTCACGTTATAACTATATTTTAATTTGTACGCAATTTTAAAATATGATACAGTTTTAAAAAAAACCATTTTCTGAACTTTTTAAATTATCAAATTTTTTAAACAAACATGAAAATTAAGAGTACATTTTTGGATTGAATAGAAATTTTGCGTCGGTTTTGAACTCTGAGGGCCGTTTTAGACAATGCTTCGAATTTTATTTTTTCAAAAATACATTAAATTTTAAAGTTTTTAATATTGAATACATAGTTATCATTTATCCAAATTGTACAGATATTTCAGAAGCTATGCATATTTAAAGGATCGTTTTGGGAGCGAGGTCTACGAAAATGTTCAAGTTGCTAAATGTGATCTCCGTAGTAATAACTACAACCTATTATTGTTTACTTCAAAAGTAAATGTTCAATGTAGCTTAAAATGAAACGTACAAAATTGGACAAGTGCAAGAATTTAAATTTTTAATATTTTTCGTAAGATTCTAGTATTTATCTTTCTTTTATACCTTGAAATAAGTCAGTCAGTTAATAATAAATAATATAACGAAAAAAGACGAATTACTCTTAACATCCTATTGCACGTTTAATATACATTTTTAAGTGCTAGGAAACATTTGACCACTTTTGCTCGTCGCTGTTTGTTAGAACTGTAGAAAACTTTTTTTAGTTTATCTCAGAATTAATAAACGAGAGATTGCAGTTACAAAATAGTAATTTAAAAAGAAGTACAATGCTTACTAGATAGCCAGGCGTCCCTATATACCTTACTAACCTACCAAGGATAATATTTTATTTGAAGAATCTATTTTTGGATAAATTAATGATTTTATGTAAAAATTAATGGAAAGAAAAATACTTACCACATATTTTAAGTGGAGCTTCTAATTCTAAAAGAATTGGCTGTGAAAGAAATATTTCTCGCGATTTAAGACACAATCCACGGATTTCGGTTTCTGAGAGTTGGACATTTTTTCCAGGTCGGGCACCACGTACTGAAAATAAAAAGTAAAATTAGTATCAGTTTATTAAGAAAAGCAAATAGAAAACAATTTAAGAAATCTATTTACTGTTTTCTTACAGAGGGAGAATTAACAAAATGTATGTATGTACGTATGTATGTATGTTTGTAGGTCAACCTGTACAATAAAATAACAAGTTGACTGAGACCTATTTAAATATAAAAAATATGAGCGGTTCAATAAGTAATTGAACATTATAGGCCGACTCCACAGGACATAATTTATGTCATGCGGTTCGATCATGACATGAAATCTCCAATGGAGTCGCGATATCTCATCTTATGACATGATGTCAGCGATCTATGTCAGCGGTTTTGTCTTGATATAGATGTCTGACATGAATTTGACAGATGTTTTGTTTTTGTTGCTTTTTTGTGTGCAGCTGACATTTCATCTTATTATTTTTTGATTCTCATGTCGGCAGGTTTTGTTTCGAGCCAAATGTCAGAGTCTTTTGCTTGAATGAAATGTCAAGACATAAACTGCCGAGCAAAGAGAGAAGACATTTCACAGATTTATATGTCAGATATTTAGTTGGCGATACAGATATCTAGTGGAGTCGGCCTGTTACAACTTATAAGCGTGAGATAACAATAAAGGTAATGTGTAAGGTATCTACATATTTTTGGAATTAAGCTTTCCTTAATCATGATTATTAATTATAATTAATTATTAATATTTTTTTTATTAAGAAGGTTCTATGCACTATGTCCTATAGTATAGATGGATGTAAGAAAATAATTGCAATTCGATTTATAAAAACAATATGATAGGAATTGAAACTTCATGAGTGAAATACATACATATTTACCTAAATAGAATGCTCAAAAGCTTACGAGTTTTTAAATCAGTCAATCAAAAAGAATAGTCCATTAGTAGTTTGTTTTACAATTTAAATCCTCTGGGAAGGTACGTACCTATACATACTCCAATTTGTCTATGTCCTCTTCTAAGGACTCAAACAATTTCTCAACTATTTATAAGTAGCCAGTTAAAGAAACATAAAGATACTTTATTGTTTTGCAACGTTAAAGTAAAGTATACACAAATTATTCTGTCCCACCTTAATTATTCTCTTCAATCATTATCTTTTTAAAAACTTTAGCCTCACATATCCATCAGCTCAACTTGTCTTCATTCTCTAAACAACCTGTTTTCTAATTGGATCTAGTTCAAGGCACTTTATTTACTGAGGTTTTATTTATTAAATTTTAATTGTCACCAATATGTGATCTCGCATAAAACAAAACAAAAAAGAGACACCAATTAGTTTTATTAAAAAAAAAGTGTTTAACCGTTGTACATAAAATTATATCCATTTACTCTTATTTATATTCGGTACCGATATTAGGTTAAAATAGAATATAAAAAACGACCTATAAGAGTGTGGGTACGAGAGAAGAGCTACGGCTACAAGATGTAGAAGAAAAGTCTTTCTTTCCTGTTCCTGCACTCTCAGCAAAAAGTATACACACCAACAATACATAGTAGCTCAGCATCAGACATGTTTTCATCGCCTAGCCTATCCTATAAATGTATGTATGTAGATAGGTAAAAGCAAGACGGGCGAGAAGAAAGCGGCTCCAAGATTCAAGCAGCAGCATCATCAAGTTCACTAGATTTCAAAACTATTTACTTATTCCTTCTCTAAGAAAAAAAATAGGACTAAACGACTAAAAAACACATATAAAAAGCGTAATGCGCGTATAGCCATATTTTTGTAACCCCATCTTCGTATGAAAATGGGTTAACTCTCTTGGCTAGGCTACTAAGACTCCTGCCGCCGGAATCGCAACATAGCATAGGCGTTTCCAAAAATTTCGCGTTTTTTTCCTATCTTCTTTAATTTATTATTTGATAAAAAATTAATAAATTCGCAATTACCTTCAAGAAGCCGTGATATTATGCTATCGATGTTCATTAGTTCAGCCATGTTGCTTTCTTTATAATTATTGTTTTCGGGTAAAAATGATTGTGATTCTGAACTCTGGAGTCTAGGTCTGAAGATGCGGCGAATTTTAGTTTTACTTCTTTTATTTATGCACACGATTTTGCCGTTATGTATTAAGAGTCACAATTTAGTGTTATATTGCCTGTGTCAACAGAGATGCAAGAAAATTCGATTTATAAAAATATATAAGATTTAAGTATATAAAACTTTCATTCGGCGTGAAAAGTGGAAAATTTCGATTTCCTGGAGGTTCCTGTGCAGCGATTCAGAAAAAATAAATATTAAAAAAAAACAAAATTTCTACTTCATTGGAAAGCAATTACTCCATTGTGAATGATTAATTTATTTTTTTTTGCTTTAGCATGGGAATTTTTTCTTTCTTTAGTCTTCAGGAAAGTATAGATTTTTTTCTTTTCTTCCACTCGTATATGCGTCACAATCTTTGTAAAACCAATGTAATTGATTTAGTTAACAGTAAATTTAAATTAATTTTGTTAAATTCTTTTCATCACACGCGCTATTTTTAATTGAATGCGAAAGGAAAAAAATATTCTTCACTTCGCCCACACGGTCATCGAAAGAAAGACGATGATGAAAAAATTGGAAATGGATGAAAATTGCTGCTTCGCCTCGCACGAAAAAAAAATAGCAATACGCAACAAAATTGAAATGGAACATGAGAAGACGACAACGAAACGACAGTGTAGAGAATTTCCAATACGAGCCAAAATGAGGCAGATATGCTTGTTTCGAACAATCTACTTCTATCTCCTTCGGGGGGATTATGATGGGAATGAAATTGAAAATCGTAAACGCATTTTTTTCGAGTCAAAGAAAGAAAAAAATCCGATATTTTTTTTGCACTAAATTCGTCGTTTACGTGTATTTTGAATATATTTTACCAAAAAGCACTTTCGAGAGATGTTAACGGATGCCTTTTATCATTTTTGATAAAGAAATTACGGTTTAAATTGCTTCTTTTTTTGTGGAGATTTAATTTGGTTCACCGACAATTTCTTTGCTCAAGAAGCAGATAAAAGAGAACCTTAGAAATGGCGGCGATGTGAAGTGAACGCGAATTGTTCAGTTCAGGTTTTTCGTTCGATTAGTAAGGTTTGGAGTGGAAAATGAGTTAGTGGAATGGTATGGAATTCGAAATTTAGTGGAAGGTACGTGCGTTCGTTTGTGGAAGGGTTTTATTAAGTTGCAGACAAGTGGCGCTAGTAAATATAAGGGTGTGTTCACAAACCTTTAATTATTTTGAAAAGTCGTTTGAACAATACTTGTTATATTTTGTTCAATACTAGTTGTGTTTTATTCACTGCTGTATAGGTAATGCAGCATTCAAGTAAATAAAACGATCAAACTCATTTTACATACATCGCTAGCACAGCTGCCATTATTTTTGCTGGCTCTTTTTCATCAGTAATCAAATTGTTTTTGTTTGCTGAGGGAAATCTTGCTGCGTTAGCTACCCAGCAGTGAATAAAATACATACTAATGCTGACGCAGTCATTTAAAATATCCACATGCGACGAAAATTTAATGTTTTTTTTTTTTGTGTTTATTATTTACACCGATTTATTGAATCCGTATTTAGAATGTGGAGGCAATCAAATACCAATTTTTTGGTTTACACAGTTCATAATTAGCCTTGCATAAACTAAGTGAGAAATAAAACACTCGCGTCATGCGCGGGTAGGATATTTCTTGTAGGCAATTTACTCAAAATATCTGTCAAATTTTCATTTAAAATTAAAATCGACAGTTCCGAGAAGTAAATTGTAAAATTATGTAGGTTTGTATTTATTTTCAACAAATTCAATTCTTAGAAATATATGTAACTACAAAAATAATAACAAAAATTATAATAATAAACATATAATAATAAGATTCTTTTTTATTTAGACACAATGTATTTTATTTCTTTTCTATACCTTGAAATAAATTAAATAAATGCAATATTTTTAAAAAATTTTATTTAAGTATATCTAATAATTTTAATATTTCTTCTTGATTTTAAACACGTTTTCTCTTTTCCAAAATTCTAGAAAGAATTCGTTAATTTTACAAAAAATGGTTCTTCTTTCTTTTTTTACTTATTCTTCTACATTAAGTTAGATGCGGTTCTTATATTTCGTCTTAGGACCCGCTCACAATGACAACAATTCTTAAGGTCTGTAACTACATTACTTATTATTTCATATTCTTACAACCTAATTAATGATTTTTCAGTGCTACATACATATGTCTAATAACCCAATATTTTATTCACACGATTTGCATCATATTAGATACTTAATTTAAATGTTGAAGATTACCCATTACTTTAATTATTTAACCCTGAACTTCAGATTGTATATTGCGCCATCTAATTTAAATAAATTAACATTCAAATAAATTCAATTGGTACCGAATCGAGCCACACGCCAGCGCCAGGCCTGTGAATAAAATAACGTGTAGGACTGTAGGTTTAGTTTAATAACCTGATCAAATAAAACACGCATTGTGAAATAAAAAAACTGATTATTTTTAAAATACGCTTCTGATACAAAAGACTTATTATTCTCTCTTGTTAATTTTTGTTGTTGTTTATATATTGTTGAATGGAATAAAACCGGAGAAGATATTTGAGAAAAATCTAGTAGATACCTACTTTGACAATAAGGCTTGTTGAACTCTTTTGTTTTCATGTTTTTTTTTCATAATAATAATGAGGAAAAATAAAAATAAAATATCTTCTCAGATGAACATACTCGTACAAACCTACACAAGTTTGAGTTATATTCTCTTCTTTTAGTTGTGGGTTTGCGTACAGCTTAACTTCAAGGAGAAATTAATCAATTCGGAATTTCGGATGCAATAACCACAACACGTCGACATCAGGTTTAAAGTTGTTGATTTTTTGTTTCTTTACTTCCGGAACTTGTTTATTGGTTTTATATTATCATCTCTTGGAAGATAAACTTTTATCATGATCGCCATAAACAATGAAGGCAATAAAGAAGAACATTTTAGTGGTCTTTTGTGGGTTTGTTTAGAAGCTGAGGAATTTGTTTTTTTTTTTTACATATTATGTATATATGTATATGTATATACACTGCCAATCACTAGGATGAGGCCACATATTTTTTAATCGATTTTCGTTCTTTATACCTGCTGGAAATTTCGTATCCATACAAATTTACTACATTTGAGTAGGTAGATATTTTCTTTAAAAAAAGTAATAAAATTAAGGGGTTAAATAGAAAAGACTGTTGGAATTTCCCTACATTAATTAAAGAGCTACTTAAAAACAGTATGATAAAGTGCGTCACTTGGATGAGGCCACATGAAAAATCTTATAAAATATCAAAAAAATGAAAGAAATGTTAACAGTTTTTGGTTTTCAAACATTTATTTATTGAGTTTTTCTCAATTAATAATGAGTATGCCCCCCATTTTTCGATATGACCTCTATTAGACGGTTTGGAATGGAATCATAAAGTTTTTTTAAATAGTCAAGTGAAATCTCGTCCCAGGCATCACGGATAGCTTCAATTAAGGAGTCCTTGTCTTCAAATTGTCTACCGCCTTCATAAACTTTTCGAGATAGCCATGCCCATACGTTTTCGATTATGTTCAAGTCCGGTGAATAGGGTGGCCATGGCAAAAGCTCTACGTTTTCTGATAAAATCCAGCTTTTGACAACCCTGGAAGTGTGGATGGGGGCATTGTCTTGTTGGAAAATCAAAGGCAGAATAATTTTCATCTTCGGAAATGACCGTTCCAACAAGCATTTGTAGCTGTTTCCGTTCATTGTTGTAGAAAGAAATTCCAACTCGATTTTGCCATAGTAGGTGATAGCTCCCCACACCATAACACCTGATGTACGGCTGTGATGTCTTCCCAAAATTAGTTCCTCTTTTCTTAAATCATGGAAATAAAAGTTGTAACCATCATCGGGGCCGTCAAGGTTAAACTTTTTTTCATCCGAAAAGACGACGCGTTTCCATTGACATAGTTTTGAGGATCAGCAAGATAGTTGTTTACAACTGTCTTACTTCTGTTCAGCTTCCTTGCTAATTCTCGGCTTGAGAGTCCCATTTCTTTGAAAGCATCGATTTGTCCTCTTTCTGCCACTGTCAACGTCTTTCCGGAACCCATTTGTAATTGAAATTTAATAAAAAGAGTTATTTGTAAAACGTTCTTAAATATTGCAATCAAAATTTTCAAAAAAATTGCTGATGTGATGAGGCAATGGCCTCATCCTAGTGACGCACTTTTTTATATCCTTTTTAGGTAGCTCATTCATTAATGTAGAGAAATTCCAACGGTCTTTTCTAATTAACGCTATAATTGTATCACTTTGTTTTAAGAAAATATGTACCTACTCTCATGTAGTAAAATTTTCCGGGTTAACCAAATTCCAACAGGTATACAGACCGAAAATCGGTTGAAAAATTTGGGCCTCATCCTAGTGATTGGCAGTGTATGTATGTACACATATACATATGTATATATATATATATATATATATATATACATATATACATATATACATATATATATATATTTTTTGAAAGAATGCAAGGTCAGATACAGCTGAATAAACAATACAGTATATATATTTTTTAATATTTTCGAAGTGTAAGGCAATACTACTACTTCTACTTACACAACAAAACGTTTGCTTAAAGTAAGAATGATGAGATTTACATAGATTAAAAAGAATAAGTTCAAGCAAACCACAGCTGATAAACTTTCGCTTTTGGCAAAACACTTACACCGTCTGTCGATCGTGGTCGGGTTGATGTAGGATTTTGGAAAGTAAAAGAATGAATTTACTATGTGACTTTAAGTACAATTCGATCTTATTCCTGACACTTTGACGACTTTGCATTTATTTATGTCAGTTGATCGGTATTTTTTCATCAACAAATTCAAGGAACAGCAGTTTTATGCACAACGTAATTTGACGTATGAGTTGCCAAGGCACAATTAATTCACAAAACAATAAAACAAAACTATAAAATACGAGAGTTAGTGAGTTTTAAATCTGAAATAAAGTCGTAATTTCATATTGACCAATTACCACAAATATTTCATAAAGTTTAAGCTAAACATAATAAACAATATTCATGATCTTGACGAATACGTCTCTATTACTTCGCAAATAAATGTTTATAACTTAATTTAGTGTGGCAGGCGAGTAAAAAAGAACTTAAGTCGTGAAATTGTCACGTAATATGTGCATACTATGTATAATTTATTTATCATGAATTTTTCCAAAAACAAAACCACGCACAAGTCATAAATGTCACCGTGATAGGTGTTTGTCAAACACACAAAAATACTGAAAACAGTAGTACTTCGATGAAAATGAGAGTAAAATATGCAAATATTTTCTACTTCCGCGTTATTTAAGATGGTTTAAGATATTTTCAGTAGTAAAGATTAATCTCACAAATGCTTGTTTAAGATATTAACTCCCAAATCAAAAATGTCATAATCATTCACCAATGTCTTTAAAACTTATGCAACAGCATCACGCGTTGAGGAATTCCAATGTTATACTATCAGTAAAACCTTTAAGTTCACAAAAATTTATTTATTTGATTCAAATATTTAATTATAAACGCTTGCTATGCACCCGAGATGCTAATGATGTTCCACCAAGGCTATTTCTTTTTGTATTGGAATGTTGTACCAACATATATTTTGTGTCGGCATATAATCTTTAATAGGTCAACGACAAGTTGTTTTTCAAAATATGTACTTCTACTATTTAATTATAAATGAAATTGTTGCATAAACTATGCAAAAACATATATGTACCGTACATTGTACATTATGTATGTACATGTATAAACAAATTATTTAAAATATAATGCCTTAAAAGGTATTTACTCGTATGTAGGTTTCTTCATTTTGACATAAGTTTCAATTTCTAACTGTCCTATTGTAGTTTAACATCTATATGTATGTACTATATTCGCTTACTTTCTATGACACCTATTCATTTGATCTCGTTCATTAAACTCGAGTGTGAAAGTTACAACGAATGTAAGGAGAGTAGTTTTTTATTTTTTGACGAAAAAATCGACTTTAGGTACAAAATGGAGGAAAAAACTATTTTTTTTTTTTACAAAATCGACAATTTCTTGGTTGAGTCGCATTTACACATGCATTTAGAGCAAACAAAATTTACTTTCGAAGCAGTCCTCTGCCTTTTCATTTTAAGCTCATAATCATAATACATATTATGTACATTACCATTGTGAGGGCGTATATTTATGTTACGAAAACAGCTGGTGCCCTTTGACAGAACTGGAAGTCAGTAAACTTCTCAACCATGATGTTTCTCCACAAGCCGATAGTTCCACAAATGATAGTAGCAATTAATTTGAAATACCTATGCAAAAAACGAAAATATAAATAATCAAAAACCATAACAACATCCCAAAAGCTTAAAGCAAAAAAAATTATTATCGTACATACCTATATTGTTTTTTTTTTGGGCAAATAAACTACTAACCGCACCATCATGGACATGGAGTATCGATTGACAAAGCCATCAATGCAAGCAAAACTATAGAGACAACAACGGGGACAGCAACAACTGACTTAACTAGCGAACCGACGCGACGCGACCGCCCGGGTTCGACTAGTAATACTGAACCTCTTGAAACTGGCTACACACTCTTCAGGTTTTGGGCATATAAAAGCTCAGATTGAGTAACATCCATTTCAGACTCTAGTTATAATTTAAAGCGAGAACTTTGCGCTTTAACTTTTCCGTTGAGGCAGGCATCACGCACAAAACTGTTTTGTGGTGGCTCAACGAACATTTAACTGCAAAGAGTTGAAGTGTAAACATTGTTGTTGAATTAAACTGTGATTTAAACTTCCATCAAACTCCATCTATTAAAAGTGAATACAAATTATATGGTCCATCTGTGATAAAAGCAAATAAAATGATTGATACGAAAGCAGCAAACAGTGTCGTGGTGTTTTTCATCCTGTGCATTGGATTTGTCGCCAGCATTGAATTGCGTATGTATCTATAGTGTTGCAAAAATGACAATTTTAAGTTTTATCTCTACTTACGATGAAATTACATGTTATATGGAAGTGAATACCGGATTTTTGTTTGGACAATTTTACTACCTGTTTTACTTTAAGCAATCCGTTAAAACCGCATCGCATAATAAATAGATACTATGGGTTACTTCTTGTTATTTGGAACTCAAACCAATCGTTAGGATATTGGCCAATACCCTGTCTGAATATAAAAACATGCTTAAAATGAAAGAAAAAGGATAACTTGTACCCTAGTTTCCTTTAAAACTGTATATTTTCTCAATTTGAGTTTATTAAGTCTATCTAAAAATCTAGAAGAAGCGAAGTGTTTTGTTGTTTCAGTCGGTTTGTTTTGTTTGCTATTACTCATGCAGTTTGAAATGACAATATTTTGTATTTTTACTCGTATTTTATTTTATTAATTCAGATAATGTAAATTTATTTTGTGGTTTCATTTGGAACATAAAAAGTGTTTGTAGTTTTGCATTTTTAATTTTGATTATAATTTTAAGAGCAAGGAAATTTAGAAAAATCCAGATTAAAAAAGATTATTAATACTCTAAAAGTAAGGTCATGTACTTTTAATGATTTATCGAAATGTCGAGCTTCAAACACAATTGATGGGTGACTTATATGATAGACAATGGATAATTGGAAATGTGAAAAGCTGCATGATTGACATTTGCCACAAGATTGGTCTACCTTGGTCTTCATACTCTATTGATGCCCTCACATTTTGTAATGCATTGCTAGGGAGAGACTGGCTTTGCTGACAGTTTTGCTGTGTCAAGGTTTTTCGATAGAGTTTCATATCAATTACATCAATACATATTTGACAAAAAGGTACCTACTTCTCTTCTCTTTTATTTTGTTTATTATAATTACTATCTTTATTTGTTCCAATCTATAAATAAAATAAATAAATTTGTATATAATGTACGTATATGTTTTTTCTTCATTGCATAATAAAAAAACGAAACCCGTGCATCCAATTTTCCACAATTATTTCCGTTACGAATATCAAAACAACAAACAAGTGATCCAAGTGACTAGGCCGTATAAAAGTCTTCTTTTATCATGTCCGCAATATTGCATCACAAAAAATTATTCTCTAACGTAACATTTGCTGTTTTCATCTTAAACTCTCTTGTCCATAAAATTATGGTTTAGTTACTATATGAATATGAACATTTCAGGAAGCACAGAATCAAATCTAAAAACAACTTGACTACCGCTAAACACAAAACTATTTGTCAACCTTATTCACAAATCAAAAAACAACAATTAAACCAAAACAATTCTGAATTTCTAGATCAATGTCATGAACCGGCAGCTTCGATCACAACGACAACGAGAGCCAGACAGACACTCACAACTCACATGAAAGCGAAATCATTTTTCATCAACTTCAGCGTTTCAGTTTCAGTAGACACGCCAAGTCTTTTGAATGTTGGCCAAAAGACCAATAACCTTCTTCCACTGGCAATAGACGCACAGCTCGTCCGGTTTTTATTTTTAACTCTAATGTATGCAGATCTTCGATGAGAAGGGACAAGAGCGGCGATTAAGCGATTTAGTATTATAGTCACGAAGTGAAATGATTAGTGATTAATGAAATTAGAAACCATTATTAATTTTGCAACTTTTATTGACTCAAACATATACACACATATGTACATATGTATGCATGTATCGATTGTTGTTTGATTGAAAGCAATATTGATTGTGGTTTAAATTATAAAATATAAAGTACGAATTTTGTAGTTATCCTTGTAATTAATAGATAGTTTATTGCATCACACTAATTAGCATTTCGTAAACGTAAAGATATTAGTGGAATTTAATCAATCAGCGTGTGTCAATAGACATGACTGATGGGAAAAGATTAATTTGACATTTGTGTGGTTATTTACGAAAAAAATTGCATTATTCTGTGTAAACAATCAAAAAGTTTGTGTTTCTAACAAGAAACTTTGACATTGATTGCCAAAAACTAAATGATTTAATAACTAAGAAGAAATTAATTTTTAAATTTTTTGCTCTGTCAGTTACCACTTACATATGTATGTATGTATATAAAAGCACCTTATCCTAAGATAAAACTTTTTTTTGTTCCATTCAAGTTGATTCTACCGATTATCTGTGCAAAACTTAGCCAAAATTGAATATAATAATTATGATGTTATGAAGCTTAAAAAACGCTCTCACTTGTTGAGTTTGTTTCAAATGGCAATTAAGCAAAATCGATTTGATTAAATCAAGAGAAGATTTTATATTATGTACATATGTATGTATGTATATTATATACATATGTACATACATATGTGTGTATAATATTTTCTTCATAAGCGCTTTGGAATCCTAACATTTCCACACTATTATTTAATAAGTAATAAAAAACACATTAATAAAATCACTTCCTTTTTTATTTTACTTTAAGCTGACACTTTTCTGAAATGCCAGAGAGATGAGAACTTTGACAAATGTCTGGTAGAAGCAGTGAACAAGGCGCTTCCGTTGTTAAAAGATGGTAAGTTGATTTTTTTCAATCATCTTAAAAACAATTTTCAATTCATAAAAACAAATATGACATAATGACATTTTTTGTCAAAAAACAACTTTTTTAACTGGTTCAAACAGATTCCATTTTAATCATAAAACATAGAATTTTAATCGAATTCATGTTTTAATTTAGGAAATGAGGAGTTTGGTATTCCCGTCCTTGAACCCTTGGAAGTGAAGAGCTTGGTTGTTGATGCGGGCACTCCTCCAATAAACCTCAAACAAACTCTCAAGGATGTTAAGATCTATGACTTAATTAGTACCAGTAGAGTCACCAAGTATCGGTAAGTATTTCATTCGTTATTAATCACTTTTAATTAAAGCATTTAATAATATTATACAATACTCTTCTGTCTACAGAACTGATTTGGATAAATATCTGATAATTTGTGACAGTAAAACAGACAGGATGCAAATCTTTGGCGACTACACAATGACCGGAAGGATACTATTATTACCGATCACAGGAAACGGAAAAGCAAACATCACTTTGGTCAATACCAAAATTGAACATCGACTGATTGGCGAACCCTACGAAAAAGATGGCATTAAATATATGAAATTGAAAGAATACAAAATTGAATTCCATCCAAAACGTGTCTATATGAATTTTGAAAATCTATTCAACGACAAAACCCTCTCGGAAACAATGAATAGATTTTTAAATGACAATTGGGAGACTGTTTTTAGTGAGCTTAAAATTGGCTATCAAAAAAATATGGGAAAAATCTTTAGAGATTTATCAAATAAAATCTTTACGAAGGTACCTTTCGATAGAATATTTTTGAGTTGAGTAATTTACTTGTTGTAATTGGTATTTTGTATATTTAATTTCATTATTGTTGTTTTATTAAAAAAAATCACATTGTCATGCTAATTAAGAAGTATTAGACACGAGGGCTTTTATACTCTTATCATCATTATGACTATTTTAAGTTAAAATAAGTTAAGGAATATCTAAATAAAGAAGAAGGCTAAAGAAATATAAATTGTTGTTTGTGAAATCAAAGTGGATTTGTTCTTAACTTGTGTTTGTAATTGTCTGCTTAAATTTCCGACGGCTGTAGTTTATAAAATATTTGAATTTAAATAATTAAATATGTACCTCCCTTTGTCAAATTGACAGAATTACAAGTAACTATTTTTTTTTGTGCACAGCAGAAAATGAGAATTATAATACTTCCTTTTTCGTTTGTATAAACATAAATACTGTGCAATCTACCAATTTAAAAAAATGAGAATTATAATACTTCCTTTTTTGTTTGCATAAACATAAATTCTGTGAAATCTACCAATTTAAAAATTGTTTGAAGTATATTTATTTACAAAATAAATTTCAACTGAACAACTTCTTAAACCTCTTTACTACAAATAAATTTCCGTAAAAAAAAATTTAAAAACTAAACTGAAGGTAAACATTTTCAATTCATAACCAAACAGTTACATTAAACTAAAAAAAGTTAGAAACTTATAAGTTTATGTAGACTGGCATCACTTACCTTTAAACAAATTAACTCTTTCGTCTTATTGGTATAAAATTTAATCAAAACAAACCCAAACAAAATGCAAACATCTCACAATAAAAACGAGACAACAATACCATTTCACTTTGCACATCGTGGTGAAATCAAACCACAAGAAAACAGAGAAGTAAGAAACCCTGTTTCTTAGAAAGTGAGTTTGCGTTTGCCGTTTGGTCGTCGTCGTCGGTGGAAGTAAAATTTTTCCTCGCGAAAATGCAAATCGCGGAGACAAATTAAGATTTTCTCACAATTTTTTTAAGTGAATATCAAACAAAAAACGAACTGTTTTCCGTATGAAAAAAAAAAAAACAAACCGAAAAGTGTAAAAATCGAGAAGAAAAAAAAGTTATACCAACAGAAAATACAGTTCCAAGCTGGAGAGGGTATTGCACTCGTCTCACTCGAGAACGTGATTTGCGGTACTTTACCCACTAATTGATCAATAATGTGTGCAAAAATAAAATTTACTTCTGGTGCAAAGTTCGATATTGTTCATAATTTATAACAAAGTAAATCTCGCGAGAAATTTAGGTGCAAAATAGAAGAAGGAAAAAAAACAAAAAAAAAAGAACCTGTGTGGTGAATACGAAACCATCTACCCATAGTTAAGGGGCGTTTAACTCGTTTTTGACAGCTCATGCATGATTTTGTATTTGTTTTTTTTTTTTTTTTGTGTATTGTTGTTGCTTTCGACGGTATGAGTGTGGTGTGTTGTTGACAGGCTGCGGCTGGATGCTGTTCGTGGTGGCCTACTGTAGTATTGCTTCAGGTTCGGCTTCTTTAAAGAAGGAAAAAACTAATTTTAATTTTCAATTTCAATTTTCTTCCCTGAAAAACGCAAGCGGGATGTTTTGGATTCGCGTCCAACGCAAATAATGGTCGAATTTTCTTTATCACTCCCAAAAAAAAAACATATCACTTGGTCATCGTGCCGTGTAGGTGTTGTATGAGAAGTTTCATTTTTCGTTCAAATTTTGGAAAAATAAGAAAAAAAAAATACAATTCGGGAAATTCGCAGAGAGCGGATTTGCCTAGTGGAAGTCTTGTGCATTTCTGGGAGTGCTCCAGATCCTGCGTTTTTGTGTGTAACAACAACTATCGATTTAGTGCAAATTTTGATATTTTTGAGTGCGTATAGATTTTCGGGTGTGAAATCAAGTGCTAGACCGACGGTACAATATTGTTGAAGGAGTTTCTTTTGTTTTCGTAAGAAGCCCTGATCAAGTATAGTTACGGGCCACTCTGTGCACTGGTTGAATCCTCGCGTCTCTTGAAAAAATAGTTACATTTTTCTTTGCGAAAAATGTTTAACTTTATGAAAAAAGGAACCGGTGAAAAGGACCGGGAAAAATCAGATCGAGAAGAGAAAGAACGAAGAAAGAGAGAGAAAAAGCTGAGAAAGGAAGCAAAAGGAGTTTCGGGTAGTATGAGTACAGAGGAACTACTGCGGTTAGATGAGGTAAAAGGTTTTTTATATGTACCAATCTACTCGTATTTTATATAATTTATTTTAAAATAGATTTTCTTATCGTTTTTTTTTTTGTAATAATTTTTGTGATTATGGTACCATAAGAGGGGGAGGAAATTATAACCGGTAGAAATGCAGGTTGCTACTTGGTGGAATGATAAAAAGTTGTGCAAAACTTGTTCACAGTAAGGAGAATTAAATGACTACCTACCTTACTTACTTAGTTGTGGTGGGTAATTAGGAGTTCATGTTGACTATTTATATGTAGCTTATTAAGTGGCTTTGAGGTAGGGTTACCGACCTTATACTGATGAGAATGACATTTTTGGAAGTAGCTATTAGATGTGGTTCTGTATGACTGGAATCTTTTGCACAAATAAGTATTATGCTCTTGTTGAAGGTATAGGTACCTAGGTAGAGTACCTTGTTTCTATGAATTATGTTCCAAGTGGTTGCCTAAAGGTACGTGACGTACTTGTATAAGGTTTCGAAGATAAGCTATTGAAATTGGAAAAAAACCTATTTTGTAATCTTATATATAAAATTCTCGTGTCACAATGTTTGTTCGCATACTCCTCCGAAACGGCTCGACCGATTCGAATGAAATTTTATATGCATATTCAGTAGGTCTGAGAATCGGCTACCTCTTATTTTTCATATCCCTATGTGGTGAGGGTTGTCCACCACTAACTATTATTTTTGTGACAATTTTTATAAGTTTTTTATAATCTGGCATTACAAAATTCATACAACCCTTAATTTTCACTCTTCATTACCGATCTTTAATTAAAGTTTAATTTATTTTATTGATTTTGTATTCAGTTTTAAAAATTTAAAGAAAATAATTGACTCGGTAGTTTACGATACATGTATAAAGATATATATGTATGTATTCTCAAGTAACTTTATTATTTATTTTTGGGGGTTGTATTTAAATCTGAAAAATTTTCTCCATCCTAAATTGATGACATTATTGAAGTCACGAATTTTTGGTGTGATGTTAATTTGTGCTTCATTTTTTTTTTTCTGTTTAGCATTATAAATGATTTTTATTTGGAACAACATTAACCAATTACTTTCAGAATAACGGAACAAAATGCTACAACAATTAGGACATGAATTTCGGTTGTCCTGCCACTCGATCCACTTTTTTCTAAACAGGCAATGCACAGCTATTTAAAGTCAAGACCATGTATTTCGATTTTTTTTCCAAATAACTATTAGACTGAAGTAAACTCTTTAAAGATTGGATAGAATAGAAGCAGTCATTTTAGCGACGGGAGAGTTTTAATATCTTTTGGATAAGTGATACGAATAACACCGGGCCATCTAGAAACTATAAAAATAATTGCACGGAAAATAGACAACCCAATAAAATATTTTTCCATAGCTTGAATTTGTGCCATAAATCGGGGCGAGACGAAGTTCGCGGGCCCCGCTAGTATGTACAATTGTACATAGATATACTCTTATCTACTTCGTCTGTCGACCTGTATTTCTTTACTCGTTCCTTTAATTTAGTAAATTATTTGGTCAAATTATAGTAAGATTGTTTCTTGTTAGCTTTTTGATGTGGTACCTATCTACGTAAATGTCATTTTGTTCAACAAGATTTTTTTAAATATTGAATTTACCTTTCGACACGATTTTTTATAAATTCTAACTGCATAACAGGCCATAACAGGTAGTACACCTTTTTAAATGTGTTAGGGATTCTAAGTTATACACAATTGTATCGAGTAAAGTGTCAAAGGCAATTGAAATTTGTTGGAATAT
Source organism: Scaeva pyrastri (assembly GCA_905146935.1). Lineage (NCBI taxonomy): Eukaryota > Metazoa > Arthropoda > Insecta > Diptera > Syrphidae > Scaeva > Scaeva pyrastri. The sequence continues at coordinate 46,461,381 of LR989927.1, read as the reverse complement.
TTAAGAGTTTCAGAAGTAATGTAACATTGTGTCGGAAAGTACCTCGTTAGGTAAGTACGCACTTTTTTTGAACATCTACGTAATGAAATAAAATCATTATTGTCCCGATAAGTTTCTTTTTTAAACAGTCATGAGCGATTGGCGTTAAAAACTTCTTCCTTAAACACATGTCTCCGTTTATCGATCTTTTCCAAGACTTTTTTATTTTAGTATTTCTGTTTTGTTTTTCCTTTTGGCATTCTTTCAACCTATTAAAATTGCAACAGTTTAGTTATAATCATACATAGAATGAAAATAAAACAAAATATAATGTTAACAGAATATAGATTTTATCTATATGTATATGGTCGCTATAATTTAAAACAAACAAAGCTATGGTTTTTGAACAAACAGGTTTCCTTAATGTTCCTCATTGTTAATTTTATAAAATAGATTGGAATTGTTTAAGCAATTTAAGCTATGGCCTTATTTAGTAGTCAATCACGCAAGACTGTTGCAAATGTTAGACAGGCATGGGTTTGTGCAAGTGTGCAAGTGTTTGGATTATTTTTATGAATGCAACAAAAGTATCGCTTTAAAATTATTTAAAATATGTACAATATTATAGATAATTATTATAAATTATAGACACGACTTAGACAGAAAGGAACTTGATGCGCAACTGTGGCCAAAGATTTATTTTTGATATTTTCCTTGATTTTAAGTTAGTATGTACATACATACGTAGTAATGAATTTGAAAAGATTAAAGGAGAGCTTAGGTGCGAAAATGGTTTAAGATAATTGTGTTGATACGTACATAGGTAAAAAGATGTATTTTTTTAACTAACAAAAAAATTGCAAAGATCCTTTTTTTATTTCAAACTTTTAACGATTTCTATATAACTAAAACTTTTCAAAATTCATCTCAAACAATGGGATAACTGCTAAGCCTCGACTTTAGTTTTGATAGGTCAATTAGTTAATGAATAAACTTATGTTTTGTTTTTCATTTTATTTTCTATTCTTTAAAATCTTATTGGATGTACATTATGTAGGTTCTACGTAATAGTTCCTATCTATTTGTTTTGTATGTGCACATACATATTTTCCAGATTTGAGACAACATTTTATCCCAATTTAAGCATTGTAATGCGCATGACTTCTCCTGAACTACCTAGATCCTGGATCTACTACATATATTAAGAGTCAATAATATTAAACCTTCTTCACCCTAAATCTTAACTCTCAAGTACGTCGCACACACAACACAATACCAACATTATTTATTGAAAGGAAATAAAATAAACAAAAAATGCGACTCATTGTGAATTCTCACTGTGTGCTAACTTTGAATGAAAGAATTCAGTAGTTTGACAATAAATATATACGACAATTTGTATCAAGAAAGTTTAACTGTTATTTTTTCGTTTAAAATGGAATCAGTAAATGAATACTAATATAGAACTACTAAAACAGTTGAATAGCTTGTAATGTTCTCAATTTGGTTGATGTGTCATTTTCTGCAATACGTCAACTCGGGAAATAGAAGTATTAAATACCTACCTACTAACTAATTAGAGGATAGATTTGAAATGGAAAATAGAAAACAATTATGACATCAGAACTATAAGTTACCTTTGTTAATCAGATTTCCTTCATGTAAACGTTTGCTAAACAACTCGTTCGTGATAACATGTACTCGCACGGTGGATGGAAAAAGATTTCCGCATATATTCGACCTCTATTGGAAATTAAAATTTCAGACTTGAAAAGTCTTTGAAGCCATAGGAAAGTTTTCTTTACCCTTAAGCGAGCAGGTATTGCTCAAACGAAGGGTAAAATGTGCTCCTTTTTTAATTTTTGGAATTTCTCTGTCAAATTTATACATAACTGAATGAATTCCTATAGCACTGAATTTATGATATGAAAAAGGGCATTGGCGTGAGTCAGAATAGAGCTTTTTTAGGTTTCGAATCTAGTAGCGAAAGCATTGAATTTTGTGAATGGTGTTCTGAATTTGTGAATGTTTGGCAGCTAACTATACTCTAAAAATATGTTCAGGAAAATAAAAACAAAACAGTTAAAACTTTTTCTCATTGTATGCGACAGTAAAAACTTAGAAATATTGCCAAGAATTGACTGAGATGTTATTCTGCTGAACTTATCACACTATTTCAAAGGATATTATTATAATTCCCCTCCCAACCCGCGCGCGCAGAGGACATTTTTAATTATTTTTATTTATTTTGATAATTTCTTAAAAACGTATTCTGTATTAGCTTTTAGATTAATTTTATTGTCAATAACCACTCCCAAATATTGAAATTTTTCAACACGTTCTATATTTTCTCCATTAATATGTACAACATTCTGTTCCGTACTATTTATAAACATTTTTTTTTAGTTAAGTTAAGTTTTAATTTATTTTTCTTTAACCATTCATTTATGGCTTTTGAGTTATTGTTTATTTTTATATTACATTTGCGCATATCTTTTCCCGATATAAAAAGAAGGGCTTCATCTGCAAACATACATAGACGACAAAATTTTACCGTTAAGTTTGTATCATCATTAATATATAATTAATTAATCTCTCTTAAAGTCTAAAAAAACTGCAACAACAATATTTTTGCTACCAAACTCAATTTTCCAATTTTCTATCACCCAATTTAACGCGGTTTCACACGAGAAACCCTTTATGGTATGTTATATGTATCTTGAAAAAAAAACACCCTTTCTAAGTTGACACTTTGAGTCTCATAAAAATACGATATAAATCTTAAGTGCTTACATTTGTTAAGAATTGATTACAATTATTTTCTGCATTGACACATACAAGTTGTACTTATATCTGTTTATATATCACGTCTAGTTCTTGAACTTACTCTTATACTACCTAACTAAATTTTTTTATATCATAACCATTTTAATTAAAAGTGTCGCCATCATAGACGAGTTATTTTGTATGTATGTGTCAATGAATCAACATTTAACACCATTGGCACTACAAAATTAGTTTCAATTGCTTCAATAGATTAACGCGCTGTTATGATATTGGAATTTAATTATCATATACATATGTAGTATAGACATAGGTATTTAAGTCATTTATGTTATAAAATCAGGTATTAGAGATACAAAATTTTATTTTGCAATAAGCTACAATAAAAAATTATTCATTCAATAATGAATTGCACTCTCTTTGCTTCTGAGTCCAAAGTGTTCAGTGTTTTACCTCACCATCTCATCGCGATGCATCATTTCAAATCCTTGATTATGGGCAGAGTGCGTAACTTTTTTTATGAGGATGAACCAACCTATCTTCGTATAAGTAAAACCAAATAACTTTTTAACTAATGGAAAAAAAACTTTTGAGTTCTACATCGGGAAAATAAGGAATTTTAGTTTTATACAAGCAGTCCTTGTCGTGATCTTCTTGAAGTCAGGCGCGTATCTTCTCTCTTACTATCATATGCGACAGTAAAAACTTAGAAATATTGCCAAGAATTGACTGAGATGTTATTCTGCTGAACTTATCACACTATTTCAAAGGATATTATTATAATTCCCCTCCCAACCCGCGCGCGCAGAGGACATTTTTAATTATTTTTATTTATTTTGATAATTTCTTAAAAACGTATTCTGTATTAGCTTTTAGATTAATTTTATTGTCAATAACCACTCCCAAATATTGAAATTTTTCAACACGTTCTATATTTTCTCCATTAATATGTACAACATTCTGTTCCGTACTATTTATAAACATTTTTTTTTAGTTAAGTTAAGTTTTAATTTATTTTTCTTTAACCATTCATTTATGGCTTTTGAGTTATTGTTTATTTTTATATTACATTTGCGCATATCTTTTCCCGATATAAAAAGAAGGGCTTCATCTGCAAACATACATAGACGACAAAATTTTACCGTTAAGTTTGTATCATCATTAATATATAATTAATTAATCTCTCTTAAAGTCTAAAAAAACTGCAACAACAATATTTTTGCTACCAAACTCAATTTTCCAATTTTCTATCACCCAATTTAACGCGGTTTCACACGAGAAACCCTTTATGGTATGTTATATGTATCTTGAAAAAAAAACACCCTTTCTAAGTTGACACTTTGAGTCTCATAAAAATACGATATAAATCTTAAGTGCTTACATTTGTTAAGAATTGATTACAATTATTTTCTGCATTGACACATACAAGTTGTACTTATATCTGTTTATATATCACGTCTAGTTCTTGAACTTACTCTTATACTACCTAACTAAATTTTTTTATATCATAACCATTTTAATTAAAAGTGTCGCCATCATAGACGAGTTATTTTGTATGTATGTGTCAATGAATCAACATTTAACACCATTGGCACTACAAAATTAGTTTCAATTGCTTCAATAGATTAACGCGCTGTTATGATATTGGAATTTAATTATCATATACATATGTAGTATAGACATAGGTATTTAAGTCATTTATGTTATAAAATCAGGTATTAGAGATACAAAATTTTATTTTGCAATAAGCTACAATAAAAAATTATTCATTCAATAATGAATTGCACTCTCTTTGCTTCTGAGTCCAAAGTGTTCAGTGTTTTACCTCACCATCTCATCGCGATGCATCATTTCAAATCCTTGATTATGGGCAGAGTGCGTAACTTTTTTTATGAGGATGAACCAACCTATCTTCGTATAAGTAAAACCAAATAACTTTTTAACTAATGGAAAAAAAACTTTTGAGTTCTACATCGGGAAAATAAGGAATTTTAGTTTTATACAAGCAGTCCTTGTCGTGATCTTCTTGAAGTCAGGCGCGTATCTTCTCTCTTACTATCATAATAGTGAAAACTAAAAATTGATCGAAAAAGAGAACGTTGTGTTAGTGATGAAGATCTTACTTCTTCAGACTCTAAAATGACAAAAAAGATATGTTTTCGGGGTTGAAGAATCCAAAAGACAATAATTATCAGACCCCTCTTCAAATCCATCCCGATACAGACCTAAACGACGACGAAATGTCGATCCCATCTTCCTTAAATGTTAAAAAGGCACATACCCCGCCAACCTTATGAAAGAATTTAAAGTTGAAGATTACTTCATTAAAAAAATATCAATCGGTATACAAATTTTTTGTGATTCCCTAGATTCATTTAAATCAGTGTGTGATTCTAAGGAAACAACAATATTAATTCTTCACTCTTGATAATGGCCTAGATGAAATAAAAATTGAAACTCTTAAATCTGAATTAATTAACCTTGGACTTATGTAAATGCAAAGACATACAAATGATTAAGAATACTTATGAAAGATATGTTGAGGTTTTCTACATTGTTTTCTTAGAAAATGGTTCCGTACTTTTACTTTTATGTTACAAATAATTTGACAAAGAAAATATCCTTCGAGATTTCAAAGTTCAGAATTCGCTCCTGGAATGAAAAGCTGGAATATCTTGAGCCAAGTTTCAAACTCATGAAGATAAAGCATATATAAATAATTCTCTTAAATCGTTTACTCCAGAAGAGCCCCTGCTACAGATAAGTATGCATCATGTAACGATGTAGAAATTTACATTAATGGATTGCGGAACAAGCTGCTATACTTCCCAACAGCATGGAAAATGGCAAAAATCATTCCCATTTTAAAACCAGGTAAACCACCTAACGAAACCACCGTCCGTTAGCCTCTTGAGTAACTTAAGCTAATTTTTTGAAAAGGTTATTAAAACAAAGAATAATCAATTCGGATTTCAAGGAAACAGCACTTCCCATCAAGTTTTAAGGATAACAAATCATGTTAAAGATAAATTAACCCAAAAACAAGCTACAGGTCTCGTGCTTCTAGATGTAGAAAAGGCATTTGACAGCATTTGGCATGAAGGTATTCTTCATAAGCTAAGGATTTTCAACTGTCGAATTTTCTTTATTGAAATTATTTAAAGCTTTTTTCAAAATAAATATAAATAATACGCACTCTGACATTAAGAATATTTCTTCGGGAGTTCCACAAGGATCAGTCTTGGCGCCGATCTTATACATCGTGTATGTAGCTGATTTTCCAACTTTTTCTGACTGCCAAACAGCTTTGTTTGCAGATGATACAGCTATCTTTAGCTCCGACGAAATAGGGCATATAGTTGAAAGCACGCTTCAAAATACACTTAACAATATTTTTGACTACTTCCAAACATGGAAAATAAAAATTTTCACTAGAAAAAGAAAAGCTTGTGATTTACCATTTTTAGTCAATTGACAATACAAAATTCCCAAATACCTTGGGTCAATTCTGTCGAATATCTTGATGTATATTTAGACAAGACTTGGACTTATCGGGATCATATAAATAATACACTGAACCTTGCAACCAAAATGCTGTTTCCCCTAATTTGTCGCCGATCATCCCTCAACAATCATAACAAAATAACAATTTTCAAAGTCATCTTTTAAGCAATTGCTCTTTATGCCTGTCCGGTATAAGGAAGTTGTGCAAAATTTCACATTAAAAAACTGCAAAAATCTCAAAACAAAACTTTAAAAATGATGTTTGATTTACTGTGGTATTACCCAACATTACATGAGATAAGTAATGTGTCGCTCATATTAGTAAAAATTAAAAAACTCAACTTAAAGTTTCATAGAAATTGTAATGATTCTGAAAACCCTCTTATTAAAAATTTATATTGATGTTTATTACTGTGATGTGAATTTATAATTTATTTATAAAAATATTGTCTGTTATTTATTACGTACTTGTTAAAACTGTTTATTTTTTTTTTGAAATTAATTAATTTATTTATCTATGTATTGATCTTATTATTTGTTTACTCATTTATTTATTTATTTGTTTATTTATTTACTTAATAATTTATTTATTCTCTTTACTGTCCATTTTTATTTTGTTTTTTGTATTTATTTCTTTATTTATCTATTTATTTATTTGTTTAGTCATTTATTAATTTATTTGTTTCTTCAATATTGAAATATTCAATTAGCTTGTCAGCTCCTTTTTACCAACGCAATATATTATTTTTGAACTTAAACCCACCTTAAAAGTAAACATACTCTACTCCAGTGAAGGTTTTTCTACCTAATTTTCCATCAAATGCTATTAAATTTAAGTTATATTTCTTATTTTTCCATGCAAAGATTGTTTTTTAGTTGTAATTGTAAGATATTATTCCTTTTATCAAATCCCTGAGCAAGCTGTGTATACTTACTTTTATATTACAAATGTAAAATACTCTAATACGAAAATAAATATACATACTACTAGATTTATGCAATTTGTTAGACAAAAAAAGGCGATACATGTATGTAACATATGTATGTAGGTAACTTGTAAATACTGTATTGGTACTCATCAAATTTTCCCTGACTCTCATGTAAGCATGTTTTTTTTCTTCTTGACAAGCGTAGGTGTCACTTCAATACAACTAATTCAATCCGTCAAGCAGAACTTTTAATAGCATTAATTAATTTTTTTTTTATTCATTTTTATTTTACTTCAGCTAGAAAAAAATTCTTAAATCTGGCATATATATCAATAACTTACAACTAAATTACTGGCCCTATGCGGGCGCTCTAAGTTAAACTCATATCTTAATGCTAATGCCTTTCGGCTTGAGAACTAACTTAAAACTAAATATGTATCTATATCTTTTTCATCACCAAGAAGAATTGCAAAAAACTTTGTTTCTCTATCGGTTTTTATTTATTTTGTAAAAAACTTAAAACTAAAAGAAATTAAATAAATAAAAGTAAAGTAAAACTAAAATAATATTAAGTAAAACAAACTTAAAATTAACTTAAAACTAAATTAAAACTAATTTAAAGTAGTTAAGACTACTTATAACTACTTATTTATTTACAACGACTTAAGACCTTTTTTTTTAATTTGTTTTTTTTTTGTAAATTAAGTTGTAATTGTTTAAAGATACCTCGTGAAAACTTATTTTTGGTCGGTTCTATGAAAAACCAGTTTTATTTTTTAACATGCAAAGTGTTAAACTAAGTTTATCAAATAGTGTTAGTTCGGTGATAGACGAGTGTACAATATTTTGGAAAAAGGCAAGAATTCCAACTCGTGATCGATGTCATTATCTAAAACAATTGAAAAACTTTACGACGAGCTTCGAAACATTGAAAAAAGTAAAAATAAGAACACTGAAACATAAAAGAAAAAAGAATCAGATTTTGCGGGGAAATTAAATGATTTGTTTGATATCGCGCACGCAAAAAGCGAAGAAGATAAACAATTTCCACAAAGGCAAAAAGGTCGACCAGGCTGTATGCTTGGAACTGATTCAAAACATGCAGCTAAGAAAAAAAGAAAAGAGGATCGTGAAAAGAAACTTAAGCTTCGAGCTGAAGATAAAAGTGCATCATATAATATCGAAGGTAGGTACAGTGTTTTTTTATATAAATATTTCAGGCTTGAAAAGAGTAAGATTAGAAATTTTAACTCCTAGGCTATCGGCAGCACTTGACAAATGTGAAATTTATTAGTGACAGAGATGCCGTCCACCTCTTGACAGCATGTGTTAAAGCCACTTCCTTAGATCCTTCAAGTTTTGTGATCAACCGTTTCTCCATAAGACTTTCCCGTCAATATTTTCGAAAACAAACCGCTATAGCAACCAAAACTAACTGGAACTGGCATTGAAGTATCGTCTGCAGTGTATGATGTATTGGAAGATTGGTCATTGATAGATAAAGTTCAAGCCTTTGTTTTTGACACAACTGCCCCTGACACTTTCCGTTTAAACGGAGCTTATGTGCAGTTAGAAAATGCAGACATCATATTTTCAAAATAATTCTTCAAAGTGTATTCAACGCATCTAAATTTTATCCGTCATCTGGGCCCGATATTCCTCTGTTTAAAAGGTTCAAAACACATTTGAAAACAATTGATAAGTCACAATTATCTGTATGGTCAGTGGATGAAAAAGCTGTAAGCATCCTAGCAGAAGTAAGGCAAGACATTATATCATTCGCTATGAAAAGGCTGGAAGAAAATTTTCCCCGGGATGATTATAAAGAGTTTCTGGAACTAGTAGTAATTTATTAAGGAGGAAATCCTCCAGGTGGTCTTAAATTATATCATTTGGCACGATGGATGACGAAAGGGATATATTGCCTTGAAATAATCTTGTTTCAGCAACAAATTAAGTTAAACGCAAAAGACAAAAGAGCTTTATCAAATATTTGCTGCTTTATTGTCAAATGAATGCTATACCCAATCATGGCTTTCTGCTGCAGAAGTGGTGCAAGCACCTGTAAACGATATTGATTAAAAAAAAACTTTATTCATATAAAGAAGACGACAAAATTATAGCAGAAACTGCCATAAATAAGTTTCTGAACCATTTATGGTACCATAATGAGGAATGTGCTGCTTTTTCCTTTTTTGATGATCGATTAAGTGTTGAAGAAAAAAAAAGAATGGTTTTAAAAGTTTTTGAAGAAGATTATCAAAATGAAGAAAAAGGTAAGAAGAAATTATGTTTTATTACTAAAAATCTCCCATCAGAATTACTGTCGGTTAAATCCTTAAAAATGTTTGAAAGACTTGGTTTAACGACAGACTTTTTGCAACTTGATCAAATACCTTGGGAGGATCAACCAGAATTTATAAGAGGAAAAGATACAATGTGATCTTAAGAACTGTTAATGACACAGCTGAACGTGGAGTTAAGCTAATGGAGGAGTTTAATAATAAACTCACAAAAAACGAGGATCAAAAGCAATTCCTATTGCAAGTGAGTTTATATCTTTTCAGTTCTCTTTTTAAATTCACTGTTTATAAATTTATAATGTCCTAATATGCATCATTTTAAATTTTCATTAACTTTTATTAAAATTTAAAATTTCCAGACTGTATGATTTTATCGCAAAAAATACCCGGGATGTAGCCGAAAAAATCTGAAAACTCGTTACGAAGACTAAGTTGAATTTTATTTTATGTTTTATATTAGTCATTAATTGAAGTCTTGCTTATTTTGTCTTATAGCACATTATTCTTAGAATTTTCAACTCTTAGCGGCCATGTTAATGTAATCCGTTTTTTTTTTTAATTTTGTCTGTACACGTTTTTAATACAAAGGAACAAAAAAATCTGGTGTTCATTTAAAAACATTTTTTTTTATCCTATATAAATAAGGACCATCCTCTAATACATAGATACAAGTGAAGCTAATACACTGACAATCACTAGGATGAGGCCACATATTTTTTAATCGATTTTCGTTCTTTATACCTGCTGGAAATTTCGTACCCATAAAAATTTACTACATTTGAGTAGGTAGATATTTTCTTTAAAAAAAGTAATAAAATTAAGGGGTTAAATAGAAAAGACTGTTGGAATTTCCCTACATTAATTAAAGAGCTACTTAAAAACAGTATGATAAAGTGCGTCACTTGGATGAGGCCACATGAAAAATCTTATAAAATATCAAAAAAATGAAAGAAATGTTAACAGTTTTTGGTTTTCAAACATTTATTTATTGAGTTTTTCTCAATTAATAATGAGTATGTCCCCCCTTTTTTCGATATGACCTCTATTAGACGGTTTGGAATGGAATCATAAAGTTTTTTTTAAATAGTCAAGTGAAATCTCGTCCCAATCATCACGGATAGCTTCAATTAAGGAGTCCTTGTCTTCAAATTGTCTACCGCCTTCATAAACTTTTCGAGATAGCCATGCCCATACGTTTTCGATTATGTTCAAGTCCGGTGAATAGGGTGGCCATGGCAAAAGCTCTACGTTTTCTGATAAAATCCAGCTTTTGACAACCCTGGCAGTGTGGATGGGGGCATTGTCTTGTTGGAAAATCCAAGGCAGAGGTCCAAAAAAACAAGCATTTGTAGCTGTTTCCGTTCATTGTTGTAGAAAGAAATTCCAACTCGATTTTGCAATAGTAGGTGATAGCTCCCCACACCATAACACCTGATGTACGGCTGTGATGTCTTCCCAAAATTAGTTCCTCTTTTCTTAAATCATGGAAATAAAAGTTGTAACCATCATCGGGGCCGTCAAGGTTAAACTTTTTTTCATCCGAAAAGACGACGCGTTTCCATTGACTGCTCCAAGAGACATGTTCTGTTGCAAAGTTCATTCGCAGCTCCTTGTGTACTTGCTTTAGAACAGGTTTCTTTTTGAGTTTTCTTCTCTGGATAGTACCATCTTTTCTTATTATCCTTCGGACTGTCGAAATACTGGCTGATACTCCGCTTTTGGACCTTATTTTAGTAGCTGTTTGAGTAGAATTTGAAGCAATACGTAAAATTAACGGCTTTTCTCGGGATGTTGTTGCTTAGGCTGTGCGTTCTTTTTGGTTTTTTCCATAGTTTTGAGGATCAGCAAGATCCCATTTCCTTGAAAGCACCGATTTGTCCTCTTTCTGTCACTGTCAACGTCTTTCCGGAACCCATTTGTAATTGAAATTTAATAAAAAGAGTTATTTGTATAACTTTCTTAAATATTGCAACCAAAATTTTGAAAAAAATTGCTGATGTCAATTTCTACAACGAAATATTCGCAATGGCCTCATCCTAGTGACGCACTTTTTTATATCCTTTTTAGGTAGCCCATTCATTAATGTAGGGAAATTCCAACGGCCTTTTCTAATTAACCCTATAATTGTATCACTTTGTTTTAAGAAAATATGTACCTACTCTCATGTAGTAAAATTTTCCGGGTTAAACAAATTCCAACAGGTATCGGACCGAAAATAGGTTGAAAAATATGTGGCCTCATCCTAGTGATTGGCAGTGTATAAGCGTGTTTAAAAAAACACAGAATGTTATTGAAACTAGCTTCCTTTATATTAAAATTTCAAGTCTAAAATCAATAAAATTTAAGTTCGATTGCAATAAATCTATAATCCGGGAGACTTTCTGTGTGTACAAGTACAATATTGCCGATAAGTAATAAAATTTAGACAACAATTATGTACATATGTATGTACTTGAACTAGATATTTCAATCAAGGGCACGAGTACGATAACTTTGGCGCCAAGAAAAATAACGGTTTTTGGTAGAGGGGATCAATACAAGCATTTTTTTTCTGGGAGGGGGTGTCTATCTCCCCCTCATTTTAAAAAATGTATAATACTTAATTGTAAGTATTACCGTTATTTTTTGACAACTCGTTTTTCGTTCAAAGCATTCTTATTTTAAATTACCCCTACCGCCTAAACTGGGGGAGATAGACCCCCCTCCCATAGAAAAAATGCTTATTTCGAACCCCTCTACAAGATTCCGTTATCAAATCTTGGGGCCAAAGTTATCGTTCTCTCCCAACACAATCAGAAAAAAAAAAAACAAAAAAGTTGTCCGAATTGATATCATACGATAAAATGTGTATTAATTTCAATTAAGTGAAATTTGCAAAAATAAAAAAAAAAAGTGAGAATGTAATTTAATATCTTAAATGTTACCTATTATTTGTTTTGTCTAAAGAGGGTGGATTGGGCTAAAAATACGTAGGAATAAAAAAATGTATTGAAATTGAAAATTGATTTTTCAAATGTTTCAGTTTTCTTTATAATGTACATTATGAAGCTTTTATTTTCTTGTGTAAGATACACAAATAATAACACAAAATACCTCTTTATTGTTAGAGCTCTTTATTACAAGTGAAGTTCTTAAAGCTAAAAGAATGTTAACCAAAACATTTCATTACTGCATACATAATGGTGCTTATTTTGACATTCTCATGAATAGTCTATTCGTTAGAATGATTCTATTCGTTCGAAAGAACGTTCTTAATTTTGAGATTCGATCGAATAACATTGAATGAACTTGAAAAAAGATTCATTTTCAGTATCAGCTGTTTGACATTTACTATGTTTTCATTTGAATTAGTATGACCGTTTTACATGTTTTTGTTTCTAAACATTTTATAGATGTTGTATAAAGAATCAAGAAACAAAATAAATAATACATTTTTTCATTATAAAGTAAAGTTAAACCATAAATAAATACATATTTATTACATTTTTTGTGTTGTTTTTGTTTTCAGTTGTTTTGAAACTATTCTTAAAAAAAATAAGTTGTTCATGACTCGTTCTAAATTTTTATTTTTTTCGTACACACTTGGTCACACTAAAGTATCAAACACAAAGGAGAAGTGTTTGTGAAATGTCAAAACCAAAAAGTGAAATCTTTGTTTATTGGTAATTGTTTTGTTTATTGTTAAATAATTTAAATTTGTTTAATAAAAACATAAAATAATTAAATAACAATGAAAATATGGCATTTGTGTTGTTTATTAATGAAGATGGTGCTGAAGAAGTTCAGAGAAGAAGGATAGTAGATGCTTCAAACCCATTGCTATCTCCGGGTTTTTCTTCCATTATTTTAATTAATTTTCCTATGAATTTTGTGAACTTTCGATTTGTGCTATTAAAATTCTAATCGCCGAGTCTCAAAATTAAGTTTCAACGAATTCGACTCACTTTCGAAAGAAAGAGAATGTCAAAATAAGCACCAATATTTTAGTTATTATTTATGTAAAAATCGAATAGAGAGAAACTGTTACATACGAGTATGTTATATTATATTTTTTGAAGTACAGGTGTAAAAAAAAGGTAACGAACAAAAAGTATGCACAATTTCAGCATGGCAGTCATCATATGTGCAAATTGCATAATTTAACTTAATTGAGTTGATTCACTTTACACATATGAAAAGCTTAGTATTCAATTTAATTCAATTTCTCAATTCTATATTCATTTATTACAAGTTATCATTATAAATTTACAAAAGTTTTTATGAATTTTTAAGCATTGGCTTAGCCGTCAGCTCGACTGGTAACTTTAAAATATTTGATATAATTGAATAAGTATGTTTAATGGTATAAAAAGTAAAAAAAAAGGAAAAAAAGATTTAATTTGATTTTATAAATATTTGCATTATGTATAGTCCGTTATTATAAGCATAAGCATTCTGTAACAGTAGCTAGCTCTGACAAATTTGACAAGTTTCGCCCAAGCTTAGTAATACAGTGGCGAGGCGTGAATAATTTCAAAAGGTAAGTCGGAGAAAAATTGGTCACCAAAATATTAAATTCCAAATGATTACTTGATATAATTTCGTGTAATGTGTATCTGCGTATCAATCTTATCAATCTTGCAACTCTAAAGGAATATCAAATAGTTATAAGAGTTTTAAATTGAAATTTAAAAGATTTTTCTTATATTTATAATGTTGAAAGCTACCTATTCATTTTAGTTAACATAAAGTCTTATATTATAAATATAAATTAATCAAATTACTAAAGTTTTCTAACGAAAAACATTTCACACTTTAAGTTTCAAGCTTTCAAATCTAAATTTTCAATACTCAATTTCACACCGAGTGTTGCACTGCGTTCTGCTAGTAATTTGAATTTTTAAATAAGTATAATCCTGTTTACAACTTCCACATTTATTAGGGCCAAATGTTCGACTTTATGAAAGTTGCAGTTGTTTTCTGGACTTTCTGCCAAAAAAAAATAAACCTTATATTCAAGCTACTGGGAAATGAAGTTTCAACCTTCATAAAATAAGTCGGAAAGAAGCGAGTTATTTTATTGCAGAAACATCTTCAACGTCAACCTGCCTGATACATGTTGATTCATAAGCGCAGTGATTGGGAGATGCACAGACACACATTTTTTAAATAAGTCGAAGGAAACCGAGTTATTTGTTTCTATGAAACCCACCACGACCTCAAGCAACATTGACATGCGCATTGCGCATTGCGCATTGCGCATTGCGCAACACACATGAAACATGATTCATCAGCTAGACTCTTGAGTCTTGAGTGAGGTCAAAAGCATGGGGATTGGGGATACACACAAATTCACCAAAAAATAAGTCGATGAAAACCGGGTTATTTTGTCCCATAAGAAAGCGTGTATTAAACAGAGAGGTGTCAAACACAGTGAACAGTATATGAAAGAAGAGGAAAGAGAACAGATTTGTTCTATTGAGGGATATGTTTTGTAACCCGACATATTTCGGGTTATTTTGTTGTTGGTATAGTTTTGTGTTTGTTAAGGAGTAAGTTGAAAAGCAAACATGTGTATACATTGTGTATAGAGTAAAATTGAAAGCAAAGTTGTTAAAGTAATGTTGACAGCGTGTGCAGGTGTGGGATTAAATTATATTCATGTCGCCAGTAGCTTAAATTGTTAAGGATCTAATTTTCAAAAGGTAAGTCGGAAATAATCGACTTATATGGACGCCTCGCCACTGATACATACATATATCTCTGTAATTTGACTATCACAAGCGGCAATAATTATATTAAATTTTCTTAAAATCAATCAATTAAAACTTTGTGGATAAAATAATTAAAAAAGAATATGTATGTCTTTTATATTGGACACTCACAACACCGTATAATTTAAAACTAAATATTTTAAAAATGATGTCAACCCATTTAAAAGTGTTTGGGAAGAATCTTTGTAAGGGTGTCGCGGTCGGTTGTGTTGAATAAACAAAAATTCAATTCAATTAATTTTTATAAATTATTGAGTTTTCTATATCCAATATACATATGTAATAGAAATTTTCAAGAGTTCAAACTTAATTGACAGACCAAGAAACAATGTCAAATACAGGAAAATATTGCAAGACCAAACAAAATTAACAAAACAAAATAAGGCACAGTACAGCACAATAAGTCTCCTTGTGTTCTTTCCTTCATTCTATCCCCAGAAAAAAAAAAACTTAGAAAAGAAAAAAAGAACAAGAGTCCAGAGAGGAAAACGACGAAAATAATAATAAACGGAATCAATTGATCGTTCTGCGATGGCTACAAAGTTTGTTTTTAATTTTGTTCTCCTCTCGATAGGAAAAGAAAGGAAAAGCCATCAGTTGAGGGCTCCACTGCATGGGGCGCACGGTCGCGGGGAACTCTATGGGACGATAATGGAAGATTCTAGTTCTTCTCGATTCGAATGTTCAGAAAATGAAAAAATAAATAAAATTGTAAACAAACAGTAAAAAAACGCACATCCTTATGTAAATACCACCTCATCTCAAGACTTTATACTCGTACATAGGAACACACGTCCAATTAATGACGTGATGATGGTGGAGGAACAGGGAATGATTAACAGACCTACTCCAAGGCAGAAAGGTAACAAGGGGAGAGGCATACAATGGGGGAACAAAATGGTAACACACAAAAACAATATCAATGGGTGGCTTTGGAATGGATATTTTAATGTACAACAGTTTCAATGTGGATCCCTGTATGAGAATGATGAAGTCGCACATTGGAACAACAGTTTTGCAATTTTGGGATAAACTAAAAAAATGTATTTCAAATTTAATTCTTCTAAACAAGTAAAATATTAACCTTTTGTCCAAAAGTGGGGGTATTTGGAGGCCTTTTCAATGCAGGAAATTGGTCATTTTTGTAGGTTCTTTGCTCAAAACGATATAAGACTTGACATTTTCCCTCAGATTTCTAGGTAGTTTATTTTTCCAAATTTGTAATCTTTTTTGTGCCACTTTGCGGGCCTGATGATGATGAGATCTTCTCTGTGCCTGTCTGTATTTTCTGTATCGAATTGGAATGTTCCAATGTAATAAAAACGAGGGGGTTCATCGACCACGAGATTGCGCATTTTCGTCTATCTTCTTTCAATACCTAACTGTTCTCGTTGTGTTTGACGTGCGGTTTTTTGTTTGTTTTGGTTAGGATTTTTCGTTATCTGGGAATTTAATTTCTTTCGGGATTCCACTTCGGGCATCGATGTTTGCTGAAAAAAAAAAACTGACTGTGAGAGGAAAAATTGAGAGGCATGAAAAGCGCATTGTTGGATCAGATTTTATTTGCTTTTATTTTTGAACAAAGTAATGCCATCCTTTGGAGATGATTCTCAAGTTCATTGGCAATGAATGGATGCATTGACAATGAAATTTATGGGCATGTTTTAAAATTTTTTTTTTGTCTTACTCTCAACGATAAGGGAGTTCCCGAGTTAATGTTTTACTCGTGTTTTTTTTATTAATATAATTTTTTATATTGTTGCTACAAAAGACTAATGGAGAAATGGACTTATGGACTAATGGAGGTTCTGCTTTAAGAATTAAGTTTTAAGTAGATGCGTGTTTTTTGTGCGAAAATGATTTTCCTTTTTAGTTTTCAAGAATTTGTTACTTGTTTTTTTTTATAGCATAAAAATACCCACATGCTGAGCAAGGTTAAGGGAGATGGGGACCTACCCATCATAAAAGTTACATTATGATGAAAACTATGTGTTTGTGCTAGAGTTTATCAGCCTCGTGGTTTTACAGTGCAAATGTGCCCTTTTCACGATTGTGGAATATAATTTTAATTACTAAAATGTTAAAATGGAAAACATTCGTGACTTACCTATCTTTTTGCTGTGTCTCAATTAATATTGATATGTCAAAAATATAGCACCGCAGCTTTTCAAAAACTTTATGACATAAAAAAAAGAAAATTCAATGTTTGGAATCGAATTGTCTCCTTTTAAATAAATTTACTGTTAAGCTATAAATTCATTTAAACAAGAAAATGGTTTTAAAAATTATTTTATTTCCTGAGATTTCTTAACTTTTCATTTAATTCTTAATATTTTGCCAGAAATATAATGCATCCTAAAAACATCTTACAAAATGAAAAATGCACTTTTTTTGGCTAACATTAAGAATGTACTTTTTAAGTTGGTTAAAAATTGGTTGAAATCAATATTTTGTGGCTTGCATTGTGACTACAAGACTTTGCAATCTTTCGACAGGAATCGATTTCCAGCACCTCTCACCCGTAGACCAAAATTCATTATTCTTTCTTGGACTGTTACGTCTTTATACGTCGGACCAAAGGTTTTCGATTTGATTTCAGTCTGGCGACTGTACAGGCTATTCCATTACATACAGAAATCATTTTTTGCTAGTTTGTTGGTATGATCGCGTCATTGTTCAGTTGAAATAACAACCATAACGGCATTTCCCCAGAAGCATGAGCAACATTTTTTTCCTGCAGTATTTTCACATAAACATTTGTATCCATTCTACTTTTGAACCAGTGTATGGAGCCAATACCGTAATACGAAAAACAGCCCCGATCATAATGGTTCACACTCCATGTGATGATTTTTGATGAGCATTTGGAATGGTCATATGTTGAGGGTTTCTAACATATGACCTTGATCCTCTTAAACCAAATAACACATTTATGTTAATCGCTTAAAAAGTACCAAGTAAAACTGCAGTGCTATTTTTTGACCGCAGCTGTACCTTTTTAAAAAACTGAGAATATTTATGATATTTTTTTCTGACTTTCATTCCACTGCCTTCATCGTGAAAATGTCAAATCTGAATACCTACATATGTACAGTTCATGTCCTTTTGTCGTTAAAAAAGAAAGTCCACATTGACATTTAATGTGGCAAGTTAAATTAAATTAATTAAAGACTAAATAAATTGTCATGATTAATGCAAACATTAGATAATGCTTTGATGCAGAGACTTTAATCTGTCATACCATTGAAGTTAAAGCGACCTTATCTACCTATAGGGTAGGTCTTCAAAACATAATATAAATTTCATAAAAACTTAAGTATGTAATTAAAATGTTGATGAAAACCGGCAAACAATTATGTGTGTGTATTCCTATTTTGTAATTTGTTTAACAATATTAATTTGCATATTGTTGTGAAGTAAAGTGCATACACCATCTCTAGTGTATCATCATCATCATTGCGGTCATATCACTGTTGTTTTATCCGAATAAGAACGAATGCATTCAAAGATTTGCCAAGAAAACAAAACATGAACCAGTACAACAAAGAAAAACTTCGCAGATTAAGTGCCTTAATTCCGGAACCGAATGCATTTCTGCATTCCATGTTGAATACCTGCGTTTTAAGTCTATATAGTGTTTGTATTTTTCCTTCTTCGAATTGTTACATAAGTTCATTTTTCCTTGCTTGGTAGTCACGCGCACGTTTTTGTCATCTTGTCGAAATGTCACTCTGTCTAGACATATAAATACATACTTCAAACATTGTTGTTTGAAAGTGGGAAAAAAGAACAACTAATTCTCCAAGTGCAACGCTAACTTTGCAAACAAAATGGAGCCATCACTTCTTTGATGATTATAAAAATACTCGTATACACGTCAATGCGCTGCTAACTGGACTCGCGGACCACTTGTAGACTGCATATTTATTACATTTTATTCCCCATGCAAATTACAATCGGGTTTTAAGTACAGATGTGCTTTAATTTTTCAACTATACTAGTGTGTCTATATACTTCGGTCTATGTACATTTATGTGAGTGCAATCAGCCTTCACGACAAACCCCGCGGTACCTAGTCTGTCTCTGGATCGGTCGGTTGGTCTGGTCCCATGGGATGATCTTCCATCATCATCAAACACCAAGGAAAGAGACCGAACACCAAGACTCAAAGTCACTTCACTATATTACAAAACCAAAGCCGCACAGCACTTTTTTGATTTTAGTAACGGAATGTATTTCTCGGGATAATTTACACAACAAACCTAGTTTCTGTTTACACATTTTTTTCGTAATTTCCATAGGAATGGGAAAACCACATCAGAGAATACTGATTGAAGGTACAAAAAATCACACTCGTATAAATAAAGCCCACAAAACCTTATAGTCTTGACGCAGCTACATACTTCAAGCGGGAATACCTCCTATATTCATTACTTTGTTGTGAAACGCAGCAAGCTCAAAAAGAGGGAATCAAAACGAGAAAAGTTTTCTTTGCTGCAATAATATTGTAAGTAGGTATGAATATATTACTCCCATCTATTAGTTTCAAGTCCTAAGTGAGACAACAGTTAATGACACACAATATCTCAATTGACATAGCTTTGGAGTAACTCAAACTACACTGAAAGAAAAGCAAACACCTTTGAATCAAGTCAAGTTGATTGATTTTAAATCAAAGCACTAATGGAAGTTAACTTATTTCATAGTGGCAATGAAATAAAAACGTCTTTTACTGTGAGGGCCTTTATAGATCTAAAAATTAAGATTAATTAATTAAGATTTGTCTTAAATTCTCAAATTTGTCGGACACTGTTGTTTAACATTTCATATGTTGAAACCCTTAAAAAACTTATTCGCTTATAACTTTTCATATCAAAAGAGGTTGAACCAAGATATTCGCTCTTGATTTTTCGATATTCACAAATTTTTCAATATTTTCTGGATAAAGTTTCAAAAAATCTACTAATATATCTGATCTGAGATTATCGATTCTACATAGCTTCGCAGATATTCAAATTTTTAAAATGTATACTCAAAAGGCAGAAAAGAAAATAAGGCAATATGATCACAATTTAAGTATATGAAAGTGTCCTTCATTGAGGCCTTCAAAATCACTTATTAATCACTGATTACAAACAACATCAAGCTATCCACATAAAATGAGATATCCCCTGGTTTTTTGAAGAACATTTCGCCAATTACAGATGTGTTACGTACCATCAATCTTAAAAAATTTGACTGTTTTCTAAAATATACTCTCCAAAGCTCCAGAGGCAAAAGAAATAGGAACGCGATATTAGTTAAGTCTTAAATGTATTGAATATTTAAGTAAATCGAGATATTGGGTCTGCCTTTTATGATACAAATTAAGCTGTTTTATTAGTTAGTTACTATTGTACTTCTTTAAGGTGTAGAAGTATATTCGAGAGATTTTTGAGGTTTTTGTTTAGGTTTCAAGTGCTTGTCTCTACATATTCCCATACATAAATGAACGACTGTAATTTACGTAGACCGATGAAGCTAAACACATGTCATCCATAACTCAAAACGCTCATGAGCTCCACTAAAGGTACTCGTATTCGTACTATTTAGATTCTGGTTTTGATTTCCATAGAAAAATTCTGTTTTTTTCATGGCTTTTAAGTTTTATGTTCCTCGTAACAACTTACTACCGTAAAATAAAAAAAAAACTAATAGACATACCTAGATATAAGTCTGTGGACTGTGGGTGATGCGGCTATACGGTAGTTTGAGCTTTGGAATAGGCTCTGTTCGCACTGGGACGTTTGCCCTCTTGGCCCAGTAATTAAATTGGACGACTGCTGAATTTTAAAGTGTTTTTCTTTTCTTTTCTTTTCTATTTCATTTTCTTTTCGTATTTTATTTGTTATTTTTATAATTTTTGTTGTTGTTGGTGGTGTCATGGTTGGAAGATATACTTTATTTTATTAAGACAGGTTCGGGTTTATGACTTGTGTGTTAAGTCATGTAGTATACCTACAGGTAAAGAATTTAGACATGGGCTTGGGCAAACAGACCGTAGTTGATGTTTACATAAGAAACCACTTCTTGAGTTCATTTCTCAAATGAAAATCTAAGTTTTTGCAAAGTGGAATCGAGAACACCGTCATACCCAGTTGTTGGGTGGTCGCGTTATAAGAATTCAGTAGGTTTTAAGTGGAAACCATGTAGTAACTGAATTCTTAACTGTACGTATAGGGGCATTTCACGTGAAACGGGCAGCAAAAAAAGTGGTGGGTCTTGAAATTGGTTCGTATTTGTCTTATTTAAAACATAAGGAAAAAATAAAAAAAAAATATCAAAATGGCCTAGACTACTTAAAATATGAATTAAATTGCTAACATCCGGTTTTCGGTATAGAAAATGTTTTTTTGCCACGCACAAAAAAACGTGTATCTTCTAAACTTATGGAGATCCCACTATGAAACTTGGCATGTAGTTTCTTTAGGGTTTGGGCTTAAAAATGAGACCTAAACAAAAAAATCAAAAATGCGGAAGTTGGATAAAATCTAATTTGAAATAACTTCCGGTTTTCTATAAGAAAAAAAATCAATTTCCGGTTAAAATTAAAATTCTATTTTTCAATATAATTTATCAGAATTTTTCAAGGAAACCCTTACTCTTAGCATGTCTAAACTTTAAAAGTCCATAACTCCAATACCAGACCTCAAAATTTAAAATCCTTCTGCATTTATTTTAAGACAAAGATGAACCAATTTCAAGACCCACCACAATTTTTGCTGCCAGTTTCACGTGAAATGCCCCTATATGTATGCATGTAAGGTAGTCGTGTCGCTAACCTTTACTTGGTCAGAGAAAATATGAAACTAATAGACGATGACTTAGAAGTAACGGCAATACATGAGACAAGTTGATTTAAAAATAACTTAAAAGAAGTCATTTCTTCGGAAAATTATTTTGAAAACATAGATTTCAAGGCAAAGTTTCCAAAGAAACAATTATTCCCACCAAAATTTACATTTTCTTTAAGATGATGATTGTCACAGGAAATTGTACGGTATACTAATACTGATAAGTTCCTCTAAGACTTATGTACATATGTGTTTTTTAGCTCCAGGAAAAGTTCATATGACTGTTTTCAAAGAAGATGCTAAAAAATTCCGCCTTTAAAGCTCTCATATGCAGTAGAATCTTAACTTAGCACAGTGATCTTTATAAAAAGATGTAAACTCTGCATAAATTTGTATGTTAAGAGAAACAAAATACCAATCACTCGGGAACAAAGTTTCACCTACTAATTTCCACTCTGGCGGATAAATGTTGTTTATTTTTTATTTACACCTTCAACTCTTAATTTCTGTTCTTCTGGAAAAAAGATACATTTAACTTTTAGCTAATGAAGGAATTAGAACGTCTGGTAAAACAACAGTTTTCCTTACAAGTTGCTGCACCAATTCTCTACTCTGTCCCCTGGCGTTAAAGTTTGGCGGCGGGCGGCTCCTTGATTAATGGACTGTCAATTCAAATGCACAAACTTTAACATCTAATCGTGAATTATATCGATAAGACACTTAAAACACAACACTCATCATTCTAAGATTTGTTTGCCTTTTTTACTCTACTCGCTATCATCTAAAAACAATACAAGATACAAAACAAAGATAGAATTAAAAAAAAAAAAAAAACGATCAGAAACACAACACAACACAACACAACATCACCAAACATTTTATGTTTATTTTTTTCTTTTCTTTGCCCGTTCTATATTTCTAGGTCAGAAAAACACTCAAGATTCGTGGTTGCCACAAAGACAGAGTAGAGAAACGAGCCGGCCTCACAGCCGCGGATATTACCGCAGACTTCTTTGCACACCTGGAAGTCGATCGATCTGCTGGTGATGGTGTCGGTGGTGGTAGTAATGTTGAATTGGATCGTGGTAATGAGGAAATCGTTGCTTCTGCAACAACAATTATCGATCGGCTGCCACTATCGGCAAATAATAATGCTGGCGGACCGAGCAGATCGGGAACATCATCGTTTATAAGTCAAAGTCAGTCGGCTGATAGTTCGGATTCGTCAGCAATACATTCCACTATGAATAGCATTAAGGTGAGTTGTTGTTTTTGTTTTAGATAGGTTTAAACATTTATCGATTTGAAAAAATTATTTTGCACATCATCATCTCATCATCATTATATCGAAGATAAATCTTATCTTAAGAGAAAATATGAATTTGTTATAATATGAAATAATTATTGTTCAATTATTCATCTGTCTATCGTTTGGGGTATCGGGTCATATACTAAAAGATGAGAAAGTTCTCACAGTCCGAACTAAAGAGCTTGAACTCGCATGGGAGATCAATCGAGCAGAGTGGAACTCGGACTCAGTTTCATATGCGCTCTATAGCTCAGACTCGATGGATATGAGGTTCTTAAAGCTCTTTGTATAAAATAGTTTAAACTTTAGCTTCTGTGCGATGAAACGAAATTAAAGAAGACATTCGATGTTTATTTTTTATAAAGTTTTTTTATAATCTTTAAAAAAAATTTTCTTTTTTTATTCGATAAATATTTTTCTTTTTAATTGTAATAACTTAATACCTATGAACATTAAACAATTTCTATAGGTACAAGTGCGCACTCTCATAAAACAAAACGAGGACTAAAGATTCAAAATTGTTTTAAACTGGATAAAAATTGGAGAATGTGTTATAAAATCAATATATATAGAAAATGTTTGAACGTTCTTTTAGACTCTTTAAACAGTTTGGAATGAATTTCACTTTAAAAATTTGGCGCTGAAATTAAAAAAAATAGTTTATTAGTTAGTCATTTTCTCATTTTATATAAAAAGAAGACAAATTGGTTATGTACTGACTAAGAGAAAACCCATGCTTAACAATTTTTGAGATCAATCTAATGCAATCAAGTATGGTCAACACTATGAGTTCGACCTCACAAATTGCGACCTATCTCAGTCTCTTTGCATACCACTCTAACAGTCCTATTCTGAGTATCAATTTGATAGTCGATAGTTTCTATCAATAATTTGATAGTTTGATACTATGGTTATCAAGTGGAAATTTTAGATCGATTGTGAATACTTCATTGTGAATGAATATTATTTAATTTGTTTGACGTTTCAAATTTACAAATACTTGTTTGTTATCGGCCACGAAAAGAATAGGTAGTTATTTGTGCAAAAATTTAAGTTGTCCTTTGTTTCTTAAAAATAAATTATTGTAAGTCGACTGCCACTCATGCATTTTTCAGCAAGTGTTGATCCTCCGGGGTTTGAGTTTGGTTTACAATTATTAAATGAAATAACTGAAGAAAACGATTCTGAACAGTTCGACGCAGAAAAGAACTTCAACCTAGTGCAGTCACCAAAAGCTAGTCAACACAAACTAACAACGTAGTATTGTCATTGATTTTTAACCAATGTATTAACAACGGTTATTATCCAAACATTTGGAAACAAGCTATGATCTTTCCAATTGCGAAAAACAAAGCTACGAGAGAAGTTAACAACTTTCGACCTATATCAATTCTTTCGAATCTTGGTAAACTGTTTGAGCGGGTGTTAGCTGAACCATTGAATTGCTTTTGTGAAGACAGGAATATCATTCCACGCAATCAATTTGGTTTTCAAAAAGGAAATTCAACCGAACATGCTTTGCTTTTATTTCAAGACAAGGTCATTCAAAATTTTAGTAATAAAATGTGAGTCTAGATATTGACCTTCAAAAAGCGTTCGATTCACTTTGGCACCGAGGGCTTGTATATAAACTGATAAAGCTCAATTTTCCAAATTGGCCCATCAAAATCATTTTCAGTTTTTTTAACGAACAGAAAAACTTCAATTTTTATTAATTCTGAGCATACAGATCTTTTCAATGTAAACACAGGTGTTCCTCAAGGATCGATATTGGGTCCATCTTTATTCAACATTTATCTCCAAGACTTTCCTATCGCAGACTCCTTCTCGAACGAACCTTAATCAATACATTACGCTGATGACACTATTATATAAGCAAGTGACAGTCGACCGATTTTAGCTCTTAACAAAATTAAACGCAGCTTACAACTAATAGAAAATAATTTCAAAAAATGGAGATTGAAAATAAATAGAAATAAGTGTGGATTGATTTGCTTTAGAAACGCCAGCGGAAAAGGACACTATCTAGCTGTTAAAGAGAGCAAGCTCCTAGATGTCAGAATAAATAGCACAGCAATTCCACTACGTCTACAAACGAAGTACTTAGGAACAAACTTCCAAAACCGTTTTCCATTTAATAAACATGCTAGGGCGGTACCAAAAAAAGCAAAAATGGCTACCGCATTTTTAAAAGTCCTTTTAGCAAAAACTAAAATCCTAATGTACAAAACACTCATTAGGCCGATTCTGACATACGGTGTCAGATTCTGATATTCCATATCACCGACGGTTGCAAATGAATTGGAAATGTTTGAAAGAAAAATATTAAGATTTTGTTGTGGAATGTTCAGATAGCCTGATAAAAAATGGTATTCAAATAACTCAATTTATGAGTCCATTAATACTATACCATATACTATATGATGAAATACCAAATGAATCTTTTGTTTAAAAAACTTTTAAAATTAAATTTGCATACAAAAACCCATTGATAAGATCCCTAATGGACTCTAATGCCAATAACAGTATAGTTGACAAATATTATCTGTCTCCAATTAATATTCTTATGAAGGGTCAATCGCTCTTTTAAGTCCAGATGAAAACGTCAACCTACACATCCTTTTTTATCCCTTCAAATTACAGAGGGTGATACAGTGCCGGTTACTTGAATAGCCCCCCCCCCCCCCCTTTTAAATCGAGTTTAAAGCTCAATATCTTGAAAACTAGTAATGAAAATGACTCTTTTTTTTCTTTTAAATCAAGTTTATTAAATTCTGTAAAAAAGGGAAAGAACGGAATGTATATTAACAGTCTTTATTTTTTATACATTTTAAAGCGATGTGACACAAAAAACTTAAATCAAATTTTGGCTCACTTGAATAGCGCCTCTTCATTTAAAATGAATTTATGAATAGTTTAACACTTTTGAACACTTTTAAATTATATGGAACATAATTATTAACATTATTTTAACGAATTAAAACAAAAATTAGTAATGAGTGGTCCCGCCTTGATTATAAATAACCTCATACATCCTGTTCGGTAGGGAATCATACAATTTTTTGATAAAGTCCAGCGAAATTGAGGCCCAGCTACACTTAATGTCTTCTATTAGCTCATCTTTACTTTCATATTGTTTTCCAGATTCATATACTTTTCGAGCAAGCCACCCCCAAACATTTTCGATAATGTTTAGGTCTGGCGAATATGGTGGCCAACCTAACAATGAGACATTTTGGGGCTCTAGAAATTGTTTTACCACTCTGGCATTGTGGATGGGTGCGTTATCCTGCTGCAATTTCCATGGCAAGTCACCAAACAATTCGGTAATCGAAGGAAAAACCATCTCGAGTACCCCAATGTATGATTGCGCATTCATACGAGGAGTCAGAAACTGGAACTCCAAAGTTCCATAGTACGTTATGGCTCCCCAAAACATAACAACGCCCACTCGGCTGTGCAAACGATCCAATTGATGTTCCTTTTTCCGCAAATCATGGAAATAATAGTTAAACCCATCAGGCCCCTCTAAATTGAATTTTTTTCGTCAGAGAAAACAACACGGTACCATTCCTTACTACATGTCATGTTAGCACATAAACTCAACAGTACATAGTAATACAACATAGATAGCGTAATAGTGAATAATAATGACATAATTATGGTTTTGTGTTAAAAACAATAGGTCTGTTCCAAGTATTTTGTGCACAGAAATTCACATTATTTTAAGCGAGAGAGAAA
The DNA here is from genome assembly GCA_905146935.1 of Scaeva pyrastri. Lineage (NCBI taxonomy): Eukaryota > Metazoa > Arthropoda > Insecta > Diptera > Syrphidae > Scaeva > Scaeva pyrastri. The sequence goes on along the minus strand of LR989927.1, from coordinate 46,434,246 downwards.
CTGTGCACAAAGAAGTGGAACGACAGAACGAACAGAAAATCGCAGACTCTATGAAACTTCAAAAAACTGTCAACAAAAAAAACACGTGAAAAGTAGTAGGGTGGGGAAATTATTTTCTCTCTCAAGAGCTCTCTCTTCTGTGAAATTCTACGAAAAATGTGTAACTTGGAACAGCTTTTCACAGTTTTTCAGTGATTTTCGGCGAATTTCACACACTTGGAACAGACCTAATGTTTTGCCTGAAATAAAGGCTTAAAATCAATCTTTGAAATGATGAGCGATTAAATTTAGGTTTTCGGGCAGTATCTCTGAGTTTCAAGTTGACAGATATCATAGTAAAATTTCAGGGTGACAGATGTCAACGTGCCAGGACAGATGTCAAGGTGACAGAAGTCAAGGTGACAGATGTCAAGGTGGCAGATGTCAAGGTGGCAGATGTCAAGGTGACAGATGTCAAGGTGACAGATGTCAAGGTGACAGATGTCAAGGTGACAGATGTCAAGGTGACAGATGTCAAGGTGACAGATGTCATGGTAACAGATGTCATGGTGACAGATGTCAAGGTGACAGGTGTCAAGGTGACAGATGTGAAGGTGACAGATGTCAAGGTGACAGATGTCAAGGTGACAGATGTCAAGGTGACAGATGTCAAAGTGACAGATGTCAAAGTGACAGATGTCAAAGTGACAGATGTCAAAGTGACAGATGTCAAAGTGACAGATGTCAAGGTGACAGATGTCAAGGTGACAGATGTCAAGGTGACAGATATCAAGGTGACAGATGTCAAGGGTGACAAATGTCAAAGTGACAGATGTCAAAGTGACAGATGTCAAAGTGACAGATGTCAAGGTGACAGATCTTAAAGTGACAGATGTCAAGGTGACAGATCTTAAAGTGACAGATGTCAAGGTGACATATGTCAAGGTGACAGATGTCAAGGTGCCAGATGTCAAGGTGACAGATGTCAAGGATACAGATGCCAAGGTGACAGATGTCTAGGTGACAGATGTCAAGGTGACAGGTGTCCAGGTGACAGATGTCAGAGGTCAAGTTGACAGATGTCAAGGTGACAGATGTCTAGGTGACAGATGTCAAGGTGACAGATGTCAAGGTGACAGATGTCAAAGTGACAGATGTCAAGGTGACATATGTCAAGGTGACAGATGTCAAGGTGACAGATGTCAAGGTGACAGATGTCAAGGTGACAGATGTCAAGGTGACAGATGTCAAGGTGACAGATGTCAAGGTGACAGATGTCAAGGTGACAGATGTCAAGGTGACAGATGTCAAGGTGACAGATGTCAAGGTGACAGATGTCAAGGTGACAGATGTCAAGGTGACATATGGCCAGGCGACAGATGTCAAGGTGACAGATGTCAAGGTGACAGATGTCAAGGTGACAGATGTCAAGGTGACAGATTTCAAAGTGATAGATGTCAAGGTGACAGATCTTAAAGTGACAGATGTCAAGGTGACATATGTCAAGGTGACATATGTCAAGGTGACAGATCTTAAAGTGACAGATGTCAAGGTGACATATGTCAAGGTGACATATGTCAAGGTGACATATGGCCAGGTGACAGATGTCAAGGTGACAGATGTCAAGGTGACAGATGTCAAAGTGACAGGTGTCAAGGTGACAGATGTCAAGGTGACAGATGTCAAGGTGACAGATGTCAAGGTGACAGATGTCAAGGTGACAGATGTCAAGGTGACAGATGTCAAGGTGACAGATGTCAAGGTGACAGATGTCAAGGTGGCAGATGTCAAAGTGACAGATGTCAAGGTGACAGATGTTAAGGTGACAGATGTCAAGGTGACAGATGTCAAGGTGACAGGTGTCAAGATGACAGATGTCAAGGTGACAGGTGTCAAGGTGACAGATGTCAAGGTGACAGATGTCAAGGTGACAGATGTCAAGGTGACAGATGTCAAGGTGACAGATGTCAAGGTGACAGATGTCAAAGTGACAGGTGTCAAGGTGACAGATGTCAAGGTGACAGATGTCAAAGTGACAGATGTCAAGGTGACAGATGTCAAGGTGACAGATGTCAAGGTGGCAGATGTCAAGGTGACAGATGTCAAATTGACAGATGTCAAGGTGACATATGGCCAGGTGACAGATGTCAAGGTGACAGATGTCAAGGTGACAGATGTCAAGGTGACAGATGTCAAGGTGACAGATGTCAAGGTGACAGATGTCAAGGTGACAGATGTCAAGGTGACAGATGTCAAGGTGACAGATGTCAAGGTGACAGATGTCAAGGTGACAGATGTCAAGGTGACAGATGTCAAGGTGACAGATGTCAAAGTGACAGGTGTCAAGGTGACAGATGTCAAGGTGACAGATGTCAAGGTGACAGATGTCAAAGTGACAGATGTCAAAGTGACATATGGCCAGGTGACAGATGTCAAGGTGACATATGTCAAGGTGACAGATGTCAAGGTGACATATGTCAAGGTGACAGATGTCAAGGTGACAGTTATCAAGGTGACAGATGTCAAGGGTGACAAATGTCAAAGTGACAGATGTCAAAGTGACAGATGTCAAAGTGACAGATGTCAAGGTGACAGATCTTAAAGTGACAGATGTCAAGGTGACATATGTCAAGGTGACAGATGTCAAGGTGCCAGATGTCAAGGTGACAGATGTCAAGGATACAGATGCCAAGGTGACAGATGTCTAGGTGACAGATGTCAAGGTGACAGGTGTCCAGGTGACAGATCTTAAAGTGACAGATGTCAAGGTGACATATGTCAAGGTGACAGATGTCAAGGTGACAGATGTCAAGGTGACAGATGTCAAGGTGACAGATGTCAAGGTGACAGATGTCAAGGTGACAGATGTCAAGGTGACAGATGTCAAGGTGACAGATGTCAAGGTGACAGATGTGAAACTGACAGATGTCAAAGTGACAGATGTCAAGGTGTCAGATGTCAAGGTGACAGATGTCAAAGTGACAGATGTCAAGGTGACAGATGTCAAGGTGACAGATGTCAAGGTGATAGATGTCAAGGTGACAGATGTCAAGGTGACAGATGTCAAGGTGAAAGATGTCAAGATGACAGATGTCAAGGTGTCAGATGTCAAAGTGACAGATGTCAAAGTGATAGATGTCAAGGTGACAGATGTCAAGGTGACAGATGTCAAAGTGACAGATGTCAAGGTGACAGATGTCAACGTGACAGATGTCAAGGTGACAGATGTCAAGGTGACAGATGTCAAGGTGACAGATGTCAAGGTGACAAATGTCAAGGTGACAGATGTCAAGGGTGACAGATGTCAAGGTGACAGATGTCAAAGTGACAGATGTCAAAGTGATAGATGTCATGGTGACAGATGTCAAGGTGACAGATGTCAAAGTGATAGATGTCAAATTGACAGATGTCAAGGTGACAGATGTCAAAGTGATAGATGTCAAGGTGACAGATGTCAAGGTGACAGATGTCAAGGTGACAGGTGTCAAGGTGACAGATGTCAAGGTGACAGATGTCATGGTGACATATGGCAAGGTGACAGATGTCAAGGTGACAGATGTCAAGGTGACAGATGTCAAGGTGACAGATGTCAAGGTGGCAGATGTCAAAGTGACAGATGTCAAGGTGACAGATGTCAAGGTGACAGATGTTAAGGTGACAGATGTCAAGGTGACAGATGTCCAATTGACAGATGTCAAAGTGACAGATGTCAAGGTGACAGATGTCAAAGTGACAGATGTCAAGGTGACAGATGTCAAGGTGACAGATGTCAAGGTGACAGATGTCAAGGTGACAGATGTCAAGGTGACAGATGTCAAGGATACAGATGTCAAAGTGACAGATGTCAAGGTGACAGATGTCAAGGTGACAGATGTCAAGGTGACAGATGTCAAGGTGACAGATGTCAAGGTGACAGATGTCAAGGTGACAGGTGTCCAGGTGACAGATGTCAAGGTGACAGATGTCAAGGTGACAGATGTCAAGGTGACAGATGTCAAGGTGATAGATGTCAAGGTGACAGATGTCAAGGTGACAGATGTCAAGGTGACAGAGGTCAAGGTGACAGGTGTCAAGGTGACAGATGTCAAAGTGACAGATGTCAAGGTGACAGATGTCAAGGTGACAGATGTCAAAGTGACAGATGTCAAGGTGACAGATGTCAAAGTGACAGATGTCAAAGTGACAGATGTTAAGGTGACATATGGCAAGGTGACAGATGTCAAGGTGACAGATGTGAAGGTGACAGATGTCAAGGTGACAGATATCAAGGTGACAGATGTCAAGGTGGCAGATGTCAAAGTGACAGATGTCAAGGTGACAGATGTCAAGGTGACAGATGTCAAGGTGACAGATGTCAAATTGACAGATGTCAAAGTGAAAAATGTCAAGGTGACAGATGTCAAAGTGATAGATGTCAAGGTGACAGATGTCAAGGTGACAGATGTCAAGGTGACACATGTCAAGGTGACAGATGTCAAAGTGACATATGGCCAGGTGACAGATGTCAAGGTGACAGATGTCAAGGTGACAGATGTCAAAGTGACAGATGTCAAAGTGACATATGGCCAGGTGACAGATGTCAAGGTGACATATGTCAAGGTGACAGATGTCAATGTGACAGGTGTCAAGGTGACAGATGTCAAGGTGACAGATGTCAAGGTGACAGATGTCAAGGTGACAGATGTCAAGGTGACAGATGTCAAAGTGACAGGTGTCAAGGTGACAGATGTCAAGTTGACATATGGCCAGGTGACTGATGTCAAGGTGACAGATGTCAAAGTGACAGGTGTCAAGGTGACAGATGTCAAGGTGACAGATGTCAAGGTGACAGGTGTCAAGGTGACAGGTGTCAAGGTGACAGGTGTCCAGGTGACAGATGTCAAGGTGACAGATGTCAAGGTGACAGATGTCAAGGTGACAGATGTCAAGGTGACAGATGTCAAGGTGACAGATGTCAAAGTGACAGGTGTCAAGGTGACAGATGTCAAGTTGACATATGGCCAGGTGACTGATGTCAAGGTGACAGATGTCAAGGTGACAGATGTCAAGGTGACAGGTGTCAATGTGACAGATGTCAAAGTGACAGATGTCAAGGTGACAGATGTCAAGGTGACAGATGTCAAGGTGACAGATGTCAAAGTGACAGATGTCAAGGTGACAGATGTCAAGGTGACAGATGTCAAAGTGACAGATGTCAAAGTGACAGATGTCAAGTTGACATATGGCCAGGTGACTGATGTCAAGGTGACAGATGTCAAAGTGACAGGTGTCAAGGTGACAGATGTCAAGGTGACAGATGTCAAGGTGACAGGTGTCAAGGTGACAGGTGTCAAGGTGACAGATGTCAAGGTGACAGATGTCAAGGTGTCAGATGTCAAGGTGACAGATGTCAAGGTGTCAGATGTCAAGGTGACAGATGTCAAGGTGACAGATGTCAAGGTGACAGATGTCAAGGTGACAGATGTCAAGGTGACAGATGTCAAAGTGACAGGTGTCAAGGTGACAGATGTCAAGGTGACAGGTGTGAAACTGACAGATGTCAAGGTGACAGATGTCAAATTGACAGATGTCAAAGGTGACAGATGTCAAGGTGACAGATGTCAAGGTGACAGATGTCAAGGTGACAGGTATCAAGGTGACAGATGTCAAGGTGACAGATGTCAAAGTGACAGATGTCAAAGTGACAGATCTTAAAGTGACAGATGTCAAGGTGACATATGTCAAGGTGACAGATGTCAAGGTGACAGATGTCAAAGTGACAGATGTCAAGGTGACAGATGTCAAAGTGACAGGTGTCAAGGTGACAGATGTCAAGGTGACAGATGTCAAGGTGACAGATGTCAAAGTGACAGGTGTCAAGGTGACAGATGTCAAGGTGACAGATGTCAAGGTGACAGATGTCAAAGTGACAGGTGTCAAGGTGACAGATGTTAAGGTGTCAGATGTCAAGGTGACAGATGTCAAGGTGACAGATGTCAAAGTGACAGGTGTCAAGGTGACAGATGTCAAGGTGACAGATGTCAAAGTGACAGGTGTCAAGGTGACAGATGTCAAGGTGACAGATGTCAAGGTGACAGATGTCAAGGTGACAGGTGTCAAGGTGACAGGTGTCAAGGTGACAGATGTCAAGGTGACAGATGTCAAGGTGTCAGATGTCAAGGTGACAGATGTCATGGTGACAGATGTCAAGGTGACAGATGTCAAGGTGACAGATGTCAAGGTGACAGATGTCAAGGTGACAGATGTCAAGGTGACAGATGTCAAGGTGACAGATGTCAAGGTGACAGATGTCAAGGTGACAGATGTCAAAGTGACAGGTGTCAAGGTGACAGATGTCAAGGTGACAGATGTCAAGGTGACAGATGTCAAAGTGACAGATGTCAAAGTGACAGATGTCAAAGTGACGGATGTCAAAGTGACAGATGTCAAAGTGACAGATGTCAAAGTGACAGATCTTAAAGTGACAGATGTCAAGGTGACATATGTCAAGGTGACAGATGTCAAGGTGACAGATGTCAAAGTGACAGATGTCAAGGTGACAGATGTGAAACTGACAGATGTCAAAGTGACAGATGTCAAAGTGACAGATGTCAAGGTGTCAGATGTCAAGGTGACAGATGTCAAAGTGACAGATGTCAAGGTGACAGATGTCAAGGTGACAGATGTCAAGGTGATAGATGTCAAGGTGACAGATGTCAAGGTGACAGATGTCATGGTGACAGATGTCAAGATGACAGATGTCAAGGTGTCAGATGTCAAACTGACAGATGTCAAAGTGATAGATGTCAAGGTGACAGATGTCAAGGTGACAGATGTCAAGGTGAAAGATGTCAAGGTGACAGATGTCAAGGTGACAGATGTCAAGGTGACAGATGTCAAGGTGACAGATGTCAAGGTGACAGAGGTCAAGGTGACAGATGTCAAGGTGACAGATGTCAAAGTGAAAGATGTCATGGTGACAGATGTCAAGGTGACAGATGTCAAAGTGACAGATGTCAAAGTGATAGATGTCATGGTGACAGATGTCAAGGTGACAGATGTCAAAGTGATAGATGTCAAATTGACAGATGTCAAGGTGACAGATGTCAAGGTGACAGATGTCAAAGTGATAGATGTCAAGGTGACAGATGTCAAGGTGACAGATGTCAAGGTGACAGGTGTCAAGGTGACAGATGTCAAGGTGACAGATGTCATGGTGACATATGGCAAGGTGACAGATGTCAAGGTGACAGATGTCAAGGTGACAGATGTCAAGGTGACAGATGTCAAGGTGGCAGATGTCAAAGTGACAGATGTCAAGGTGACAGATGTCAAGGTGACAGATGTTAAGGTGACAGATGTCAAGGTGACAGATGTCAAGGTGACAGGTGTCAAGGTGACAGATGTCAAAGTGATAGATGTCAAGGTGACAGATGTCAAGGTGACAGATGTCAAGGTGACAGATGTCAAGGTGACAGATGTCAAGGTGACAGATGTCAAGGTGGCAGATGTCAAAGTGACAGATGTCAAGGTGACAGATGTCAAGGTGACAGATGTCAAGGTGACAGGTGTCAAGGTGACAGATGTCAAGGTGACAGATGTCATGGTGACATATGGCAAGGTGACAGATGTCAAGGTGACAGATGTCAAGGTGACAGATGTCAAGGTGACAGATGTCAAGGTGGCAGATGTCAAAGTGACAGATGTCAAGGTGACAGATGTCAAGGTGACAGATGTCAAGGTGACAGATGTCAAGGTGGCAGATGTCAAAGTGACAGATGTCAAGGTGACAGATGTCAAGGTGACAGATGTTAAGGTGACAGATGTCAAGGTGACAGATGTCAAGGTGACAGGTGTCAAGGTGAAAGATGTCAAGGTGACAGATGTCAAGGTGACAGATGTCAAGGTGACAGATGTCAAGGATACAGATGTCAAAGTGACAGATGTCAAGGTGACAGATGTCAAGGTGACAGATGTCAAGGTGACAGGTGTCCAGGTGACAGATGTCAAGGTGACAGATGTCAAGGTGACAGATGTCAAGGTGACAGATGTCAAGGTGACAGAGGTCAAGGTGACAGATGTCAAATTGACAGATGTCAAAGTGACAGATGTCAAAGTGAAAAATGTCAAGGTGACAGATGTCAAAGTGATAGATGTCAAGGTGACAGATATCAAGGTGACAGATGTCAAGGTGGCAGATGTCAAAGTGACAGATGTCAAGGTGACAGATGTCAAGGTGACAGATGTCAAGGTGACAGATGTCAAATTGACAGATGTCAAAGTGACAGATGTCAAAGTGAAAAATGTCAAGGTGACAGATGTCAAAGTGACAGATGTCAAAGTGATAGATGTCAAGGTGACAGATGTCAAGGTGACACATGTCAAGGTGACAGATGTCAAGGTGACAGATATCAAGGTGACAGATGTGAAACTGACAGATGTCAAGGTGTCAGATGTCAAGGTGACAGATGTCATGGTGACAGATGTCAAGGTGACAGATATCAAAGTGAAAGATGTCAAGGTGACAGATGTCAAGGTGACAGATGTCAAGGTGACAGATGTCAAGGTGACAGGTGTGAAACTGACAGATGTCAAGGTGACAGATGTCAAGGTGACAGATGTCAAATTGAGAGATGTCAAAGTGACGGATGTCAAGGTGACAGGTGTCAAGGTGACAGATGTCAAGGTGACAGATGTCAAGGTGACAGATGTCAAAGTGAAAGATGTCAAGGTGACAGATGTCAAAGTGACAGATTTCAAAGTGATAGATGTCAAGGTGACAGATGTCAAGGTGACAGATATCAAATTGACAGATATCAAATTGACAGATGTGAAACTGGCAGATGTCAAGGTGACAGATGTCAAGGTGACAGATGTCAAGGATACAGGTCTTAAAGTGACAGATGTCAAGGTGACATATGTCAAGGTGACATATGTCAAGGTGACAGATGTCAAGGTGACAGATGTCACTTTAAGATCTGTATCCTTGACATCTGTGACAAGGTGACAGATGTCAAAGTGACAGATGTCAAGGTGACAGATGTCAAGGTGATAGATGTCAAGGTGACAGATGTCAAGGTGACAGATGTCAAGGTGACAGATGTCAAGATGACAGATGTCAAGGTGTCAGATGTCAAGGTGACAGATGTCAAGGTGACAGATGTCAAGGTGACAGATGTCAAGGTGACAGATGTCAAAGTGATAGATGTCAAGGTGACAGATGTCAAGGTGACAGATGTGAAACTGACAGATGTCAAGGTGTCAGATGTCAAGGTGACAGATGTCATGGTGACAGATGTCAAGGTGACAGATGTCAAAGTGACAGATGTCAAGGTGACAGATGTCAAGGTGATAGATGTCAAGGTGACAGATGTCAAGGTGACAGATGTCAAGGTGACAGATGTCAAGGTGACAGATGTCAAAGTGATAGATGTCAAGGTGACAGATGTCAAGGTGACAGATGTCAAGCTGACAGATGTCAAGGTGACAGATGTCAAGGTGACAGATGTCAAGGTGACAGGTGTCAGATGTCAAGGTGACAGATGTCAAGGTGACAGGTGTCAAGGTGACAGATGTCAAGGTGACAGATGTCAAGGTGACAGATGTCAAGGTGACAGATGTCAAAGTGACAGATGTCAAGGTGACAGATGTCAAGGTGACAGATGTCAAGGTGACAGATGCCAAATTGACAGATGTCAAAGTGACAGATGTCAAGGTGACAGATGTCAAGGTGATAGATGTCAAGGTGACAGATGTCAAGGTGACAGATGTCAAGGTGACAGATGTCAAGGTGACAGATGTCAAGGTGACAGATGTCAAGGTGACAGATGTCAAGGTGACAGATGTCAAAGTGACAGATGTCAAGGTGACAGATGCCAAGGTGACAGATGTCAAGGTGACAGATGTCAAGGTGACAGATGTCAAGGTGACAGATGTCAAGGTGACAGATGTCAAGGTGACAGATATCAAGATGACAGATGTCAAGGTGACAGATGTCACGGTGACAGATGTCAAGGTGACAGATGTCAAGGTCACAGATGTCAAGGTGAAAGATGTCAAGGTGACAGATGTCAAAGTGATAGATGTCAAGGTGACAGATGTCAAGGTGACAGATGTCAAAGTGACAGATGTCAAGGTGACAGATGTCAAGGTGACAGATGTCAAGGTGACAGATGCCAAATTGACAGATGTCAAAGTGACAGATGTCAAGGTGACAGATGTCAAAGTGATAGATGTCAAGGTGACAGATGTCAAGGTGACAGATGTGAAACTGACAGATGTCAAGGTGTCAGATGTCAAGGTGACAGATGTCAAGGTGACAGATGTCAAGGTGTCAGATGTCAAGATGTCAAGTTGACAGATGTCAAAGTGACAGATGTCAAGGTGACAGATGTCAAGGTGACAGATGTCAAGGTGACAGATGTCAAGGTGACATCTGTCAAGGTGACAGATATCAAGATGACAGATGTCAAGGTGATAGATGTCAAGGTGACAGATGTCAAGGTGACAGATGTCAAGGTGACCGATGTCAAGGTGACAGATGTCAAGGTGACAGATGTCAAGGTGACAGATGTCAAGGTGACAGATATCAAGGTGACAGATGTCAAGGTGACAGATGTCAAGGTGACAGATGTCAAGGTGATAGATGTCAAGGTGACAGATGTCAAGGTGACAGATGTCAAGGTGACAGATGTCAAGGTGACAGATGTCAAGGTGACAGATGTCAAGGTGACAGATGTCAAGGTGACAGATATCAAGATGACAGATGTCAAGGTGACAGATGTCACGGTGACAGATGTCAAGGTGACAGATGTCAAGGTCACAGATGTCAAGGTGAAAGATGTCAAGGTGTCAGATGTCATGGTGACAGATGTCAAGGTGACAGATGTCAAGGTGACAGATGTCAAGGTGTCAAATGTCAAGGTGTCAAGGTGACAGATGTCATGGTGACAGATGTCAAGGTGACAGATGTCAAGGATACAGATGTCAAAGTGACAGATGTCAAGGTGACAGATGTCAAGGTGACAGAGGTCAAGGTGACAGGTGTCAAGGGTGACAAATGTCAAAGTGACAGATGTCAAGGGTGACAGATGTCAAGGGTGACAGATGTCAAAGTGACAGATGTCAAGGATACAGATGTCAAGGTGACAGATGTCTAGGTGACAGATGTCAAGGTGACAGGTGTCCAGGTGACAGATGTCAAGGATACAGATGTCAAAGTGACAGATGTCAAGGTGACAGATGTCAAGGTGACAGATGTCAAGGTGACAGAGGTCAAGGTGACAGAGGTCAAGGTGACAGGTGTCAAGGTGACAGATGTCAAGGTGACAGATGTGAAACTGACAGATGTCGAGGTGACAGATGTCAAGGTGTCAGATGTCAAGGTGACAGATGTCAAAGTGATAGATGTCAAGGTGACAGATGTCAAGGTGACAGATGTCAAGGTGACAGATGTCAAGGTGACAGATGTCAAGGTGACAGATGTCATGGTGACAGATGTCAAGGTGACAGATGTGAAACTGACAGATGTCAAGGTGTCAGATGTCAAGGTGACAGATGTCATGGTGACAGATGTCAAGGTGACAGATGTCAAAGTGAAAGATGTCAAGCTGACAGATGTCAAGGTGACAGATGTCAAGGTGACAGATGTCAAGGTGACAGATGTCAAGGTGACAGATGTCAAGGTGACAGATGTCAAATTGACAGATGTCAAAGTGACAGATGTCAAGGTGACAGGTGTCAAGGTGACAGATGTCAAGGTGACAGATGTCAAAGTGAAAGATGTCAAGGTGACAGATGTCAAAGTGACAGATTTCAAAGTGATAGATGTCAAGGTGTCAGATGTCAAGGTGACAGATATCAAATTGACAGATGTGAAACTGGCAGATGTCAAGGTGACAGATGTCAAGGTGACAGATGTCAAGGATACAGATCTTAAAGTGACAGATGTCAAGGTGACATATGTCAAGGTGACAGATGTCAAGGTGACAGGTGTCAAGGTGACAGATGTCAAGGTGACAGGTGTCAAGGTGACAGATGTCAAAGTGAAAGATGTCAAGGTGACAGATGTCAAAGTGACAGATGTCAAAGTGATAGATGTCAAAGTGATAGATGTCAAGGTGACAGATGTCAAGGTGACAGATGTCAAGGTGACAAATCTCAAGGTGACAGATGTCAAGGTGACAGAGGTCAAGGTGACAGATGTCAAGGTGACAGATGTCTAGGTGACAGATGTCAAGGTGACAGATGTCAAGGGTGACAGATGTCAAAGTGACAGATGTCAAGGGTGACAGATGTTAAAGTGACAGATATCAAGGTGACAGATGTCAAGGTGACAGATGTTAAGGTGACAGATGTCAAGGTGACAGATGTCAAAGTGACAGATGTCAAAGTGACAGATGTCAAAGTGACAGATGTCAAAGTGACAGATGTCAAGGTGACAGATGTCAAGGTGACAGATGTCAAGGTGACAGATGTCAAGGTGACAAATGTCAAAGTGACAGATGTCAAGGGTGACAGATGTCAAGGTGCCAGATGTCAAGGTGACACATGTCAAGGATACAGATGTCAAGGTGACAGATGTCAAGGTGACAGATGTCAAGGTGACAGATGTCAAGGTGACAGATGTCAAGGTGGCAGATGTCAAAGTGACAGATGTCAAGGTGACAGATGTCAAGGTGACAGATGTTAAGGTGACAGATGTCAAGGTGACAGATGTCAAGGTGACAGGTGTCAAGGTGACAGATGTCAAGGTGACAGATGTCAAGGTGACAGATGTCAAGGTGACAGATGTCAAGGTGACAGATGTCAAGGTGACAGATGTCAAGGATACAGATGTCAAAGTGACAGATGTCAAGGTGACAGATGTCAAGGTGACAGGTGTCCAGGTGACAGATGTCAAGGTGACAGATGTCAAGGTGACAGATGTCAAGGTGACAGATGTCAAGGTGACAGAGGTCAAGGTGACAGATGTCAAATTGACAGATGTCAAAGTGACAGATGTCAAAGTGAAAAATGTCAAGGTGACAGATGTCAAAGTGACAGATGTCAAAGTGATAGATGTCAAGGTGACAGATATCAAGGCGACAGATGTCAAGGTGGCAGATGTCAAAGTGACAGATGTCAAGGTGACAGATGTCAAGGTGACAGATGTCAAGGTGACAGATGTCAAATTGACAGATGTCAAAGTGACAGATGTCAAAGTGAAAAATGTCAAGGTGACAGATGTCAAAGTGACAGATGTCAAAGTGATAGATGTCAAGGTGACAGATGTCAAGGTGACACATGTCAAGGTGACAGATGTCAAGGTGACAGATATCAAGGTGACAGATGTGAAACTGACAGATGTCAAGGTGTCAGATGTCAAGGTGACAGATGTCATGGTGACAGATGTCAAGGTGACAGATATCAAAGTGAAAGATGTCAAGGTGACAGATGTCAAGGTGACAGATGTCAAGGTGACAGATGTCAAGGTGACAGATGTCAAGGTGACAGGTGTGAAACTGACAGATGTCAAGGTGACAGATGTCAAGGTGACAGATGTCAAATTGAGAGATGTCAAAGTGACGGATGTCAAGGTGACAGGTGTCAAGGTGACAGATGTCAAGGTGACAGATGTCAAGGTGACAGATGTCAAAGTGAAAGATGTCAAGGTGACAGATGTCAAAGTGACAGATTTCAAAGTGATAGATGTCAAGGTGACAGATGTCAAGGTGACAGATATCAAATTGACAGATATCAAATTGACAGATGTGAAACTGGCAGATGTCAAGGTGACAGATGTCAAGGTGACAGATGTCAAGGATACAGGTCTTAAAGTGACAGATGTCAAGGTGACATATGTCAAGGTGACATATGTCAAGGTGACAGATGTCAAGGTGACAGATGTCACTTTAAGATCTGTATCCTTGACATCTGTGACAAGGTGACAGATGTCAAAGTGACAGATGTCAAGGTGACAGATGTCAAGGTGATAGATGTCAAGGTGACAGATGTCAAGGTGACAGATGTCAAGGTGACAGATGTCAAGATGACAGATGTCAAGGTGTCAGATGTCAAGGTGACAGATGTCAAGGTGACAGATGTCAAGGTGACAGATGTCAAGGTGACAGATGTCAAAGTGATAGATGTCAAGGTGACAGATGTCAAGGTGACAGATGTGAAACTGACAGATGTCAAGGTGTCAGATGTCAAGGTGACAGATGTCATGGTGACAGATGTCAAGGTGACAGATGTCAAAGTGACAGATGTCAAGGTGACAGATGTCAAGGTGATAGATGTCAAGGTGACAGATGTCAAGGTGACAGATGTCAAGGTGACAGATGTCAAGGTGACAGATGTCAAAGTGATAGATGTCAAGGTGACAGATGTCAAGGTGACAGATGTCAAGCTGACAGATGTCAAGGTGACAGATGTCAAGGTGACAGATGTCAAGGTGACAGGTGTCAGATGTCAAGGTGACAGATGTCAAGGTGACAGGTGTCAAGGTGACAGATGTCAAGGTGACAGATGTCAAGGTGACAGATGTCAAGGTGACAGATGTCAAAGTGACAGATGTCAAGGTGACAGATGTCAAGGTGACAGATGTCAAGGTGACAGATGCCAAATTGACAGATGTCAAAGTGACAGATGTCAAGGTGACAGATGTCAAGGTGATAGATGTCAAGGTGACAGATGTCAAGGTGACAGATGTCAAGGTGACAGATGTCAAGGTGACAGATGTCAAGGTGACAGATGTCAAGGTGACAGATGTCAAGGTGACAGATGTCAAAGTGACAGATGTCAAGGTGACAGATGCCAAATTGACAGATGCCAAGGTGACAGATGTCAAGGTGACAGATGTCAAGGTGTCAGATGTCAAGTTGACAGATGTCAAAGTGACAAATGTCAAGGTGACAGATGTCAAGGTGACAGATGTCAAGGTGACAGATGTCAAGGTGACATCTGTCAAGGTGACAGATATCAAGATGACAGATGTCAAGGTGATAGATGTCAAGGTGACAGATGTCAAGGTGACAGATGTCAAGGTGACCGATGTCAAGGTGACAGATGTCAAGGTGACAGATGTCAAGGTGGCAGATGTCAAGGTGACAGATATCAAGGTGACAGATGTCAAGGTGACAGATGTCAAGGTGACAGATGTCAAGGTGACAGATGTCAAGGTGACAGATGTCAAGGTGACAGATGTCAAGGTGACAGATGTCAAGGTGACAGATGTCAAGGTGACAGATATCAAGATGACAGATGTCAAGGTGACAGATGTCACGGTGACAGATGTCAAGGTGACAGATGTCAAGGTCACAGATGTCAAGGTGAAAGATGTCAAGGTGTCAGATGTCATGGTGACAGATGTCAAGGTGACAGATGTCAAGGTGACAGATGTCAAGGTGTCAAATGTCAAGGTGTCAAGGTGACAGATGTCATGGTGACAGATGTCAAGGTGACAGATGTCAAGGATACAGATGTCAAAGTGACAGATGTCAAGGTGACAGATGTCAAGGTGACAGAGGTCAAGGTGACAGGTGTCAAGGGTGACAAATGTCAAAGTGACAGATGTCAAGGGTGACAGATGTCAAGGGTGACAGATGTCAAAGTGACAGATGTCAAGGATACAGATGTCAAGGTGACAGATGTCTAGGTGACAGATGTCAAGGTGACAGGTGTCCAGGTGACAGATGTCAAGGATACAGATGTCAAAGTGACAGATGTCAAGGTGACAGATGTCAAGGTGACAGATGTCAAGGTGACAGAGGTCAAGGTGACAGAGGTCAAGGTGACAGGTGTCAAGGTGACAGATGTCAAGGTGACAGATGTGAAACTGACAGATGTCGAGGTGACAGATGTCAAGGTGTCAGATGTCAAGGTGACAGATGTCAAGGTGACAGATGTCAAGGTGACAGATGTCAAAGTGATAGATGTCAAGGTGACAGATGTCAAGGTGACAGATGTGAAACTGACAGATGTCAAGGTGTCAGATGTCAAGGTGACAGATGTCAAGGTGACAGATGTCAAGATGACAGATGTCAAGGTGTCAGATGTCAAGGTGACAGATGTCAAGGTGACAGATGTCAAGGTGACAGATGTCAAGGTGACAGATGTCAAAGTGATAGATGTCAAGGTGACAGATGTCAAGGTGACAGATGTGAAACTGACAGATGTCAAGGTGTCAGATGTCAAGGTGACAGATGTCATGGTGACAGATGTCAAGGTGACAGATGTCAAAGTGACAGATGTCAAGGTGACAGATGTCAAGGTGATAGATGTCAAGGTGACAGATGTCAAGGTGACAGATGTCAAGGTGACAGATGTCAAGGTGACAGATGTCAAAGTGATAGATGTCAAGGTGACAGATGTCAAGGTGACAGATGTCAAGCTGACAGATGTCAAGGTGACAGATGTCAAGGTGACAGATGTCAAGGTGACAGGTGTCAGATGTCAAGGTGACAGATGTCAAGGTGACAGATGTCAAAGTGACAGATGTCAAAGTGATAGATGTCAAGGTGACAGATGTCAAGGTGACAGATGTGAAACTGACAGATGTCAAGGTGTCAGATGTCAAGGTGACAGATGTCATGGTGACAGATGTCAAGGTGACAGATGTCAAGGTGACAGATGTCAAGGTGACAGATGTCAAAGTGACAGATGTCAAGGTGACAGATGTCAAGGTGACAGATGTCAAGGTGACAGATGCCAAATTGACAGATGTCAAAGTGACAGATGTCAAGGTGACAGATGTCAAGGTGATAGATGTCAAGGTGACAGATGTCAAGGTGACAGATGTCAAGGTGACAGATGTCAAGGTGACAGATGTCAAGGTGACAGATGTCAAGGTGACAGATGTCAAGGTGACAGATGTCAAGGTGACAGATGTCAAAGTGACAGATGTCAAGGTGACAGATGCCAAATTGACAGATGCCAAGGTGACAGATGTCAAGGTGACAGATGTCAAGGTGTCAGATGTCAAGATGTCAAGTTGACAGATGTCAAAGTGACAAATGTCAAGGTGACAGATGTCAAGGTGACAGATGTCAAGGTGACAGATGTCAAGGTGACATCTGTCAAGGTGACAGATATCAAGATGACAGATGTCAAGGTGATAGATGTCAAGGTGACAGATGTCAAGGTGACAGATGTCAAGGTGACCGATGTCAAGGTGACAGATGTCAAGGTGACAGATGTCAAGGTGGCAGATGTCAAGGTGACAGATATCAAGGTGACAGATGTCAAGGTGACAGATGTCAAGGTGACAGATGTCAAGGTGACAGATGTCAAGGTGACAGATGTCAAGGTGACAGATGTCAAGGTGACAGATGTCAAGGTGACAGATGTCAAGGTGACAGATATCAAGATGACAGATGTCAAGGTGACAGATGTCACGGTGACAGATGTCAAGGTGACAGATGTCAAGGTCACAGATGTCAAGGTGAAAGATGTCAAGGTGTCAGATGTCATGGTGACAGATGTCAAGGTGACAGATGTCAAGGTGACAGATGTCAAGGTGTCAAATGTCAAGGTGTCAAGGTGACAGATGTCATGGTGACAGATGTCAAGGTGACAGATGTCAAGGATACAGATGTCAAAGTGACAGATGTCAAGGTGACAGATGTCAAGGTGACAGAGGTCAAGGTGACAGGTGTCAAGGGTGACAAATGTCAAAGTGACAGATGTCAAGGGTGACAGATGTCAAGGGTGACAGATGTCAAAGTGACAGATGTCAAGGATACAGATGTCAAGGTGACAGATGTCTAGGTGACAGATGTCAAGGTGACAGGTGTCCAGGTGACAGATGTCAAGGATACAGATGTCAAAGTGACAGATGTCAAGGTGACAGATGTCAAGGTGACAGATGTCAAGGTGACAGAGGTCAAGGTGACAGAGGTCAAGGTGACAGGTGTCAAGGTGACAGATGTCAAGGTGACAGATGTGAAACTGACAGATGTCGAGGTGACAGATGTCAAGGTGTCAGATGTCAAGGTGACAGATGTCAAAGTGATAGATGTCAAGGTGACAGATGTCAAGGTGACAGATGTCAAGGTGACAGATGTCAAGGTGACAGATGTCAAGGTGACAGATGTCATGGTGACAGATGTCAAGGTGACAGATGTGAAACTGACAGATGTCAAGGTGTCAGATGTCAAGGTGACAGATGTCATGGTGACAGATGTCAAGGTGACAGATGTCAAAGTGAAAGATGTCAAGCTGACAGATGTCAAGGTGACAGATGTCAAGGTGACAGATGTCAAGGTGACAGATGTCAAGGTGACAGATGTCAAATTGACAGATGTCAAAGTGACAGATGTCAAGGTGACAGGTGTCAAGGTGACAGATGTCAAGGTGACAGATGTCAAAGTGAAAGATGTCAAGGTGACAGATGTCAAAGTGACAGATTTCAAAGTGATAGATGTCAAGGTGTCAGATGTCAAGGTGACAGATATCAAATTGACAGATGTGAAACTGGCAGATGTCAAGGTGACAGATGTCAAGGTGACAGATGTCAAGGATACAGATCTTAAAGTGACAGATGTCAAGGTGACATATGTCAAGGTGACAGATGTCAAGGTGACAGGTGTCAAGGTGACAGATGTCAAGGTGACAGGTGTCAAGGTGACAGATGTCAAAGTGAAAGATGTCAAGGTGACAGATGTCAAAGTGACAGATGTCAAAGTGATAGATGTCAAAGTGATAGATGTCAAGGTGACAGATGTCAAGGTGACAGATGTCAAGGTGACAGATGTCAAGGTGACAAATCTCAAGGTGACAGATGTCAAGGTGACAGAGGTCAAGGTGACAGATGTCAAGGTGACAGATGTCTAGGTGACAGATGTCAAGGTGACAGATGTCAAGGGTGACAGATGTCAAAGTGACAGATGTCAAGGGTGACAGATGTTAAAGTGACAGATATCAAGGTGACAGATGTCAAGGTGACAGATGTTAAGGTGACAGATGTCAAGGTGACAGATGTCAAAGTGACAGATGTCAAAGTGACAGATGTCAAAGTGACAGATGTCAAAGTGACAGATGTCAAGGTGACAGATGTCAAGGTGACAGATGTCAAGGTGACAGATGTCAAGGTGACAAATGTCAAAGTGACAGATGTCAAGGGTGACAGATGTCAAGGTGCCAGATGTCAAGGTGACACATGTCAAGGATACAGATGTCAAGGTGACAGATGTCAAGGTGACAGATGTCAAGGTGACAGATGTCAAGGTGACAGATGTCAAGGTGGCAGATGTCAAAGTGACAGATGTCAAGGTGACAGATGTCAAATTGACAGATGTCAAATTGACAGATGTCAAATTGACAGATGTCAAAGTGACAGATGTCAAATTGACAGATGTCAAAGTGACAGATGTCAAAGTGAAAAATGTCAAGGTGACAGATGTCAAAGTGACAGATGTCAAAGTGATAGATGTCAAGGTGACAGATGTCAAGGTGACACATGTCAAGGTGACAGATGTCAAGGTGACAGATATCAAGGTGACAGATGTGAAACTGACCGATGTCAAGGTATCAGATGTCAAGGTGACAGATGTCATGGTGACAGATGTCAAGGTGACAGATGTCAAGGGTGACAAATGTCTAGGTGACAGATGTCAAGGTGACAGATGTCAAAGTGAAAGATGTCAAGGTGACAGATGTCAAAGTGACAGATGTCAAAGTGATAGATGTCAAAGTGATAGATGTCAAGGTGACAGATGTCAAGGTGACAGATGTCAAGGTGACAAATCTCAAGGTGACAGATGTCAAGGTGACAGATGTCAAGGTGACAGATATCAAATTGACAGATGTGAAACTGGCAGATGTCAAGGTGACAGATGTCAAGGTGACAGATGTCAAGGATACAGATCTTAAAGTGACAGATGTCAAGGTGACATATGTCAAGGTGACATATGTCAAGGTGACAGATGTCAAGGTGTCAAGGTGACAGATGTCAAAGTGAAAGATGTCAAGGTGACAGATGTCAAAGTGACAGATGTCAAAGTGATAGATGTCAAAGTGATAGATCTCAAGGTGACAGATGTCAAGGTGACAGAGGTCAAGGTGACAGATGTCAAGGTGACAGATGTCTAGGTGACAGATGTCAAGGTGACAGATGTCAAGGGTGACAGATGTCAAAGTGACAGATGTCAAGGGTGACAGATGTC
The DNA here is from genome assembly GCA_905146935.1 of Scaeva pyrastri. Taxonomy (NCBI): domain Eukaryota; kingdom Metazoa; phylum Arthropoda; class Insecta; order Diptera; family Syrphidae; genus Scaeva; species Scaeva pyrastri. The sequence goes on along the minus strand of LR989927.1, from coordinate 46,414,144 downwards.
AAAGTGACAGATATCAAGGTGACAGATGTCAAGGTGACAGATGTTAAGGTGACAGATGTCAAGGTGACAGATGTCAAAGTGACAGATGTCAAAGTGACAGATGTCAAAGTGACAGATGTCAAAGTGACAGATGTCAAGGTGACAGATGTCAAGGTGACAGATGTCAAGGATACAGATGTCAAGGTGACAGATGTCAAGGTGACAGATGTCAAGGTGACAGATGTCAAGGTGACAGATGTCAAGGTGGCAGATGTCAAAGTGACAGATATCAAGGTGACAGATGTCAAGGTGACAGATGTCAAATTGACAGATGTCAAAGTGACAGATGTCAAATTGACAGATGTCAAAGTGACAGATGTCAAAGTGAAAAATGTCAAGGTGACAGATGTCAAAGTGAAAGATGTCAAAGTGATAGATGTCAAAGTGACACATGTCAAGGTGACACATGTCAAGGTGACACATGTCAAGGTGACAGATGTCAAGGTGACAGATATCAAGGTGACCGATGTTAAGGTGTCAGATGTCAAGGTGACAGATGTCATGGTGACAGATGTCAAGGTGACAGATGTCAAGGGTGACAAATGTCTAGGTGACAGATGTCAAGGTGACAGATGTCAAAGTGAAAGATGTCAAGGTGACAGATGTCAAAGTGACAGATGTCAAAGTGATAGATGTCAAAGTGATAGATGTCAAGGTGACAGATGTCAAGGTGACAGATGTCAAGGTGACAGATGTCAAGGTGACAAATCTCAAGGTGACAGATGTCAAGGTGACAGATGTCAAGGTGACAGATATCAAATTGACAGATGTGAAACTGGCAGATGTCAAGGTGACAGATGTCAAGGATACAGATCTTAAAGTGACAGATGTCAAGGTGACAGGTGTCAAGGTGACAGATGTCAAGGTGACAGGTGTCAAGGTGACAGATGTCAAAGTGAAAGATGTCAAGGTGACAGATGTCAAAGTGACAGATGTCAAAGTGATAGATGTCAAAGTGATAGATGTCAAGGTGACAGATGTCAAGGTGACAGATGTCAAGGTGACAGATGTCAAGGTGACAAATCTCAAGGTGACAGATGTCAAGGTGACAGAGGTGAAGGTGACAGATGTCAAGGTGACAGATGTCTAGGTGACAGATGTCAAGGTGACAGATGTCAAGGGTGACAGATGTCAAAGTGACAGATGTCAAGGGTGACAGATGTCAAAGTGACAGATATCAAGGTGACAGATGTCAAGGTGACAGATGTTAAGGTGACAGATGTCAAGGTGACAGATGTCAAAGTGACAGATGTCAAAGTGACAGATGTCAAGGGTGACAGATGTCAAGGGTGACAGATGTCAAAGTGACAGATGTCAAGGATACAGATGTCAAGGTGACAGATGTCTAGGTGACAGATGTCAAGGTGACAGGTGTCCAGGTGACAGATGTCAAGGATACAGATGTCAAAGTGACAGATGTCAAGGTGACAGATGTCAAGGTGACAGATGTCAAGGTGACAGAGGTCAAGGTGACAGAGGTCAAGGTGACAGGTGTCAAGGTGACAGATGTCAAGGTGACAGATGTGAAACTGACAGATGTCGAGGTGACAGATGTCAAGGTGTCAGATGTCAAGGTGACAGATGTCAAAGTGATAGATGTCAAGGTGACAGATGTCAAGGTGACAGATGTCAAGGTGACAGATGTCAAGGTGACAGATGTCAAGGTGACAGATGTCATGGTGACAGATGTCAAGGTGACAGATGTGAAACTGACAGATGTCAAGGTGTCAGATGTCAAGGTGACAGATGTCATGGTGACAGATGTCAAGGTGACAGATGTCAAAGTGAAAGATGTCAAGCTGACAGATGTCAAGGTGACAGATGTCAAGGTGACAGATGTCAAGGTGACAGATGTCAAGGTGACAGATGTCAAGGTGACAGATGTCAAGGTGACAGATGTCAAGGTGACAGATGTCAAATTGACAGATGTCAAAGTGACAGATGTCAAGGTGACAGGTGTCAAGGTGACAGATGTCAAGGTGACAGATGTCAAAGTGACAGATTTCAAAGTAATAGATGTCAAGGTGTCAGATGTCAAGGTGACAGATATCAAATTGACAGATGTGAAACTGGCAGATGTCAAGGTGACAGATGTCAAGGTGACAGATGTCAAGGATACAGATTTTAAAGTGACAGATGTCAAGGTGACATATGTCAAGGTGACATATGTCAAGGTGACATATGTCAAGGTGACAGATGTCAAGGTGACAGGTGTCAAGGTGACAGATGTCAAGGTGACAGGTGTCAAGGTGACAGATGTCAAAGTGAAAGATGTCAAGGTGACAGATGTCAAAGTGACCGATGTCAAAGTGATAGATGTCAAAGTGATAGATGTCAAGGTGACAGATGTCAAGGTGACAGATGTCAAGGTGACAGATGGCAAGGTGACAGATGTCAAGGTGACAAATCTCAAGGTGACAGATGTCAAGGTGACAGAGGTCAAGGTGACAGATGTCAAGGTGACAGATGTCTAGGTGACAGATGTCAAGGTGACAGATGTCAAAGTGACAGATGTCAAGGGTGACAGATGTTAAAGTGACAGATATCAAGGTGACAGATGTCAAAGTGACAGATGTCAAGGTGACAGATGTCAAGGTGACAGATGTCAAGGTGACAGATGTCAAGGGTGACAAATGTCAAAGTGACAGATGTCAAGGGTGACAGATGTCAAGGTGCCAGATGTCAAGGTGACACATGTCAAGGATACAGATGTCAAGGTGACAGATGTCAAGGTGACAGATGTCAAGGTGACAGATGTCAAGGTGACAGATGTCAAGGTGGCAGATGTCAAAGTGACAGAGGTCAAGGTGACAGATGTCAAGGTGACAGATGTCTAGGTGACAGATGTCAAGGTGACAGATGTCAAGGGTGACAGATGTCAAAGTGACAGATGTCAAGGGTGACAGATGTTAAAGTGACAGATATCAAGGTGACAGATGTCAAAGTGACAGATGTCAAGGTGACAGATGTCAAGGTGACAGATGTCAAGGTGACAGATGTCAAGGGTGACAAATGTCAAAGTGACAGATGTCAAGGGTGACAGATGTCAAGGTGCCAGATGTCAAGGTGACACATGTCAAGGATACAGATGTCAAGGTGACAGATGTCAAGGTGACAGATGTCAAGGTGACAGATGTCAAGGTGACAGATGTCAAGGTGGCAGATGTCAAAGTGACAGATGTCAAATTGACAGATGTCAAATTGACAGATGTCAAAGTGACAGATGTCAAATTGACAGATGTCAAAGTGACAGATGTCAAATTGACAGATGTCAAAGTGACAGATGTCAAAGTGAAAAATGTCAAGGTGACAGATGTCAAAGTGACAGATGTCAAAGTGATAGATGTCAAGGTGACAGATGTCAAGGTGACACATGTCAAGGTGACAGATGTCAAGGTGACAGATATCAAGGTGACAGATGTGAAACTGACCGATGTCAAGGTGTCAGATGTCAAGGTGACAGATGTCATGGTGACAGATGTCAAGGTGACAGATGTCAAGGGTGACAAATGTCTAGGTGACAGATGTCAAGGTGACAGATGTCAAAGTGAAAGATGTCAAGGTGACAGATGTCAAAGTGACAGATGTCAAAGTGATAGATGTCAAAGTGATAGATGTCAAGGTGACAGATGTCAAGGTGACAGATGTCAAGGTGACAGATGTCAAGGTGACAAATCTCAAGGTGACAGATGTCAAGGTGACAGATGTCAAGGTGACAGATATCAAATTGACAGATGTGAAACTGGCAGATGTCAAGGTGACAGATGTCAAGGTGACAGATGTCAAGGATACAGATCTTAAAGTGACAGATGTCAAGGTGACATATGTCAAGGTGACATATGTCAAGGTGACAGATGTCAAGGTGACAGGTGTCAAGGTGACAGATGTCAAGGTGTCAAGGTGACAGATGTCAAAGTGAAAGATGTCAAGGTGACAGATGTCAAAGTGACAGATGTCAAAGTGATAGATGTCAAAGTGATAGATGTCAAGGTGACAGATGTCAAGGTGACAGATGTCAAGGTGACAGATGTCAAGGTGACAAATCTCAAGGTGACAGATGTCAAGGTGACAGAGGTCAAGGTGACAGATGTCAAGGTGACAGATGTCTAGGTGACAGATGTCAAGGTGACAGATGTCTAGGGTGACAGATGTCAAAGTGACAGATGTCAAGGGTGACAGATGTCAAAGTGACAGATATCAAGGTGACAGATGTCAAGGTGACAGATGTTAAGGTGACAGATGTCAAGGTGACAGATGTCAAAGTGACAGATGTCAAAGTGACAGATGTCAAAGTGACAGATGTCAAAGTGACAGATGTCAAGGTGACAGATGTCAAGGTGACAGATGTCAAGGATACAGATGTCAAGGATACAGATGTCAAGGTGACAGATGTCAAGGTGACAGATGTCAAGGTGACAGATGTCAAGGTGGCAGATGTCAAAGTGACAGATGTCAAGGTGACAGATGTCAAGGTGACAGATGTCAAGGTGACAGATGTCAAATTGACAGATGTCAAAGTGACAGATGTCAAATTGACAGATGTCAAAGTGACAGATGTCAAAGTGAAAAATGTCAAGGTGACAGATGTCAAAGTGAAAGATGTCAAAGTGATAGATGTCAAGGTGACAGATGTCAAGGTGACAGATGTCAAGGTGACAGATGTCAAAGTGACAGATGTCAAGGTGACAGATGTCAAAGTGACAGATGTCAAGGTGACAGATGTCAAGGTGACAGATGTCATGGTGACAGATGTTAAGGTGACAGATGTCAAGGTGACAGATGTCAAGGATACAGATATCAAAGTGACAGATGTCAAGGTGACAGATGTCAAAGTGACAGATGTCAAGGTGACAGATGTCAAGGTGACAGATGTCAAGGTGACAGATGTCAAGGTGATAGATGTCAAGGTGATAGATGTCAAGGTGACAGATGTCAAGGTGACAGATATCAAGATGACAGATGTCAAGGTGACAGATGTCAAGGTGACAGATATCAAGATGACAGATGTCAAGGTGACAGATGTCAAGGTGACAGATGTCAAGGTGACAGATGTCAAGGTGACAGAGGTCAAGGTGACAGAGGTCAAGGTGACAGGTGTCAAGGTGACAGATGTCAAGGTGACAGATGTCAAGGTGACAGATGTCAAGGTGACAGATATCAAGATGACAGATGTCAAGGTGACAGATGTCAAGGTGACAGATGTCAAGGTGACAGATGTCAAGGTGACAGAGGTCAAGGTGACAGAGGTCAAGGTGACAGGTGTCAAGGTGACAGATGTGAAACTGGCAGGTGTCAAGGTGACAGATGTCAAGGTGACAGATGTCAAGGTGACAGATGTCAAAGTGACAGATGTCAAGGTGACAGATGTCAAGGTGACAGAGGTCAAGGTGACAGGTGTCAAGGTGACAGATGTCAAAGTGACAGATGTCAAGGTGTCAGATGTCAAGGTGACAGATGTCAAGGTGACAGATGTCAAGGTGACAGATGTCAAGGTGACAGATATCAAGGTGACAGATGTGAAACTGACAGATGTCAAGGTGACAGATGTCAAGGTGACAGATGTCAAGGTGACAGATGTCAAAGTGATAGATGTCAAGGTGACAGATGTCAAGGTGACAGATATCAAGGTGACAGATGTGAAACTGACAGATGTCAAGGTGTCAGATGTCAAGGTGACAGATGTCATGGTGACAGATGTCAAGGTGACAGATGTCAAAGTTACAGATGTCAAGGTGACAGGTGTGAAACTGACAGATGTCAAGGTGATAGATGTCAAGGTGACAGATGTCAAGGTGACAGATGTCAAGGTGACAGATGTCAAGATGACAGATGTCAAGGTGTCAGATGTCAAGGTGACAGATGTCAAGGTGACAGATGTCAAGGTGACAGATGTCAAGGTGACAGATGTCAAGATGACAGATGTCAGATGTCAAGGTGACAGATGTCAAGGTGACAGATGTCAAAGTGATAGATGTCAAGGTGACAGATGTCAAGGTGACAGATATCAAGGTGACAGATGTGAAACTGACAGATGTCAATATGTCAGATGTCAAGGTGACAGATGTCATGGTGACAGATGTCAAGGTGACAGATGTCAAAGTGACAGATGTCAAGGTGGCAGATGTCAAAGTGACAGATGTCAAGGTGACAGATGTCAAGGTGACAGATGTCAAAGTGAAAAATGTCAAGGTGACAGATGTCAAAGTGAAAAATGTCAAGGTGACAGATGTCAAGGTGACAGATGTCAAAGTGACAGATGTCAAGGTGCCAGATGTCAAGGTGACAGATGTCAAGGATACAGATGTCAAGGTGACAGATGTCATGGTGACAGATGTCAAGGTGACAGATGTCAAGGTGACAGATGTCAAGGATACAGATGTCAAGGTGACAGATGTCATGGTGACAGATGTCAAGGTGACAGATGTCAAAGTGACAGATGTCAAGGTGACAGATGTCAAATTGACAGATGTCAAAGTGACAGATGTCAAAGTGAAAAATGTCAAGGTGACAGATGTCAAAGTGACAGATGTCAAGGTGTCAGATGTCAAGGTGACAGATGTCAAGGTGACAGATGTCAAGGTGACAGATGTCAAGGTGACAGATATCAAGGTGACAGATGTGAAACTGACAGATGTCGAGGTGACAGATGTCAAGGTGTCAGATGTCAAGGTGACAGATGTCAAAGTGATAGATGTCAAGGTGACAGATGTCAAGGTGACAGATATCAAGGTGACAGATGTGAAACTGACAGATGTCAAGGTGACAGATGTCAAAGTGACAGATGTCAAGGTGACAGATGTCAAGGTGATAGATGTCAAGGTGACAGATGTCAAGGTGACAGATGTCAAGGTGACAGATGTCAAGGTGACAGATGTCAAGATGACAGATGTCAAGGTGTCAGATGTCAAGGTGACAGATGTCAAGGTGACAGATGTCAAGGTGACAGATGTCAAGATGACAGATGTCAGATGTCAAGGTGACAGATGTCAAGGTGACAGATGTCAAGGTGACAGATGTCAAGGTGACAGATGTCAAAGTGATAGATGTCAAGGTGACAGATGTCAAGGTGACAGATATCAAGGTGACAGATGTGAAACTGACAGATGTCAATATGTCAGATGTCAAGGTGACAGATGTCATGGTGACAGATGTCAAAGTGACAGATGTCAAAGTGACAGATGTCAAAGTGACAGATGTCAAGGTGACAGATGTCAAAGTGACAGATGTCAAGGTGCCAGATGTCAAGGTGACAGATGTCAAGGATACAGATGTCAAGGTGACAGATGTCATGGTGACAGATGTCAAGGTGACAGATGTCAAGGTGACAGATGTCAAGGTGACAGATGTCAAGGTGACAGATGTCAAGGTGACAGATGTCAAATTGACAGATGTCAAAGTGACAGATGTCAAAGTGAAAAATGTCAGGTGACAGATGTCAAGGTGACAGATGTCAAGGTGACAGATGTCAAGGTGACAGATGTCAAGGTGACAGATGTCAAGGTGACAGATGTCAAGGTGACAGATGTCAAGGTGACAGGTGTGAAACTGACAGATGTCAAGGTGACAGGTGTGAAACTGACAGATGTCAAGGTGACAGATGCCAAATTGACAGATGTCAAGGTGACAGATGTCAAGGTGACAGATATCAAGGTGACAGATGTCAAGGTGACAGATGTCAAGGTGACAGATTCAAGGTGACAGATGTCAAGGTGACAGATGTGATAGATGTCAAGGTGACAGATATCAAGGTGACAGATGTGAAACTGACAGATGTCAAGGTGATAGATGTCAAGGTGACAGATGTCAAGGTGACAGATGTCAAGGTGACAGATGTCAAGGTGACAGATGTCAAGGTGACAGATGTCAAGATGACAGATGTCAAGGTGTCAGATGTCAAAGTGACAGATGTCAAGGTGACAGATGTCAAGGTGACAGATGTCAAGGTGACAGATGTCAAAGTGATAGATGTCAAGGTGACAGATGTCAAGGTGACAGATGTCAAGGTGACAGATGTGAAACTGACAGATGTCAAAGTCACAGATGTCAAAGTCACAGATGTCAAGGTGACAGATGTCAAGGTGATAGATATCAAGGTGACAGATGTCAAAGTGAAAGATGTCAAGGTGACAGATGTCAAAGTGACAGATGTCAAAGTGATAGATGTCAAGGTGACAGATGTCAAGGTGACAGATGTCAAGGTGACAGGTATCAAGGTGACAGATGTCAAGGTGACAGATGTCAAGGTGACAGATGTCGAGGTGACAGATGTCAAGGTGTCAGATGTCAAGGTGACAGATGTCAAAGTGATAGATGTCAAGGTGACAGGTGTCAAGGGTGACAAATGTCAAGGGTGACAAATGTCAAAGTGACAGATGTCAAAGTGACAGATGTCAAGGTGACAGATGTCAAGGTGCCAGATGTCAAGGTGACAGATGTCAAGGATACAGATGTCAAGGTGACAGATGTCTAGGTGACAGATGTCAAGGTGACAGGTGTCCAGGTGACAGATGTCAAGGATACAGATGTCAAAGTGACAGATGTCAAGGTGACAGATGTCAAGGTGACAGAGGTCAAGGTGACAGAGGTCAAGGTGACAGGTGTCAAGGTGACAGATGTCAAAGTGACAGATGTCAAGGTGTCAGATGTCAAGGTGACAGATGTCAAGGTGACAGATGTCAAGGTGACAGATGTCAAGGTGACAGATATCAAGGTGACAGATGTGAAACTGACAGATGTCGAGGTGACAGATGTCAAGGTGTCAGATGTCAAGGTGACAGATGTCAAAGTGATAGATGTCAAGGTGACAGATGTCAAGGTGACAGATATCAAGGTGACAGATGTGAAACTGACAGATGTCAAGGTGACAGATGTCAAATTGACAGATGTCAAAGTGACAGATGTCAAGGTGACAGATATCAAGGTGACAGATGTGAAACTGACAGATGTCGAGGTGACAGATGTCAAGGTGACAGATGTCAAGGGTGACAAATGTCAAAGTGACAGATGTCAAGGGTGACAGATGTCAAGGTGCCAGATGTCAAGGTGACAGATGTCAAGGATACAGATGTCAAGGTGACAGATGTCAAGGTGACAGATGTCAAGGTGACAGATGTCAAGGTGGCAGATGTCAAAGTGACAGATGTCAAGGTGACAGATGTCAAGGTTACAGATGTCAAATTGACAGATGTCAAAGTGACAGATGTCAAGGTGACAGATGTCAAGGTGCCAGATGTCAAGGTGTCAGATGTCAAAGTGACAGATGTCAAGGTGACAGATGTCAAGGTGACAGATGTCAAGGTGACAGATGTCAAAGTGATAGATGTCAAGGTGACAGATGTCAAGGTGACAGATGTCAAGGTGACAGATGTGAAACTGACAGATGTCAAAGTGACAGATGTCAAAGTGACAGATGTCAAGGTGACAGATGTCAAGGTGCCAGATGTCAAGGTGACAGATGTCAAAGTGAAAGATGTCAAGGTGACAGATGTCAAGGTGACAGATGTCAAGGTGACAGATGTCAAGGTGACAGATGTCAAGGTGACAGGTGTGAAACTGACAGATGTCAAGGTGACAGATGTCAAATTGACAGATGTCAAAGGTGACAGATGTCAAGGTGACAGATGTCAAGGTGACAGATGTCAAGGTGACAGGTATCAAGGTGACAGATGTCAAGGTGACAGATGACAAAGTGATAGATGTCAAGGTGACAGATGTCAAGGTGACAGATGTGAAACTGACAGATGTCAAGGTGTCAGATGTCAAGGTGACAGATGTCATGGTGACAGATGTCAAGGTGACAGATGTCAAAGTGACAGATGTCAAGGTGACAGATGTGAAACTGACAGATGTCAAGGTGTCAGATGTCAAGGTGACAGATGTCATGGTGACAGATGTCAAGGTGACAGATGTCAAAGTGACAGATGTCAAGGTGACAGATGTCAAGGTGATAGATGTCAAGGTGACAGATGTCAAAGTGAAAGATGTCAAGGTGACAGATGTCAAAGTGACAGATGTCAAAGTGATAGATGTCAAGGTGACAGATGTCAAAGTGATAGATGTCAAGGTGACAGATGTCAAGGTGACAGATGTCAAGGTGACAGATGTGAAACTGACAGATGTCAAGGTGTCAGATGTCAAGGTGACAGATGTCATGGTGACAGATGTCAAGGTGACAGATGTCAAGGTGACAGATGTCAAGGTGACAGATGTCAAAGTGATAGATGTCAAGGTGACAGATGTCAAGGTGACAGATATCAAGGTGACAGATGTGAAACTGACAGATGTCAAGGTGTCAGATGTCAAGGTGACAGATGTCATGGTGACAGATGTCAAGGTGACAGATGTCAAAGTTACAGATGTCAAGGTGACAGGTGTGAAACTGACAGATGTCAAGGTGACAGATGTCAAGGTGACAGATGTCAAGGTGACAGATGTCAAAGTGATAGATGTCAAGGTGACAGATGTCAAGGTGACAGATATCAAGGTGACAGATGTGAAACTGACAGATGTCAAGGTGTCAGATGTCAAGGTGACAGATGTCATGGTGACAGATGTCAAGGTGACAGATGTCAAAGTGACAGATGTCAAGGTGACAGATTTCAAGGTGATAGATGTCAAAGTGAAAGATGTCAAGGTGACAGATGTCAAAGTGACAGATGTCAAAGTGATAGATGTCAAGGTGAAAGATGTCAAAGTGATAGATGTCAAGGTGACAGATGTCAAGGTGACAGATGTCAAGGTGACAGATGTCAAAGTGACAGATGTCAAGGTGACAGATGTCAAAGTGACAGATGTCAAGGTGACAGATGTCAAGGTGACAGATGTCATGGTGACAGATGTTAAGGTGACAGATGTCAAGGTGACAGATGTCAAGGATACAGATATCAAAGTGACAGATGTCAAGGTGACAGATGTCAAAGTGACAGATGTCAAGGTGACAGATGTCAAGGTGACAGATGTCAAGGTGACAGATGTCAAGGTGATAGATGTCAAGGTGATAGATGTCAAGGTGACAGATGTCAAGGTGACAGATATCAAGATGACAGATGTCAAGGTGACAGATGTCAAGGTGACAGATATCAAGATGACAGATGTCAAGGTGACAGATGTCAAGGTGACAGATGTCAAGGTGACAGATGCCAAATTGACAGATGTCAAGGTGAAAGATGTCAAGGTGTCAGGTGTCAAGGTGACAGATGTCATGGTGACAGATGTCAAGGTGACAGATGTCAAGGTGACAGATGTCAAGGTGTCAGATGTCAAGGTGTCAAGGTGACAGATGTCATGGTGACAGATGTCAAGGTGACAGATGTCAAGGATACAGATGTCAAAGTGACAGATGTCAAGGTGATAGATGTCAAGGTGACAGAGGTCAAGGTGACAGAGGTCAAGGTGACAGGTGTCAAGGGTGACAAATGTCAAAGTGACAGATGTCAAGGGTGACAGATGTCAAAGTGACAGATGTCAAGGTGACAGATGTCAAGGTGCCAGATGTCAAGGTGACAGATGTCAAGGATACAGATGTCAAGGTGACAGATGTCTAGGTGACAGATGTCAAGGTGACAGGTGTCCAGGTGACAGATGTCAAGGATACAGATGTCAAAGTGACAGATGTCAAGGTGACAGATGTCAAGGTGACAGAGGTCAAGGTGACAGGTGTCAAGGTGACAGATGTCAAAGTGACAGATGTCAAGGTGTCAGATGTCAAGGTGACAGATGTCAAGGTGACAGATGTCAAGGTGACAGATGTCAAGGTGACAGATATCAAGGTGACAGATGTGAAACTGACAGATGTCGAGGTGACAGATGTCAAGGTGTCAGATGTCAAGGTGACAGATGTCAAAGTGATAGATGTCAAGGTGACAGATGTCAAGGTGACAGATATCAAGGTGACAGATGTCAAGGTGACAGATATCAAGGTGACAGATGTGAAACTGACAGATGTCAAGGTGACAGATGTCAAAGTGACAGATGTCAAGGTGACAGATGTCAAGGTGACAGATGTCAAGGTGACAGATGTCAAGGTGCCAGATGTCAAGGTGACAGATGTCAAGGATACAGATGTCAAGGTGACAGATGTCTAGGTGACAGATGTCAAGGTGACAGGTGTCCAGGTGACAGATGTCAAGGATACAGATGTCAAAGTGACAGATGTCAAGGTGACAGATGTCAAGGTGACAGAGGTCAAGGTGACAGGTGTCAAGGTGACAGATGTCAAAGTGACAGATGTCAAGGTGTCAGATGTCAAGGTGACAGATGTCAAGGTGACAGATGTCAAGGTGACAGATGTCAAGGTGACAGATATCAAGGTGACAGATGTGAAACTGACAGATGTCAAGGTGACAGATGTCAAGGTGACAGATGTCAAGGTGACAGATGTCAAAGTGATAGATGTCAAGGTGACAGATGTCAAGGTGACAGATATCAAGGTGACAGATGTGAAACTGACAGATGTCAAGGTGTCAGATGTCAAGGTGACAGATGTCATGGTGACAGATGTCAAGGTGACAGATGTCAAAGTTACAGATGTCAAGGTGACAGGTGTGAAACTGACAGATGTCAAGGTGACAGATGTCAAGGTTACAGATGTCAAAGTGATAGATGTCAAGGTGACAGATGTCAAGGTGACAGATGTCAAGGTGACAGATGTCAAGATGACAGATGTCAAGGTGTCAGATGTCAAGGTGACAGATGTCAAGGTGACAGATGTCAAGGTGACAGATGTCAAGGTGACAGATGTCAAGATGACAGATGTCAGATGTCAAGGTGACAGATGTCAAGGTGACAGATGTCAAGGTGACAGATGTCAAAGTGATAGATGTCAAGGTGACAGATGTCAAGGTGACAGATATCAAGGTGACAGATGTGAAACTGACAGATGTCAATATGTCAGATGTCAAGGTGACAGATGTCATGGTGACAGATGTCAAGGTGACAGATGTCAAAGTGACAGATGTCAAGGTGGCAGATGTCAAAGTGACAGATGTCAAGGTGACAGATGTCAAGGTGACAGATGTCAAAGTGAAAAATGTCAAGGTGACAGATGTCAAAGTGAAAAATGTCAAGGTGACAGATGTCAAGGTGACAGATGTCAAAGTGACAGATGTCAAGGTGCCAGATGTCAAGGTGACAGATGTCAAGGATACAGATGTCAAGGTGACAGATGTCATGGTGACAGATGTCAAGGTGACAGATGTCAAGGTGACAGATGTCAAGGATACAGATGTCAAGGTGACAGATGTCATGGTGACAGATGTCAAGGTGACAGATGTCAAAGTGACAGATGTCAAGGTGACAGATGTCAAATTGACAGATGTCAAAGTGACAGATGTCAAAGTGAAAAATGTCAAGGTGACAGATGTCAAAGTGACAGATGTCAAGGTGTCAGATGTCAAGGTGACAGATGTCAAGGTGTCAGATGTCAAGGTGACAGATGTCAAAGTGATAGATGTCAAGGTGACAGATGTCAAGGTGACAGATATCAAGGTGACAGATGTGAAACTGACAGATGTCAAGGTGACAGATGTCAAAGTGACAGATGTCAAGGTGACAGATGTCAAGGTGATAGATGTCAAGGTGACAGATGTCAAGGTGACAGATGTCAAGGTGACAGATGTCAAGGTGACAGATGTCAAGATGACAGATGTCAAGGTGTCAGATGTCAAGGTGACAGATGTCAAGGTGACAGATGTCAAGGTGACAGATGTCAAGATGACAGATGTCAGATGTCAAGGTGACAGATGTCAAGGTGACAGATGTCAAGGTGACAGATGTCAAGGTGACAGATGTCAAAGTGATAGATGTCAAGGTGACAGATGTCAAGGTGACAGATATCAAGGTGACAGATGTGAAACTGACAGATGTCAATATGTCAGATGTCAAGGTGACAGATGTCATGGTGACAGATGTCAAAGTGACAGATGTCAAAGTGACAGATGTCAAAGTGACAGATGTCAAGGTGACAGATGTCAAAGTGACAGATGTCAAGGTGCCAGATGTCAAGGTGACAGATGTCAAGGATACAGATGTCAAGGTGACAGATGTCATGGTGACAGATGTCAAGGTGACAGATGTCAAGGTGACAGATGTCAAGGTGACAGATGTCAAGGTGACAGATGTCAAGGTGACAGATGTCAAATTGACAGATGTCAAAGTGACAGATGTCAAAGTGAAAAATGTCAGGTGACAGATGTCAAGGTGACAGATGTCAAGGTGACAGATGTCAAGGTGACAGATGTCAAGGTGACAGATGTCAAGGTGACAGATGTCAAGGTGACAGATGTCAAGGTGACAGGTGTGAAACTGACAGATGTCAAGGTGACAGGTGTGAAACTGACAGATGTCAAGGTGACAGATGCCAAATTGACAGATGTCAAGGTGACAGATGTCAAGGTGACAGATATCAAGGTGACAGATGTCAAGGTGACAGATGTCAAAGTGACAGATTCAAGGTGACAGATGTCAAGGTGACAGATGTGATAGATGTCAAGGTGACAGATATCAAGGTGACAGATGTGAAACTGACAGATGTCAAGGTGATAGATGTCAAGGTGACAGATGTCAAGGTGACAGATGTCAAGGTGACAGATGTCAAGGTGACAGATGTCAAGGTGACAGATGTCAAGATGACAGATGTCAAGGTGTCAGATGTCAAAGTGACAGATGTCAAGGTGACAGATGTCAAGGTGACAGATGTCAAGGTGACAGATGTCAAAGTGATAGATGTCAAGGTGACAGATGTCAAGGTGACAGATGTCAAGGTGACAGATGTGAAACTGACAGATGTCAAAGTCACAGATGTCAAAGTCACAGATGTCAAGGTGACAGATGTCAAGGTGATAGATGTCAAGGTGACAGATGTCAAAGTGAAAGATGTCAAGGTGACAGATGTCAAAGTGACAGATGTCAAAGTGATAGATGTCAAATTGACAGATGTCAAGGTGACAGATGTCAAGGTGACAGGTATCAAGGTGACAGATGTCAAGGTGACAGATGTCAAGGTGACAGATGTCGAGGTGACAGATGTCAAGGTGTCAGATGTCAAGGTGACAGATGTCAAAGTGATAGATGTCAAGGTGACAGAGGTCAAGGTGACAGGTGTCAAGGGTGACAAATGTCAAAGTGACAGATGTCAAAGTGACAGATGTCAAGGTGACAGATGTCAAGGTGCCAGATGTCAAGGTGACAGATGTCAAGGATACAGATGTCAAGGTGACAGATGTCTAGGTGACAGATGTCAAGGTGACAGGTGTCCAGGTGACAGATGTCAAGGTGACAGAGGTCAAGGTGAGAGAGGTCAAGGTGACAGGTGTCAAGGTGACAGATGTCAAAGTGACAGATGTCAAGGTGTCAGATGTCAAGGTGACAGATGTCAAGGTGACAGATGTCAAGGTGACAGATATCAAGGTGACAGATGTGAAACTGACAGATGTCGAGGTGACAGATGTCAAGGTGTCAGATGTCAAGGTGACAGATGTCAAAGTGATAGATGTCAAGGTGACAGATGTCAAGGTGACAGATATCAAGGTGACAGATGTGAAACTGACAGATGTCAAGGTGACAGATGTCAAATTGACAGATGTCAAAGTGACAGATGTCAAGGTGACAGATATCAAGGTGACAGATGTGAAACTGACAGATGTCGAGGTGACAGATGTCAAGGTGACAGATGTCAAGGGTGACAAATGTCAAAGTGACAGATGTCAAGGGTGACAGATGTCAAGGTGCCAGATGTCAAGGTGACAGATGTCAAGGATACAGATGTCAAGGTGACAGATGTCAAGGTGACAGATGTCAAGGTGACAGATGTCAAGGTGGCAGATGTCAAAGTGACAGATGTCAAGGTGACAGATGTCAAGGTTACAGATGTCAAATTGACAGATGTCAAAGTGACAGATGTCAAATTGACAGATGTCAAAGTGACAGATGTCAAAGTGAAAAATGTCAAGGATACAGATGTCAAGGTGACAGATGTCAAGGTGACACATGTCAAGGTGACAGATGTCAAGGTGACAGATGTGAAACTGACAGATGTCAAGGTGTCAGATGTCAAGGTGACAGATGTCATGGTGACAGATGTCAAGGTGACAGATGTCAAAGTGAAAGATGTCAAGGTGACAGATGTCATGGTGACAGATGTCAAGGTGACAGATGTCAAAGTGAAAGATGTCAAGGTGACAGATGTCAAGGTGACAGATGTCAAGGTGACAGATGTCAAAGTGAAAGATATCAAGGTGACAGGTGTGAAACTGACAGATGTCAAGGTGACAGGTGTGAAACTGACAGATGTCAAGGTGACAGATGTCAAGGTGACAGGTGTCAAGGTGACAGATGTCAAGGTGACAGATGTCAAGGTGACAGATGTCAAAGTGAAAGATGTCAAGGTGACAGATGTCAAAGTGACAGATTTCAAAGTGATAGATGTCAAGGTGACAGATGTCAAGGTGACAGATATCAAATTGACAGATATCAAATTGACAGATGTGAAACTGGCAGATGTCAAGGTGACAGATGTCAAGGTGACAGATGTCAAAGTGACAGATTCAAGGTGACAGATGTCAAGGTGACAGATGTGATAGATGTCAAGGTGACAGATATCAAGGTGACAGATGTGAAACTGACAGATGTCAAGGTGATAGATGTCAAGGTGACAGATGTCAAGGTGACAGATGTCAAGGTGACAGATGTCAAGGTGACAGATGTCAAGGTGACAGATGTCAAGATGACAGATGTCAAGGTGTCAGATGTCAAAGTGACAGATGTCAAGGTGACAGATGTCAAGGTGACAGATGTCAAGGTGACAGATGTCAAAGTGATAGATGTCAAGGTGACAGATGTCAAGGTGACAGATGTCAAGGTGACAGATGTGAAACTGACAGATGTCAAAGTCACAGATGTCAAAGTCACAGATGTCAAGGTGACAAATGTCAAGGTGATAGATGTCAAGGTGACAGATGTCAAAGTGAAAGATGTCAAGGTGACAGATGTCAAAGTGACAGATGTCAAAGTGATAGATGTCAAGGTGACAGATGTCAAGGTGACAGATGTCAAGGTGACAGGTATCAAGGTGACAGATGTCAAGGTGACAGATGTCAAGGTGACAGATGTCGAGGTGACAGATGTCAAGGTGTCAGATGTCAAGGTGACAGATGTCAAAGTGATAGATGTCAAGGTGACAGAGGTCAAGGTGACAGGTGTCAAGGGTGACAAATGTCAAAGTGACAGATGTCAAAGTGACAGATGTCAAGGTGACAGATGTCAAGGTGCCAGATGTCAAGGTGACAGATGTCAAGGATACAGATGTCAAGGTGACAGATGTCTAGGTGACAGATGTCAAGGTGACAGGTGTCCAGGTGACAGATGTCAAGGATACAGATGTCAAAGTGACAGATGTCAAGGTGACAGATGTCAAGGTGACAGAGGTCAAGGTGACAGAGGTCAAGGTGACAGGTGTCAAGGTGACAGATGTCAAAGTGACAGATGTCAAGGTGTCAGATGTCAAGGTGACAGATGTCAAGGTGACAGATGTCAAGGTGACAGATGTCAAGGTGACAGATATCAAGGTGACAGATGTGAAACTGACAGATGTCGAGGTGACAGGTGTCAAGGTGTCAGATGTCAAGGTGACAGATGTCAAAGTGATAGATGTCAAGGTGACAGATGTCAAGGTGACAGATATCAAGGTGACAGATGTGAAACTGACAGATGTCAAGGTGACAGATGTCAAATTGACAGATGTCAAAGTGACAGATGTCAAGGTGACAGATATCAAGGTGACAGATGTGAAACTGACAGATGTCGAGGTGACAGATGTCAAGGTGACAGATGTCAAATTGACAGATGTCAAAGTGACAGATGTCAAGGTGACAGATATCAAGGTGACAGATGTGAAACTGACAGATGTCAAGGTGACAGATGTCAAATTGACAGATGTCAAAGTGACAGATGTCAAGGTGACAGATATCAAGGTGACAGATGTGAAACTGACAGATGTCGAGGTGACAGATGTCAAGGTGACAGATGTCAAGGGTGACAAATGTCAAAGTGACAGATGTCAAGGGTGACAGATGTCAAGGTGCCAGATGTCAAGGTGACAGATGTCAAGGATACAGATGTCAAGGTGACAGATGTCAAGGTGACAGATGTCAAGGTGACAGATGTCAAGGTGGCAGATGTCAAAGTGACAGATGTCAAGGTGACAGATGTCAAGGTTACAGATGTCAAATTGACAGATGTCAAAGTGACAGATGTCAAATTGACAGATGTCAAAGTGACAGATGTCAAAGTGAAAAATGTCAAGGATACAGATGTCAAGGTGACAGATGTCAAGGTGACACATGTCAAGGTGACAGATGTCAAGGTGACAGATGTGAAACTGACAGATGTCAAGGTGTCAGATGTCAAGGTGACAGATGTCATGGTGACAGATGTCAAGGTGACAGATGTCAAAGTGAAAGATGTCAAGGTGACAGATGTCAAGGTGACAGATGTCAAGGTGACAGATGTCAAGGTGACAGGTGTGAAACTGACAGATGTCAAGGTGACAGGTGTGAAACTGACAGATGTCAAGGTGACAGATGTCAAGGTGACAGGTGTCAAGGTGACAGATGTCAAGGTGACAGATGTCAAGGTGACAGATGTCAAAGTGAAAGATGTCAAGGTGACAGATGTCAAAGTGACAGATTTCAAAGTGATAGATGTCAAGGTGACAGATGTCAAGGTGACAGATATCAAATTGACAGATATCAAATTGACAGATGTGAAACTGGCAGATGTCAAGGTGACAGATGTCAAGGTGACAGGTGTCCAGGTGACAGATGTCAAGGTGACAGGTGTGAAACTGACAAATGTCAAGGTGACAGGTATGAAACTGACAGATGTTAAGGTGACAGATGTCAAGGTGACAGATGTCAAAGTGTCAGATGTCAAGGTGACAGATGTCATGGTGACAGATGTCAAGGTGACAGATGTCATGGTGACAGATGTCAAGGTGACAGATGTCAAAGTGAAAGATGTCAAGGTGACAGATGTCAAGGTGACAGATGTCAAGGTGACAGATGTCAAGGTGACAGATGTCAAGGTGACAGATGTCAAGGTGACAGATGTCAAGGTGACAGATGTCAAGGTGACAGATGTCAAGGTGACAGATGTCAAGGTGACAGGTGTGAAACTGACAGATGTCAAGGTGACAGATGTCAAATTGACAGATGTCAAAGGTGACAGATGTCAAGGTGACAGATGTCAAGGTGACAGATGTCAAGGTGACAGGTATCAAGGTGACAGATGTCAAGGTGACAGATGACAAAGTGATAGATGTCAAGGTGACAGATGTCAAGGTGACAGATGTGAAACTGACAGATGTCAAGGTGTCAGATGTCAAGGTGACAGATGTCATGGTGACAGATGTCAAGGTGACAGATGTCAAAGTGACAGATGTCAAGGTGACAGATGTCAAGGTGATAGATGTCAAGGTGACAGATGTCAAAGTGAAAGATGTCAAGGTGACAGATGTCAAAGTGACAGATGTCAAAGTGATAGATGTCAAGGTGACAGATGTCAAAGTGATAGATGTCAAGGTGACAGATGTCAAGGTGACAGATGTCAAAGTGAAAGATGTCAAGGTGACAGATGTCAAAGTGACAGATGTCAAAGTGATAGATGTCAAGGTGACAGATGTCAAAGTGATAGATGTCAAGGTGACAGATGTCAAGGTGACAGATGTGAAACTGACAGATGTCAAGGTGTCAGATGTCAAGGTGACAGATGTCATGGTGACAGATGTCAAGGTGACAGATGTCAAAGTGACAGATGTCAAGGTGACAGATGTCAAGGTGATAGATGTCAAGGTGACAGATGTCAAAGTGAAAGATGTCAAGGTGACAGATGTCAAAGTGACAGATGTCAAAGTGATAGATGTCAAGGTGACAGATGTCAAAGTGATAGATGTCAAGGTGACAGATGTCAAAGTGACAGATGTCAAAGTGATAGATGTCAAGGTGACAGATGTCAAAGTGATAGATGTCAAGGTGACAGATGTCAAAGTGACAGATGTCAAGGTGACAGATGTGAAACTGACAGATGTCAAGGTGTCAGATGTCAAGGTGACAGATGTCATGGTGACAGATGTCAAGGTGACAGATGTCAAAGTGACAGATGTCAAGGTGACAGATGTCAAGGTGATAGATGTCAAGGTGACAGATGTCAAAGTGAAAGATGTCAAGGTGACAGATGTCAAAGTGACAGATGTCAAAGTGATAGATGTCAAGGTGACAGATGTCAAAGTGATAGATGTCAAGGTGACAGATGTCAAGGTGACAGATGTCAAGGTGACAGATGTCAAGGTGACAGATGTCAAGGTGACAGATGTGAAACTGACAGATGTCAAGGTGTCAGATGTCAAGGTGACAGATGTCATGGTGACAGATGTCAAGGTGACAGATGTCAAGGTGACAGATGTCAAGGTGACAGATGTCAAAGTGATAGATGTCAAGGTGACAGATGTCAAGGTGACAGATATCAAGGTGACAGATGTGAAACTGACAGATGTCAAGGTGTCAGATGTCAAGGTGACAGATGTCATGGTGACAGATGTCAAGGTGACAGATGTCAAGGTGACAGATGTCAAAGTGATAGATGTCAAGGTGACAGATGTCAAGGTGACAGATATCAAGGTGACAGATGTGAAACTGACAGATGTCAAGGTGTCAGATGTCAAGGTGACAGATGTCAAGGTGACAGATGTCAAAGTGATAGATGTCAAGGTGACAGATGTCAAGGTGACAGATATCAAGGTGACAGATGTGAAACTGACAGATGTCAAGGTGTCAGATGTCAAGGTGACAGATGTCAAAGTGACAGATGTCAAGGTGACAGATGTCAAGGTGATAGATGTCAAAGTGAAAGATGTCAAAGTGACAGATGTCAAAGTGATAGATGTCAAGGTGAAAGATGTCAAAGTGATAGATGTCAAAGTGATAGATGTCAAGGTGACAGATGTCAAGGTGACAGATGTCAAGGTGACAGATGTCAAGGTGACAGATGTCAAAGTGACAGATGTCAAGGTGACAGATGTCAAAGTGACAGATGTCAAGGTGACAGATGTCAAGGTGACAGATGTCATGGTGACAGATGTTAAGGTGACAGATGTCAAGGTGACAGATGTCAAGGATACAGATGTCAAAGTGACAGATGTCAAGGTGACAGATGTCAAAGTGACAGATGTCAAGGTGACAGATGTCAAGGTGACAGATGTCAAGGTGACAGATGTCAAGGTGACAGATGTCAAGGTGACAGATGTCAAGGTGACAGATGTCAAGGTGACAGATGTCAAGGTGACAGATGTCAAGGTGACAGATGTCAAGGTGATAGATGTCAAGGTGACAGATGTCAAGGTGACAGATATCAAGATGACAGATGTCAAGGTGACAGATGTCAAGGTGACAGATGTCAAGGTGACAGATGTCAAGGTGACAGATGTCAAAGTGATAGATGTCAAGGTGACAGATGTCAAGGTGACAGATATCAAGGTGACAGATATCAAGGTGACAGATGTGAAACTGACAGATGTCAAGGTGTCAGATGTCAAGGTGACAGATGTCAAAGTGACAGATGTCAAGGTGACAGATGTCAAGGTGACAGATGTCAAGGTGACAGATGTCAAGGTGACAGATGTCAAGGTGACAGATGTCAAAGTGATAGATGTCAAGGTGACAGATGTCAAGGTGACAGATATCAAGGTGACAGATGTGAAACTGACAGATGTCAAGGTGTCAGATGTCAAGGTGACAGATGTCAAAGTGACAGATGTCAAGGTGACAGATGTCAAGGTGATAGATGTCAAAGTGAAAGATGTCAAGGTGACAGATGTCAAAGTGACAGATGTCAAAGTGATAGATGTCAAGGTGAAAGATGTCAAAGTGATAGATGTCAAGGTGACAGATGTCAAGGTGACAGATGTCAAGGTGACAGATGTCAAGGTGACAGATGTCAAAGTGACAGATGTCAAGGTGACAGATGTCAAAGTGACAGATGTCAAGGTGACAGATGTCAAGGTGACAGATGTCATGGTGACAGATGTTAAGGTGACAGATGTCAAGGTGACAGATGTCAAGGATACAGATGTCAAAGTGACAGATGTCAAGGTGACAGATGTCAAAGTGACAGATGTCAAGGTGACAGATGTCAAGGTGACAGATGTCAAGGTGACAGATGTCAAGGTGACAGATGTCAAGGTGACAGATGTCAAGGTGACAGATGTCAAGGTGATAGATCTCAAGGTGACAGATGTCAAGGTGACAGATATCAAGATGACAGATGTCAAGGTGACAGATGTCAAGGTGACAGATGTCAAGGTGACAGATGCCAAATTGACAGATGTCAAGGTGAGAGATGTCAAGGTGTCAGATGTCAAGGTGTCAAGGTGACAGATGTCATGGTGACAGATGTCAAGGTGACAGATGTCAAGGTGTCAGATGTCAAGGTGTCAAGGTGACAGATGTCATGGTGACAGATGTCAAGGTGACAGATGTCAAGGATACAGATGTCAAAGTGACAGATGTCAAGGTGACAGATGTCAAGGTGACAGAGGTCAAGGTGACAGAGGTCAAGGTGACAGGTGTCAAGGGTGACAAATGTCAAAGTGACAGATGTCAAGGGTGACAGATGTCAAAGTGACAGATGTCAAGGTGACAGATGTCAAGGTGCCAGATGTCAAGGTGACAGATGTCAAGGATACAGATGTCAAGGTGACAGATGTCTAGGTGACAGATGTCAAGGTGACAGGTGTCCAGGTGACAGATGTCAAGGATACAGATGTCAAAGTGACAGATGTCAAGGTGACAGATGTCAAGGTGACAGAGGTCAAGGTGACAGGTGTCAAGGTGACAGATGACAAAGTGACAGATGTCAAGGTGTCAGATGTCAAGGTGATAGATGTCAAGGTGACAGATGTCAAGGTGACAGATGTCAAGGTGACAGATATCAAGGTGACAGATGTGAAACTGACAGATGTCGAGGTGACAGATGTCAAGGTGTCAGATGTCAAGGTGACAGATGTCAAAGTGATAGATGTCAAGGTGACAGATGTCAAGGTGACAGATATCAAGGTGACAGATGTGAAACTGACAGATGTCAAGGTGACAGATGTCAAAGTGACAGATGTCAAGGTGACAGATGTCAAGGTGATAGATGTCAAGGTGACAGATGTCAAGGTGACAGATGTCAAGGTGACAGATGTCAAGGTGACAGATGTCAAGGTGACAGATGTCAAGATGACAGATGTCAAGGTGTCAGATGTCAAGGTGACAGATGTCAAGGTGACAGATGTCAAGGTGACAGATGTCAAGGTGACAGATGTCAAGATGACAGATGTCAGATGTCAAGGTGACAGATGTCAAGGTGACAGATGTCAAGGTGACAGATGTCAAGGTGACAGATGTCAAAGTGATAGATGTCAAGGTGACAGATGTCAAAGTGAAAAATGTCAAGGTGACAGATGTCAAAGTGACAGATGTCAAGGTGACAGATGTCAAAGTGACAGATGTCAAGGTGCCAGATGTCAAGGTGACAGATGTCAAGGATACAGATGTCAAGGTGACAGATGTCATGGTGACAGATGTCAAGGTGACAGATGTCAAAGTGACAGATGTCAAGGTGACAGATGTCAAAGTGACAGATGTCAAGGTGACAGATATCAAGGTGACAGATGTGAAACTGACAGATGTCAAGGTGGCAGATGTCAAAGTGACCGATGTCAAGGTGACAGATGTCAAGGTGACAGATGTCAAAGTGAAAAATGTCAAGGTGACAGATGTCAAAGTGAAAAATGTCAAGGTGACAGATGTCAAAGTGACAGATGTCAAAGTGACAGATGTCAAAGTGACAGATGTCAAAGTGACAGATGTCAAGGTGACAGATGTCAAAGTGACAGATGTCAAGGTGCCAGATGTCAAGGATACAGGTGTCAAGGTGACAGATGTCAAGGTGACAGATATCAAGGTGACAGATGTGAAACTGACAGATGTCGAGGTGACAGATGTCAAGGTGTCAGATGTCAAGGTGACAGATGTCAAAGTGATAGATGTCAAGGTGACAGATGTCAAGGTGACAGATATCAAGGTGACAGATGTGAAACTGACAGATGTCAAGGTGACAGATGTCAAAGTGACAGATGTCAAGGTGACAGATGTCAAGGTGATAGATGTCAAGGTGACAGATGTCAAGGTGACAGATGTCAAGGTGACAGATGTCAAGGTGACAGATGTCAAGATGACAGATGTCAAGGTGTCAGATGTCAAGGTGACAGATGTCAAGGTGACAGATGTCAAGGTGACAGATGTCAAGGTGACAGATGTCAAGGTGACAGATGTCAAGGTGACAGATGTCAAGGTGACAGATGTCAAGGTGACAGATGTCAAAGTGATAGATGTCAAGGTGACAGATGTCAAGGTGACAGATATCAAGGTGACAGATGTGAAACTGACAGATGTCAATATGTCAGATGTCAAGGTGACAGATGTCATGGTGACAGATGTCAAGGTGACAGATGTCAAAGTGACAGATGTCAAGGTGGCAGATGTCAAAGTGACCGATGTCAAGGTGACAGATGTCAAGGTGACAGATGTCAAAGTGAAAAATGTCAAGGTGACAGATGTCAAAGTGAAAAATGTCAAGGTGACAGATGTCAAAGTGACAGATGTCAAAGTGACAGATGTCAAAGTGACAGATGTCAAAGTGACAGATGTCAAAGTGACAGATGTCAAGGTGACAGATGTCAAAGTGACAGATGTCAAGGTGCCAGATGTCAAGGTGACAGATGTCAAGGATACAGATGTCAAGGTGACAGATGTCATGGTGACAGATGTCAAGGTGACAGATGTCAAAGTGACAGATGTCAAGGTGACAGATGTCAAGGTGACAGATGTCAAATTGACAGATGTCAAAGTGACAGATGTCAAAGTGAAAAATGTCAAGGTGACAGATGTCAAAGTGACAGATGTCAAGGATACAGATGTCAAGGTGACAGATGTCAAGGTGACAGATGTCAAGGTGACAGATGTCAAGGTGACAGATGTCAAGGTGACAGATGTCAAGGTGGCAGATGTCAAGGTGACAGATGTCAAGGTGACAGATGTCAAGATGACAGATGTCAGATGTCAAGGTGACAGATGTCAAGGTGACAGATGTCAAGCTGACAGATGTCAAAGTGATAGATGTCAAGGTGACAGATGTCAAGGTGACAGATATCAAGGTGACAGATGTGAAACTGACAGATGTCAATATGTCAGATGTCAAGGTGACAGATGTCATGGTGACAGATGTCAAGGTGACAGATGTCAAAGTGACAGATGTCAAGGTGGCAGATGTCAAAGTGACCGATGTCAAGGTGACAGATGTCAAGGTGACAGATGTCAAAGTGAAAAATGTCAAAGTGACAGATGTCAAGGTGCCAGATGTCAAGGTGACAGATGTCAAGGATACAGATGTCAAGGTGACAGATGTCATGGTGACAGATGTCAAGGTGACAGATGTCAAAGTGACAGATGTCAAGGTGACAGATGTCAAGGTGACAGATGTCAAATTGACAGATGTCAAAGTGACAGATGTCAAAGTGAAAAATGTCAAGGTGACAGATGTCAAAGTGACAGATGTCAAAGTGACAGATGTCAAAGTGACAGATGTCAAGGTGACAGATGTCAAGGATACAGATGTCAAGGTGACAGATGTCATGGTGACAGATGTCAAGGTGACAGATGTCAAGGTGACAGATGTCAAGGTGACAGATGTCAAGGTGGCAGATGTCAAAGTGACAGATGTCAAGGTGACAGATGTCAAGGTGACAGATGTCAAATTGACAGATGTCAAAGTGAAAAATGTCAAGGTGACAGATGTCAAGGTGACAGATGTCAAGGTGACAGATGTCAAGGTGACAGATGTCAAGGTGACAGATGTCAAGGTGACAGGTGTGAAACTGACAGATGTCAAGGTGACAGATGCCAAATTGACAGATGTCAAGGTGACAGATGTCAAGGTGACAGATATCAAGGTGACAGATGTCAAGGTGACAGATGTCAAAGTGACAGATTCAAGGTGACAGATGTCAAGGTGACAGATGTGATAGATGTCAAGGTGACAGATATCAAGGTGACAGATGTGAAACTGACAGATGTCAAGGTGATAGATGTCAAGGTGACAGATGTCAAGGTGACAGATGTCAAGGTGACAGATGTCAAGGTGACAGATGTCAAGGTGACAGATGTCAAGATGACAGATGTCAAGGTGTCAGATGTCAAAGTGACAGATGTCAAGGTGACAGATGTCAAGGTGACAGATGTCAAGGTGACAGATGTCAAAGTGATAGATGTCAAGGTGACAGATGTCAAGGTGACAGATGTCAAGGTGACAGATGTGAAACTGACAGATGTCAAAGTCACAGATGTCAAAGTCACAGATGTCAAGGTGACAGATGTCAAGGTGATAGATGTCAAGGTGACAGATGTCAAAGTGAAAGATGTCAAGGTGACAGATGTCAAAGTGACAGATGTCAAAGTGATAGATGTCAAGGTGACAGATGTCAAGGTGACAGATGTCAAGGTGACAGGTATCAAGGTGACAGATGTCAAGGTGACAGATGTCAAGGTGACAGATGTCGAGGTGACAGATGTCAAGGTGTCAGATGTCAAGGTGACAGATGTCAAAGTGATAGATGTCAAGGTGACAGAGGTCAAGGTGACAGGTGTCAAGGGTGACAAATGTCAAAGTGACAGATGTCAAGGGTGACAGATGTCAAAGTGACCGATGTCAAGGTGACAGATGTCAAGGTGCCAGATGTCAAGGTGACAGATGTCAAGGATACAGATGTCAAGGTGACAGATGTCTAGGTGACAGATGTCAAGGTGACAGGTGTCCAGGTGACAGATGTCAAGGATACAGATGTCAAAGTGACAGATGTCAAGGTGACAGATGTGAAGGTGACAGAGGTCAAGGTGACAGAGGTCAAGGTGACAGGTGTCAAGGTGACAGATGTCAAAGTGACAGATGTCAAGGTGTCAGATGTCAAGGTGACAGATGTCAAGGTGACAGATGTCAAGGTGACAGATGTCAAGGTGACAGATATCAAGGTGACAGATGTGAAACTGACAGATGTCGAGGTGACAGATGTCAAGGTGTCAGATGTCAAGGTGACAGATGTCAAAGTGATAGATGTCAAGGTGACAGATGTCAAGGTGACAGATATCAAGGTGACAGATGTGAAACTGACAGATGTCAAGGTGACAGATGTCAAAGTGACAGATGTCAAGGTGACAGATGTCAAGGTGATAGATGTCAAGGTGACAGATGTCAAGGTGACAGATGTCAAGGTGACAGATGTCAAGGTGACAGATGTCAAGATGACAGATGTCAAGGTGTCAGATGTCAAGGTGACAGATGTCAAGGTGACAGATGTCAAGGTGACAGATGTCAAGGTGACAGATATCAAGGTGACAGATGTGAAACTGACAGATGTCAAGGTGTCAGATGTCATGGTGACAGATGTCAAGGTGACAGATGTCAAAGTTACAGATGTCAAGGTGACAGGTGTGAAACTGACAGATGTCAAGGTGACAGATGTCAAGGTGACAGATGTCAAGGTGACAGATGTCAAGGTGACAGATGTCAAAGTGATAGATGTCAAGGTGACAGATGTCAAGGTGACAGATATCAAGGTGACAGATGTGAAACTGACAGATGTCAAGGTGTCAGATGTCAAGGTGACAGATGTCATGGTGACAGATGTCAAGGTGACAGATGTCAAAGTGACAGATGTCAAGGTGACAGATGTCAAGGTGATAGATGTCAAAGTGCAAGATGTCAAGGTGACAGATGTCAAAGTGACAGATGTCAAAGTGATAGATGTCAAGGTGAAAGATGTCAAAGTGATAGATGTCAAGGTGACAGATGTCAAGGTGACAGATGTCAAGGTGACAGATGTCAAGGTGACAGATGTCAAAGTGACAGATGTCAAGGTGACAGATGTCAAAGTGACAGATGTCAAGGTGACAGATGTCAAGGTGACAGATGTCATGGTGACAGATGTTAAGGTGACAGATGTCAAGGTGACAGATGTCAAGGATACAGATGTCAAAGTGACAGATGTCAAGGTGACAGATGTCAAAGTGACAGATGTCAAGGTGACAGATGTCAAGGTGACAGATGTCAAGGTGACAGATGTCAAGGTGACAGATGTCAAGGTGATAGATGTCAAGGTGACAGATGTCAAGGTGACAGATATCAAGATGACAGATGTCAAGGTGACAGATGTCAAGGTGACAGATGTCAAGGTGACAGATGCCAAATTGACAGATGTCAAGGTGAAAGATGTCAAGGTGTCAGATGTCAAGGTGTCAAGGTGACAGATGTCATGGTGACAGATGTCAAGGTGACAGATGTCAAGGTGTCAGATGTCAAGGTGTCAAGGTGACAGATGTCATGGTGACAGATGTCAAGGTGACAGATGTCAAGGATACAGATGTCAAAGTGACAGATGTCAAGGTGACAGATGTCAAGGTGACAGAGGTCAAGGTGACAGAGGTCAAGGTGACAGGTGTCAAGGGTGACAAATGTCAAAGTGACAGATGTCAAGGGTGACAGATGTCAAAGTGACAGATGTCAAGGTGACAGATGTCAAGGTGCCAGATGTCAAGGTGACAGATGTCAAGGATACAGATGTCAAGGTGACAGATGTCTAGGTGACAGATGTCAAGGTGACAGGTGTCCAGGTGACAGATGTCAAGGATACAGATGTCAAAGTGACAGATGTCAAGGTGACAGATGTCAAGGTGACAGAGGTCAAGGTGACAGGTGTCAAGGTGACAGATGTCAAAGTGACAGATGTCAAGGTGTCAGATGTCAAGGTGACAGATGTCAAGGTGACAGATGTCAAGGTGACAGATGTCAAGGTGACAGATATCAAGGTGACAGATGTGAAACTGACAGATGTCGAGGTGACAGATGTCAAGGTGTCAGATGTGAAACTGACAGATGTCAAGGTGACAGATGTCAAAGTGACAGATGTCAAGGTGACAGATGTCAAGGTGATAGATGTCAAGGTGACAGATGTCAAGGTGACAGATGTCAAGGTGACAGATGTCAAGGTGACAGATGTCAAGGTGACAGATGTCAAGATGACAGATGTCAAGGTGTCAGATGTCAAGGTGACAGATGTCAAGGTGACAGATGTCAAGGTGACAGATGTCAAGGTGACAGATGTCAAGGTGACAGATGTCAAGGTGACAGATGTCAAGGTGACAGATGTCAAGGTGACAGATGTCAAGGTGACAGATGTCAAGGTGACAGATGTCAAAGTGATAGATGTCAAGGTGACAGATGTCAAAGTGAAAAATGTCAAGGTGACAGATGTCAAAGTGACAGATGTCAAGGTGACAGATGTCAAAGTGACAGATGTCAAGGTGCCAGATGTCAAGGTGACAGATGTCAAGGATACAGATGTCAAGGTGACAGATGTCATGGCGACAGATGTCAAGGTGACAGATGTCAAGGTGATAGATGTCAAGGTGACAGATGTCAAGGTGACAGATGTGAAACTGACAGATGTCAAGGTGACAGATGTCAAAGTGACAGATGTCAAGGTGACAGATGTCAAGGTGATAGATGTCAAGGTGACAGATGTCAAGGTGACAGATGTCAAGGTGACAGATGTCAAGGTGACAGATGTCAAGATGACAGATGTCAAGGTGTCAGATGTCAAGGTGACAGATGTCAAGGTGACAGATGTCAAGGTGACAGATATCAAGGTGACAGATGTGAAACTGACAGATGTCAAGGTGTCAGATGTCATGGTGACAGATGTCAAGGTGACAGATGTCAAAGTTACAGATGTCAAGGTGACAGGTGTGAAACTGACAGATGTCAAGGTGACAGATGTCAAGGTGACAGATGTCAAGGTGACAGATGTCAAGGTGACAGATGTCAAAGTGATAGATGTCAAGGTGACAGATGTCAAGGTGACAGATATCAAGGTGACAGATGTGAAACTGACAGATGTCAAGGTGACAGATGTCAAAGTGACAGATGTCAAGGTGACAGATGTCAAGGTGATAGATGTCAAGGTGACAGATGTCAAGGTGACAGATGTCAAGGTGACAGATGTCAAGGTGACAGATGTCAAGGTGACAGATGTCAAGATGACAGATGTCAAGGTGTCAGATGTCAAGGTGACAGATGTCAAGGTGACAGATGTCAAGGTGACAGATGTCAAGGTGACAGATGTCAAGGTGACAGATGTCAAGGTGACAGATGTCAAAGTGATAGATGTCAAGGTGACAGATGTCAAAGTGAAAAATGTCAAGGTGACAGATGTCAAAGTGACAGATGTCAAGGTGACAGATGTCAAAGTGACAGATGTCAAGGTGCCAGATGTCAAGGTGACAGATGTCAAGGATACAGATGTCAAGGTGACAGATGTCATGGCGACAGATGTCAAGGTGACAGATGTCAAAGTGACAGATGTCAAGGTGACAGATGTCAAAGTGACAGATGTCAAGGTGACAGATATCAAGGTGACAGATGTGAAACTGACAGATGTCAAGGTGGCAGATGTCAAAGTGACCGATGTCAAGGTGACAGATGTCAAGGTGACAGATGTCAAAGTGAAAAATGTCAAGGTGACAGATGTCAAAGTGAAAAATGTCAAGGTGACAGATGTCAAAGTGACAGATGTCAAAGTGACAGATGTCAAAGTGACAGATGTCAAAGTGACAGATGTCAAGGTGACAGATGTCAAAGTGACAGATGTCAAGGTGCCAGATGTCAAGGATACAGGTGTCAAGGTGACAGATGTCAAGGTGACAGATATCAAGGTGACAGATGTGAAACTGACAGATGTCGAGGTGACAGATGTCGAGGTGACAGATGTCAAGGTGTCAGATGTCAAGGTGACAGATGTCAAAGTGATAGATGTCAAGGTGACAGATGTCAAGGTGACAGATATCAAGGTGACAGATGTGAAACTGACAGATGTCAAGGTGACAGATGTCAAAGTGACAGATGTCAAGGTGACAGATGTCAAGGTGATAGATGTCAAGGTGACAGATGTCAAGGTGACAGATGTCAAGGTGACAGATGTCAAGGTGACAGATGTCAAGATGACAGATGTCAAGGTGTCAGATGTCAAGGTGACAGATGTCAAGGTGACAGATGTCAAGGTGACAGATGTCAAGGTGACAGATGTCAAGGTGACAGATGTCAAGGTGACAGATGTCAAGGTGACAGATGTCAAGGTGACAGATGTCAAGATGACAGATGTCAAGGTGACAGATGTCAAGGTGACAGATGTCAAGGTGACAGATGTCAAGGTGACAGATGTCAAAGTGATAGATGTCAAGGTGACAGATGTCAAGGTGACAGATATCAAGGTGACAGATGTGAAACTGACAGATGTCAATATGTCAGATGTCAAGGTGACAGATGTCATGGTGACAGATGTCAAGGTGACAGATGTCAAAGTGACAGATGTCAAGGTGGCAGATGTCAAAGTGACCGATGTCAAGGTGACAGATGTCAAGGTGACAGATGTCAAAGTGAAAAATGTCAAGGTGACAGATGTCAAAGTGAAAAATGTCAAGGTGACAGATGTCAAAGTGACAGATGTCAAAGTGACAGATGTCAAAGTGACAGATGTCAAAGTGACAGATGTCAAAGTGACAGATGTCAAGGTGACAGATGTCAAAGTGACAGATGTCAAGGTGCCAGATGTCAAGGTGACAGATGTCAAGGATACAGATGTCAAGGTGACAGATGTCATGGTGACAGATGTCAAGGTGACAGATGTCAAAGTGACAGATGTCAAGGTGACAGATGTCAAGGTGACAGATGTCAAATTGACAGATGTCAAAGTGACAGATGTCAAAGTGAAAAATGTCAAGGTGACAGATGTCAAAGTGACAGATGTCAAGGATACAGATGTCAAGGTGACAGATGTCAAGGTGACAGATGTCAAGGTGACAGATGTCAAGGTGACAGATGTCAAGGTGGCAGATGTCAAGGTGACAGATGTCAAGGTGACAGATGTCAAGATGACAGATGTCAGATGTCAAGGTGACAGATGTCAAGGTGACAGATGTCAAGGTGACAGATGTCAAGCTGACAGATGTCAAAGTGATAGATGTCAAGGTGACAGATGTCAAGGTGACAGATATCAAGGTGACAGATGTGAAACTGACAGATGTCAATATGTCAGATGTCAAGGTGACAGATGTCATGGTGACAGATGTCAAGGTGACAGATGTCAAAGTGACAGATGTCAAGGTGGCAGATGTCAAAGTGACCGATGTCAAGGTGACAGATGTCAAGGTGACAGATGTCAAAGTGAAAAATGTCAAGGTGACAGATGTCAAAGTGAAAAATGTCAAGGTGACAGATGTCAAAGTGACAGATGTCAAAGTGACAGATGTCAAAGTGACAGATGTCAAAGTGACAGATGTCAAGGTGACAGATGTCAAAGTGACAGATGTCAAGGATACAGATGTCAAGGTGACAGATGTCATGGTGACAGATGTCAAAATGACAGATGTCAAAGTGACAGATGTCAAGGTGACAGATGTCAAGGTGACAGATGTCAAATTGACAGATGTCAAAGTGACAGATGTCAAAGTGAAAAATGTCAAGGTGACAGATGTCAAAGTGACAGATGTCAAAGTGACAGATGTCAAAGTGACAGATGTCAAGGTGACAGATGTCAAGGATACAGATGTCAAGGTGACAGATGTCAAAGTGATAGATGTCAAGGTGACAGATGTCAAGGTGACAGATGTCAAGGTGACAGATGTCAAGGTGACAGATGTCAAGGTGACAGGTGTGAAACTGACAGATGTCAAGGTGACAGATGCCAAATTGACAGATGTCAAGGTGACAGATGTCAAGGTGACAGATATCAAGGTGACAGATGTCAAGGTGACAGATGTCAAAGTGACAGATTCAAGGTGACAGATGTCAAGGTGACAGATGTGATAGATGTCAAGGTGACAGATATCAAGGTGACAGATGTGAAACTGACAGATGTCAAGGTGATAGATGTCAAGGTGACAGATGTCAAGGTGACAGATGTCAAGGTGACAGATGTCAAGGTGACAGATGTCAAGGTGACAGATGTCAAGGTGACAGATGTCAAGATGACAGATGTCAAGGTGTCAGATGTCAAAGTGACAGATGTCAAGGTGACAGATGTCAAGGTGACAGATGTCAAGGTGACAGATGTCAAAGTGATAGATGTCAAGGTGACAGATGTCAAGGTGACAGATGTCAAGGTGACAGATGTGAAACTGACAGATGTCAAAGTCACAGATGTCAAAGTCACAGATGTCAAGGTGACAGATGTCAAGGTGATAGATGTCAAGGTGACAGATGTCAAAGTGAAAGATGTCAAGGTGACAGATGTCAAAGTGACAGATGTCAAAGTGATAGATGTCAAGGTGACAGATGTCAAGGTGACAGATGTCAAGGTGACAGGTATCAAGGTGACAGATGTCAAGGTGACAGATGTCAAGGTGACAGATGTCGAGGTGACAGATGTCAAGGTGTCAGATGTCAAGGTGACAGATGTCAAAGTGATAGATGTCAAGGTGACAGAGGTCAAGGTGACAGGTGTCAAGGGTGACAAATGTCAAAGTGACAGATGTCAAGGGTGACAGATGTCAAAGTGACAGATGTCAAGGTGACAGATGTCAAGGTGCCAGATGTCAAGGTGACAGATGTCAAGGATACAGATGTCAAGGTGACAGATGTCTAGGTGACAGATGTCAAGGTGACAGGTGTCCAGGTGACAGATGTCAAGGATACAGATGTCAAAGTGACAGATGTCAAGGTGACAGATGTCAAGGTGACAGAGGTCAAGGTGACAGAGGTCAAGGTGACAGGTGTCAAGGTGACAGATGTCAAAGTGACAGATGTCAAGGTGTCAGATGTCAAGGTGACAGATGTCAAGGTGACAGATGTCAAGGTGACAGATGTCAAGGTGACAGATATCAAGGTGACAGATGTGAAACTGACAGATGTCGAGGTGACAGATGTCAAGGTGTCAGATGTCAAGGTGACAGATGTCAAAGTGATAGATGTCAAGGTGACAGATGTCAAGGTGACAGATATCAAGGTGACAGATGTGAAACTGACAGATGTCAAGGTGACAGATGTCAAAGTGACAGATGTCAAGGTGACAGATGTCAAGGTGATAGATGTCAAGGTGACAGATGTCAAGGTGACAGATGTCAAGGTGACAGATGTCAAGGTGACAGATGTCAAGATGACAGATGTCAAGGTGTCAGATGTCAAGGTGACAGATGTCAAGGTGACAGATGTCAAGGTGACAGATGTCAAGGTGACAGATGTCAAGATGACAGATGTCAGATGTCAAGGTGACAGATGTCAAGGTGACAGATGTCAAGGTGACAGATGTCAAGGTGACAGATGTCAAAGTGATAGATGTCAAGGTGACAGATGTCAAGGTGACAGATATCAAGGTGACAGATGTGAAACTGACAGATGTCAATATGTCAGATGTCAAGGTGACAGATGTCATGGTGACAGATGTCAAGGTGACAGATGTCAAAGTGACAGATGTCAAGGTGACAGATGTCAAGGTGGCAGATGTTAAAGTGACCGATGTCAAGGTGACAGATGTCAAGGTGACAGATGTCAAAGTGAAAAATGTCAAGGTGACAGATGTCAAAGTGAAAAATGTCAAGGTGACAGATGTCAAAGTGACAGATGTCAAAGTGACAGATGTCAAAGTGACAGATGTCAAAGTGACAGATGTCAAAGTGACAGATGTCAAGGTGACAGATGTCAAAGTGACAGATGTCAAGGTGCCAGATGTCAAGGTGACAGATGTCAAGGATACAGATGTCAAGGTGACAGATGTCATGGTGACAGATGTCAAGGTGACAGATGTCAAAGTGACAGATGTCAAGGTGACAGATGTCAAGGTGACAGATGTCAAAGTGACAGATGTCAAAGTGAAAAATGTCAAGGTGACAGATGTCAAAGTGACAGATGTCAAAGTGACAGATGTCAAAGTGACAGATGTCAAAGTGACAGATGTCAAGGTGACAGATGTCAAAGTGACAGATGTCAAGGTGCCAGATGTCAAGGTGACAGATGTCAAGGATACAGATGTCAAGGTGACAGATGTCATGGTGACAGATGTCAAGGTGACAGATGTCAAGGTGACAGATGTCAAGGTGACAGATGTCAAGGTGGCAGATGTCAAAGTGACAGATGTCAAGGTGACAGATGTCAAGGTGACAGATGTCAAATTGACAGATGTCAAAGTGACAGATGTCAAAGTGAAAAATGTCAAGGTGACAGATGTCAAGGTGACAGATGTCAAGGTGACAGATGTCAAGGTGACAGATGTCAAGGTGACAGATGTCAAGGTGACAGATGTCAAGGTGACAGATGTCAAGGTGACAGATGTCAAGGTGACAGATGTCAAGGTGACAGATGTCAAGGTGACAGGTGTGAAACTGACAGATGTCAAGGTGACAGGTGTGAAACTGACAGATGTCAAGGTGACAGATGCCAAATTGACAGATGTCAAGGTGACAGATGTCAAGGTGACAGATGTCAAGGTAACAGATGTCAAGGGTGACAGATGTCAAAGTGACAGATGTCAAGGGTGACAGATGTCAAAGTGACAGATGTCAAGGTGACAGATGTCAAGGTGACAGATGTCAAGGTGACAGATGTCAAAGTGACAGATTCAAGGTGACAGATGTCAAGGTGACAGATGTGATAGATGTCAAGGTGACAGATGTCAAGGTGACAGATGTCAAGGTGACAGATATCAAGGTGACAGATGTGAAACTGACAGATGTCAAGGTGACAGATGTCAAAGTGACAGATGTCAAGGTGACAGATGTCAAGGTGATAGATGTCAAGGTGACAGATGTCAAGGTGACAGATGTCAAGGTGACAGATGTCAAGGTGACAGATATCAAGGTGACAGATGTGAAACTGACAGATGTCAAGGTGATAGATGTCAAGGTGACAGATGTCAAGGGTGACAGATGTCAAAGTGACAGATGTCAAGGGTGACAGATGTCAAAGTGACAGATGTCAAGGTGACAGATGTCAAGGTGACAGATGTCAAGGTGACAGATGTCAAGGTGACAGATGTCAAGGTGATAGATGTCAAGGTGACAGATGTCAAGGTGACAGATGTCAAGGTGACAGATATCAAGGTGACAGATGTGAAACTGACAGATGTCAAGGTGATAGATGTCAAGGTGACAGATGTCAAGGTGACAGATGTCAAGGTGACAGATGTCAAGGTGACAGATGTCAAGGTGACAGATATCAAGGTGACAGATGTGAAACTGACAGATGTCAAGGTGATAGATGTCAAGGTGACAGATGTCAAGGTGACAGATGTCAAGGTGATAGATGTCAAGGTGACAGATGTCAAGGTGACAGATGTCAAGGTGACAGATGTCAAGGTGACAGATGTCAAGGTGACAGATGTCAAGGTGACAGATGTCAAGGTGACAGATGTCAAAGTGACAGATTCAAGGTGACAGATGTCAAGGTGACAGATGTGATAGATGTCAAGGTGACAGATGTCAAGGTGACAGATATCAAGGTGACAGATGTGAAACTGACAGATGTCAAGGTGATAGATGTCAAGGTGACAGATGTCAAGGTGACAGATGTCAAGGTGACAGATGTCAAGGTGACAGATGTCAAGGTGACAGATGTCAAGGTGACAGATGTCAAGGTGACAGATGTCAAGGTGACAGATGTCAAGGTGACAGATGTCAAGGTGACAGATGTCAAGGTGACAGATGTCAAGGTGACAGATGTCAAAGTGATAGATGTCAAGGTGACAGATGTCAAGGTGACAGATATCAAGGTGACAGATGTGAAACTGACAGATGTCAAAGTCACAGATGTCAAGGTGACAGATGTCACAGTGACAGATGTCAAAGTGATAGATGTCAAGGTGACAGATGTCAAGGTGACAGATGTCAAGGTGACAGGTATTAAGGTGACAGATGTCAAGGTGACAGATGTCAAGGTGACAGATGTCAAAGTGACAGATGTCAAGGTGACAGATGTCAAGGTGACAGATGTCAAGGTGACATATCTCAAGCTGACAGGTATCAAGGTGACAGATGTCATGGTGACAGATGTCAAGGTGACAGATGTCAAGGTGACAGATGTCAAAGTGACAGATGTTAAGGTGACAGATGTCAAGGTGACATATCTCAAGGTGACAGATGTCAAAGTGACAGATGTCAA
This sequence comes from Scaeva pyrastri, assembly GCA_905146935.1. Taxonomy (NCBI): domain Eukaryota; kingdom Metazoa; phylum Arthropoda; class Insecta; order Diptera; family Syrphidae; genus Scaeva; species Scaeva pyrastri. Next base: position 46,376,818 of record LR989927.1, on the reverse strand, counting down.
GGTGCCAGATGTCAAGGATACAGGTGTCAAGGTGACAGATGTCAAGGTGACAGATATCAAGGTGACAGATGTGAAACTGACAGATGTCGAGGTGACAGATGTCAAGGTGTCAGATGTCAAGGTGACAGATGTCAAAGTGATAGATGTCAAGGTGACAGATGTCAAGGTGACAGATATCTAGGTGACAGATGTGAAACTGACAGATGTCAAGGTGACAGATGTCAAAGTGACAGATGTCAAGGTGACAGATGTCAAGGTGATAGATGTCAAGGTGACAGATGTCAAGGTGACAGATGTCAAGGTGACAGATGTCAAGGTGACAGATGTCAAGATGACAGATGTCAAGGTGACAGATGTCAAGGTGACAGATGTCAAGGTGACAGATGTCAAGATGACAGATGTCAGATGTCAAGGTGACAGATGTCAAGGTGACAGATGTCAAGGTGACAGATGTCAAGGTGACAGATGTCAAAGTGATAGATGTCAAGGTGACAGATGTCAAGGTGACAGATATCAAGGTGACAGATGTGAAACTGACAGATGTCAATATGTCAGATGTCAAGGTGACAGATGTCATGGTGACAGATGTCAAGGTGACAGATGTCAAAGTGACAGATGTCAAGGTGGCAGATGTCAAAGTGACCGATGTCAAGGTGACAGATGTCAAGGTGACAGATGTCAAAGTGAAAAATGTCAAGGTGACAGATGTCAAAGTGAAAAATGTCAAGGTGACAGATGTCAAAGTGACAGATGTCAAAGTGACAGATGTCAAAGTGACAGATGTCAAAGTGACAGATGTCAAAGTGACAGATGTCAAAGTGACAGATGTCAAGGTGACAGATGTCAAAGTGACAGATGTCAAGGTGCCAGATGTCAAGGTGACAGATGTCAAGGATACAGATGTCAAGGTGACAGATGTCATGGTGACAGATGTCAAGGTGACAGATGTCAAAGTGACAGATGTCAAGGTGACAGATGTCAAGGTGACAGATGTCAAATTGACAGATGTCAAAGTGACAGATGTCAAAGTGAAAAATGTCAAGGTGACAGATGTCAAAGTGACAGATGTCAAAGTGACAGATGTCAAAGTGACAGATGTCAAAGTGACAGATGTCAAGGTGACAGATGTCAAAGTGACAGATGTCAAGGTGCCAGATGTCAAGGTGACAGATGTCAAGGATACAGATGTCAAGGTGACAGATGTCATGGTGACAGATGTCAAGGTGACAGATGTCAAGGTGACAGATGTCAAGGTGACAGATGTCAAGGTGGCAGATGTCAAGGTGACAGATGTCAAGGTGACAGATGTCAAGATGACAGATGTCAGATGTCAAGGTGACAGATGTCAAGGTGACAGATGTCAAGGTGACAGATGTCAAGCTGACGGATGTAGAAGTGATAGATGTCAAGGTGACAGATGTCAAGGTGACAGATATCAAGGTGACAGATGTGAAACTGACAGATGTCAATATGTCAGATGTCAAGGTGACAGATGTCATGGTGACAGATGTCAAGGTGACAGATGTCAAAGTGACAGATGTCAAGGTGGCAGATGTCAAAGTGACCGATGTCAAGGTGACAGATGTCAAGGTGACAGATGTCAAAGTGAAAAATGTCAAGGTGACAGATGTCAAAGTGAAAAATGTCAAGGTGACAGATGTCAAAGTGACAGATGTCAAAGTGACAGATGTCAAAGTGACAGATGTCAAAGTGACAGATGTCAAAGTGACAGATGTCAAGGTGACAGATGTCAAAGTGACAGATGTCAAGGTGCCAGATGTCAAGGTGACAGATGTCAAGGATACAGATGTCAAGGTGACAGATGTCATGGTGACAGATGTCAAGGTGACAGATGTCAAAGTGACAGATGTCAAGGTGACAGATGTCAAGGTGCCAGATGTCAAATTGACAGATGTCAAAGTGACAGATGTCAAAGTGAAAAATGTCAAGGTGACAGATGTCAAAGTGACAGATGTCAAAGTGACAGATGTCAAGGTGACAGATGTCAAGGATACAGATGTCAAGGTGACAGATGTCATGGTGACAGATGTCAAGGTGACAGATGTCAAGGTGACAGATGTCAAGGTGACAGATGTCAAGGTGACAGATATCAAGGTGACAGATGTGAAACTGACAGATGTCAAGGTGATAGATGTCAAGGTGACAGATGTCAAGGTGACAGATGTCAAGGTGACAGATGTCAAGGTGACAGATGTCAAGGTGACAGATGTCAAGATGACAGATGTCAAGGTGTCAGATGTCAAAGTGACAGATGTCAAGGTGACAGATGTCAAGGTGACAGATGTCAAGGTGACAGATGTCAAAGTGATAGATGTCAAGGTGACAGATGTCAAGGTGACAGATGTCAAGGTGACAGATGTGAAACTGACAGATGTCAAAGTCACAGATGTCAAAGTCACAGATGTCAAGGTGACAGATGTCAAGGTGATAGATGTCAAGGTGACAGATGTCAAAGTGAAAGATGTCAAGGTGACAGATGTCAAAGTGACAGATGTCAAAGTGATAGATGTCAAGGTGACAGATGTCAAGGTGACAGATGTCAAGGTGACAGGTATCAAGGTGACAGATGTCAAGGTGACAGATGTCAAGGTGACAGATGTCGAGGTGACAGATGTCAAGGTGTCAGATGTCAAGGTGACAGATGTCAAAGTGATAGATGTCAAGGTGACAGAGGTCAAGGTGACAGGTGTCAAGGGTGACAAATGTCAAAGTGACAGATGTCAAGGGTGACAGATGTCAAAGTGACAGATGTCAAGGTGACAGATGTCAAGGTGCCAGATGTCAAGGTGACAGATGTCAAGGATACAGATGTCAAGGTGACAGATGTCTAGGTGACAGATGTCAAGGTGACAGGTGTCCAGGTGACAGATGTCAAGGATACAGATGTCAAAGTGACAGATGTCAAGGTGACAGATGTCAAGGTGACAGATGTCAAGGTGACAGATGTCAAGGTGACAGAGGTCAAGGTGACAGAGGTCAAGGTGACAGGTGTCAAGGTGACAGATGTCAAAGTGACAGATGTCAAGGTGTCAGATGTCAAGGTGACAGATGTCAAGGTGACAGATGTCAAGGTGACAGATGTCAAGGTGACAGATATCAAGGTGACAGATGTGAAACTGACAGATGTCGAGGTGACAGATGTCAAGGTGTCAGATGTCAAGGTGACAGATGTCAAAGTGATAGATGTCAAGGTGACAGATGTCAAGGTGACAGATATCAAGGTGACAGATGTGAAACTGACAGATGTTAAGGTGACAGATGTCAAAGTGACAGATGTCAAAGTGACAGATGTCAAGGTGACAGATGTCAAGGTGATAGATGTCAAGGTGACAGATGTCAAGGTGACAGATGTCAAGGTGACAGATGTCAAGGTGACAGATGTCAAGATGACAGATGTCAAGGTGTCAGATGTCAAGGTGACAGATGTCAAGGTGACAGATGTCAAGGTGACAGATGTCAAGGTGACAGATGTCAAGATGACAGATGTCAGATGTCAAGGTGACAGATGTCAAGGTGACAGATGTCAAGGTGACAGATGTCAAGGTGACAGATGTCAAAGTGATAGATGTCAAGGTGACAGATGTCAAGGTGACAGATATCAAGGTGACAGATGTGAAACTGACAGATGTCAATATGTCAGATGTCAAGGTGACAGATGTCATGGTGACAGATGTCAAGGTGACAGATGTCAAAGTAACAGATGTCAAGGTGACAGATGTCAAGGTGGCAGATGTTAAAGTGACCGATGTCAAGGTGACAGATGTCAAGGTGACAGATGTCAAAGTGAAAAATGTCAAGGTGACAGATGTCAAAGTGAAAAATGTCAAGGTGACAGATGTCAAAGTGACAGATGTCAAAGTGACAGATGTCAAAGTGACAGATGTCAAAGTGACAGATGTCAAGGTGACAGATGTCAAAGTGACAGATGTCAAGGTGCCAGATGTCAAGGTGACAGATGTCAAGGATACAGATGTCAAGGTGACAGATGTCATGGTGACAGATGTCAAGGTGACAGATGTCAAAGTGACAGATGTCAAGGTGACAGATGTCAAGGTGACAGATGTCAAATTGACAGATGTCAAAGTGACAGATGTCAAAGTGAAAAATGTCAAGGTGACAGATGTCAAAGTGACAGATGTCAAAGTGACAGATGTCAAAGTGACAGATGTCAAAGTGACAGATGTCAAGGTGACAGATGTCAAAGTGACAGATGTCAAGGTGCCAGATGTCAAGGTGACAGATGTCAAGGATACAGATGTCAAGGTGACAGATGTCATGGTGACAGATGTCAAGGTGACAGATGTCAAGGTGACAGATGTCAAGGTGGCAGATGTCAAAGTGACAGATGTCAAGGTGACAGATGACAAGGTGACAGATGTCAAATTGACAGATGTCAAAGTGACAGATGTCAAAGTGAAAAATGTCAAGGTGACAGATGTCAAGGTGACAGATGTCAAGGTGACAGATGTCAAGGTGACAGATGTCAAGGTGACAGATGTCAAGGTGACAGATGTCAAGGTGACAGATGTCAAGGTGACAGGTGTGAAACTGACAGATGTTAAGGTGACAGGTGTGAAACTGACAGATGTCAAGGTGACAGATGCCAAATTGACAGATATGTCAAGGTGACAGATGTCAAGGTAACAGATGTCAAGGGTGACAGATGTCAAAGTGACAGATGTCAAGGGTGACAGATGTCAAAGTGACAGATGTCAAGGTGACAGATGTCAAGGTGACAGATGTCAAGGTGACAGATGTCAAAGTGACAGATGTCAAGGTGACAGATGTCAAAGTGACAGATTCAAGGTGACAGATGTCAAGGTGACAGATGTGATAGATGTCAAGGTGACAGATGTCAAGGTGACAGATGTCAAGGTGACAGATATCAAGGTGACAGATGTGAAACTGACAGATGTCAAGGTGACAGATGTCAAAGTGACAGATGTCAAGGTGACAGATGTCAAGGTGATAGATGTCAAGGTGACAGATGTCAAGGTGACAGATGTCAAGGTGACAGATGTCAAGGTGACAGATATCAAGGTGACAGATGTGAAACTGACAGATGTCAAGGTGATAGATGTCAAGGTGACAGATGTCAAGGTGACAGATGTCAAGGTGACAGATGTCAAGGTGACAGATGTCAAGGTGATAGATGTCAAGGTGACAGATGTCAAGGTGACAGATGTCAAGGTGACAGATATCAAGGTGACAGATATCAAGGTGACAGATGTGAAACTGACAGATGTCAAGGTGATAGATGTCAAGGTGACAGATGTCAAGGTGACAGATGTCAAGGTGACAGATGTCAAGGTGATAGATGTCAAGGTGACAGATGTCAAGGTGACAGATGTCAAGGTGACAGATGTCAAGGTGACAGATGTCAAGGTGACAGATGTGAAACTGACAGATGTCAAAGTCACAGATGTCAAGGTGACAGATGTCACAGTGACAGATGTCAAAGTGATAGATGTCAAGGTGACAGATGTCAAGGTGACAGATGTCAAGGTGACAGGTATTAAGGTGACAGATGTCAAGGTGACAGATGTCAAGGTGACAGATGTCAAGGTGACAGATGTCAAGGTGACAGATGTCAAAGTGACAGATGTCAAGGTGACAGATGTCAAGGTGACAGATGTCAAGGTGACATATCTCAAGGTGACAGGTATCAAGGTGACAGATGTCATGGTGACAGATGTCAAGGTGACAGATGTCAAGGTGACAGATATCAAGGTGACAGATGTGAAACTGACAGATGTCAAAGTCACAGATGTCAAAGTCACAGATGTCAAGGTGACAGATGCCAAGGTGATAGATGTCAAGGTGACAGATGTCAAAGTGAAAGATGTCAAGGTGACAGATGTCAAAGTGACAGATGTCAAAGTGATAGATGTCAAGGTGACAGATGTCAAGGTGACAGATGTCAAGGTGACAGGTATCAAGGTGACAGATGTCAAGGTGACAGATGTCAAGGTGACAGATGTCAAAGTGACAGATGTCAAGGTGACAGATGTCAAGGTGACAGGTATTAAGGTGACAGATGTCAAGGTGACAGATGTCAAGGTGACAGATGTCAAGGTGACAGATGTCAAAGTGACAGATGTCAAGGTGACAGATGTCAAGGTGACAGATGTTAAGGTCACATATCTCAAGGTGACAGGTATCAAGGTGACAGATGTCATGGTGACAGATGTCAAAGTGACAGATGTCAAAGTGACAGATTCAAGGTGACAGATGTCAAGGTGACAGATGTGATAGATGTCAAGGTGACAGATGTCAAGGTGACAGATATCAAGGTGACAGATGTGAAACTGACAGATGTCAAGGTGACAGATGTCAAGGTGACAGATGTCAAGGTGACAGATGTCAAGGTGACAGATGTCAAGGTGACAGATGTCAAGGTGACAGATGTCAAGGTGACAGATGTCAAGGTGACAGATGTCAAGGTGACAGATGTCAAGGTGACAGATGTCAAAGTGATAGATGTCAAGGTGACAGATGTCAAGGTGACAGATATCAAGGTGACAGATGTGAAACTGACAGATGTCAAAGTCACAGATGTCAAGGTGACAGATGTCACAGTGACAGATGTCAAAGTGATAGATGTCAAGGTGACAGATGTCAAGGTGACAGATGTCAAGGTGACAGGTATTAAGGTGACAGATGTCAAGGTGACAGATGTCAAGGTGACAGATGTCAAGGTGACATATCTCAAGGTGACAGATGTCAAGGTGACAGATGTCAAGGTGACAGATGTCAAGGTGACAGATGTCAAAGTGACAGATGTTAAGGTGACAGATGTCAAGGTGACATATCTCAAGGTGACAGATGTCAAGGTGACAGATGTCAAGGTGACATATCTCAAGGTGACAGATGTCATGGTGGCAGATGTCAAAGTGACAGATGTCAAGGTGACAGATGTCAAATTGACAGATGTAAAAGTGAAAGATGTCAAAGTGACAGATGTCAAAGTGATAGATGTCAAGGTGACAGATGTCAAGGTGACACATGTCAAGGTGACAGATGTCAAGGTGACAGATATCAAGGTGACAGATGTGAAACTGACAGATGTCAAGGTGTCAGATGTCAAGGTGACAGATGTCATGGTGACAGATGTCAAGGTGACAGATGTCAAGGTGACACATGTCAAGGTGACAGATGTCAAAGTGACAGATGTCAAATTGACAGATGTCAAAGTGACAGATGTCAAAGTGAAAAATGTCAAGGTGACAGATGTCAAGGTGACAGATGTCAAGGTGACAGATGTCAAATTGACAGATGTCAAAGTGACAGATGTCAAGGTGACAGGTGTCAAAGTGACAGATGTCAAATTGACAGATGTCAAAGTGACAGATGTCAAAGTGAAAAATGTCAAGGTGACAGATGTCAAGGTGACAGATGTCAAGGTGACAGATGTCAAGGTGACAGATGTCAAGGTGACAGATGTCAAGGTGACACATGTCAAGGTGACAGATGTCAAAGTGACAGATGTCAAATTGACAGATGTCAAAGTGACAGATGTCAAAGTGAAAAATGTCAAGGTGACAGATGTCAAGGTGACAGGTATTAAGGTGACAGATGTGAAACTGACAGATGTCAAGGTGACAGATGCCAAATTGACAGATGTCAAAGTGACAGATGTCAAGGTGACAGGTGTCAAAGTGACAGATGTCAAATTGACAGATGTCAAAGTGACAGATGTCAAAGTGAAAAATGTCAAGGTGACAGATGTCAAGGTGACAGATGTCAAGGTGACAGATGTCAAGGTGACAGATGTCAAGGTGACCGATGTCAAGGTGACAGATGTCAAAGTGACAGATGTCAAATTGACAGATGTCAAAGTGACAGATGTCAAAGTGAAAGATGTCAATGTGACAGATGTCAAAGTGACAGATGTCAAATTGACAGATGTCAAAGTGACAGATGTCAAGGTGACAGGTGTCAAAGTGACAGATGTCAAGGTGACAGATGTCAAGGTGACAGATGTCAAGGTGACAGATGTCAAGGTGACAGATGTCAAGGTGACCCATGTCAAGGTGACAGATGTCAAAGTGACAGATGTCAAATTGACAGATGTCAAAGTGACAGATGTCAAAGTGAAAAATGTCAAGGTGACAGATGTCAAGGTGACAGATGTCAAGGTGACAGATGTCAAGGTGACAGATGTCAAGGTGACAGGTGTGAAACTGACAGATGTCAAGGTGACAGGTGTGAAACTGACAGATGTCAAGGTGACAGATGTCAAGGTGACAGATGTCAAGGTGACAGATGTCAAGGTGACAGATGTCAAAGTGACAGATGTCAAGGTGACAGATGTCAAGGTGACAGATGTCAAGGTGACAGATGTCAAGGTGACAGATGTCAAGGTGACAGATATCAAGGTGACAGATGTGAAACTGACAGATGTCGAGGTGACAGATGTCAAGGTGTCAGATGTCAAGGTGACAGATGTCAAAGTGATAGATGTCAAGGTGACAGATGTCAAGGTGACAGATATCAAGGTGACAGATGTGAAACTGACAGATGTCAAGGTGACAGATGTCAAAGTGACAGATGTCAAGGTGACAGATGTCAAGGTGATAGATGTCAAGGTGACAGATGTCAAGGTGACAGATGTCAAGGTGACAGATGTCAAGATGACAGATGTCAAGGTGTCAGATGTCAAGGTGACAGATGTCAAGGTGACAGATATCAAGGTGACAGATGTGAAACTGACAGATGTCGAGGTGACAGATGTCAAGGTGTCAGATGTCAAGGTGACAGATGTCAAAGTGATAGATGTCAAGGTGACAGATGTCAAGGTGACAGATGTCAAGGTGACAGATGTCAAGGTGACAGATGTCAAAGTGACAGATGTCAAGGTGACAGATGTCAAGGTGACAGATGTCAAGGTGACATATCTCAAGGTGACAGGTATCAAGGTGACAGATGTCATGGTGACAGATGTCAAAGTGACAGATGTCAAAGTGACAGATTCAAGGTGACAGATGTCAAGGTGACAGATGTGATAGATGTCAAGGTGACAGATGTCAAGGTGACAGATATCAAGGTGACAGATGTGAAACTGACAGATGTCAAGGTGATAGATGTCAAGGTGACAGATGTCAAGGTGACAGATGTCAAGGTGACAGATGTCAAGGTGACAGATGTCAAGGTGACAGATGTCAAGGTGACAGATGTCAAGGTGACAGATGTCAAGGTGACAGATGTCAAAGTGATAGATGTCAAGGTGACAGATGTCAAGGTGACAGATATCAAGGTGACAGATGTGAAACTGACAGATGTCAAAGTCACAGATGTCAAGGTGACAGATGTCACAGTGACAGATGTCAAAGTGATAGATGTCAAGGTGACAGATGTCAAGGTGACAGATGTCAAGGTGACAGGTATTAAGGTGACAGATGTCAAGGTGACAGATGTCAAGGTGACAGATGTCAAGGTGACATATCTCAAGGTGACAGATGTCAAGGTGACAGATGTCAAGGTGACAGATGTCAAGGTGACAGATGTCAAAGTGACAGATGTTAAGGTGACAGATGTCAAGGTGACATATCTCAAGGTGACAGATGTCAAGGTGACAGATGTCAAGGTGACATATCTCAAGGTGACAGATGTCATGGTGGCAGATGTCAAAGTGACAGATGTCAAGGTGACAGATGTCAAGGTGACAGATGTCAAATTGACAGATGTAAAAGTGAAAAATGTCAAGGTGACAGATGTCAAAGTGACAGATGTCAAAGTGATAGATGTCAAGGTGACAGATGTCAAGGTGACACATGTCAAGGTGACAGATGTCAAGGTGACAGATATCAAGGTGACAGATGTCAAGGTGACAGATGTCAAGGTGACAGATGTCAAGGTGACAGGTGTGAAACTGACAGATGTTAAGGTGACAGGTGTGAAACTGACAGATGTCAAGGTGACAGATGCCAAATTGACAGATATGTCAAGGTGACAGATGTCAAGGTAACAGATGTCAAGGGTGACAGATGTCAAAGTGACAGATGTCAAGGGTGACAGATGTCAAAGTGACAGATGTCAAGGTGACAGATGTCAAGGTGACAGATGTCAAGGTGACAGATGTCAAAGTGACAGATGTCAAGGTGACAGATGTCAAAGTGACAGATTCAAGGTGACAGATGTCAAGGTGACAGATGTGATAGATGTCAAGGTGACAGATGTCAAGGTGACAGATGTCAAGGTGACAGATATCAAGGTGACAGATGTGAAACTGACAGATGTCAAGGTGACAGATGTCAAAGTGACAGATGTCAAGGTGACAGATGTCAAGGTGATAGATGTCAAGGTGACAGATGTCAAGGTGACAGATGTCAAGGTGACAGATGTCAAGGTGACAGATATCAAGGTGACAGATGTGAAACTGACAGATGTCAAGGTGATAGATGTCAAGGTGACAGATGTCAAGGTGACAGATGTCAAGGTGACAGATGTCAAGGTGACAGATGTCAAGGTGATAGATGTCAAGGTGACAGATGTCAAGGTGACAGATGTCAAGGTGACAGATATCAAGGTGACAGATATCAAGGTGACAGATGTGAAACTGACAGATGTCAAGGTGATAGATGTCAAGGTGACAGATGTCAAGGTGACAGATGTCAAGGTGACAGATGTCAAGGTGATAGATGTCAAGGTGACAGATGTCAAGGTGACAGATGTCAAGGTGACAGATGTCAAGGTGACAGATGTCAAGGTGACAGATGTGAAACTGACAGATGTCAAAGTCACAGATGTCAAGGTGACAGATGTCACAGTGACAGATGTCAAAGTGATAGATGTCAAGGTGACAGATGTCAAGGTGACAGATGTCAAGGTGACAGGTATTAAGGTGACAGATGTCAAGGTGACAGATGTCAAGGTGACAGATGTCAAGGTGACAGATGTCAAGGTGACAGATGTCAAAGTGACAGATGTCAAGGTGACAGATGTCAAGGTGACAGATGTCAAGGTGACATATCTCAAGGTGACAGGTATCAAGGTGACAGATGTCATGGTGACAGATGTCAAGGTGACAGATGTCAAGGTGACAGATATCAAGGTGACAGATGTGAAACTGACAGATGTCAAAGTCACAGATGTCAAAGTCACAGATGTCAAGGTGACAGATGCCAAGGTGATAGATGTCAAGGTGACAGATGTCAAAGTGAAAGATGTCAAGGTGACAGATGTCAAAGTGACAGATGTCAAAGTGATAGATGTCAAGGTGACAGATGTCAAGGTGACAGATGTCAAGGTGACAGGTATCAAGGTGACAGATGTCAAGGTGACAGATGTCAAGGTGACAGATGTCAAAGTGACAGATGTCAAGGTGACAGATGTCAAGGTGACAGGTATTAAGGTGACAGATGTCAAGGTGACAGATGTCAAGGTGACAGATGTCAAGGTGACAGATGTCAAAGTGACAGATGTCAAGGTGACAGATGTCAAGGTGACAGATGTTAAGGTCACATATCTCAAGGTGACAGGTATCAAGGTGACAGATGTCATGGTGACAGATGTCAAAGTGACAGATGTCAAAGTGACAGATTCAAGGTGACAGATGTCAAGGTGACAGATGTGATAGATGTCAAGGTGACAGATGTCAAGGTGACAGATATCAAGGTGACAGATGTGAAACTGACAGATGTCAAGGTGACAGATGTCAAGGTGACAGATGTCAAGGTGACAGATGTCAAGGTGACAGATGTCAAGGTGACAGATGTCAAGGTGACAGATGTCAAGGTGACAGATGTCAAGGTGACAGATGTCAAGGTGACAGATGTCAAGGTGACAGATGTCAAAGTGATAGATGTCAAGGTGACAGATGTCAAGGTGACAGATATCAAGGTGACAGATGTGAAACTGACAGATGTCAAAGTCACAGATGTCAAGGTGACAGATGTCACAGTGACAGATGTCAAAGTGATAGATGTCAAGGTGACAGATGTCAAGGTGACAGATGTCAAGGTGACAGGTATTAAGGTGACAGATGTCAAGGTGACAGATGTCAAGGTGACAGATGTCAAGGTGACATATCTCAAGGTGACAGATGTCAAGGTGACAGATGTCAAGGTGACAGATGTCAAGGTGACAGATGTCAAAGTGACAGATGTTAAGGTGACAGATGTCAAGGTGACATATCTCAAGGTGACAGATGTCAAGGTGACAGATGTCAAGGTGACATATCTCAAGGTGACAGATGTCATGGTGGCAGATGTCAAAGTGACAGATGTCAAGGTGACAGATGTCAAATTGACAGATGTAAAAGTGAAAGATGTCAAAGTGACAGATGTCAAAGTGATAGATGTCAAGGTGACAGATGTCAAGGTGACACATGTCAAGGTGACAGATGTCAAGGTGACAGATATCAAGGTGACAGATGTGAAACTGACAGATGTCAAGGTGTCAGATGTCAAGGTGACAGATGTCATGGTGACAGATGTCAAGGTGACAGATGTCAAGGTGACACATGTCAAGGTGACAGATGTCAAAGTGACAGATGTCAAATTGACAGATGTCAAAGTGACAGATGTCAAAGTGAAAAATGTCAAGGTGACAGATGTCAAGGTGACAGATGTCAAGGTGACAGATGTCAAATTGACAGATGTCAAAGTGACAGATGTCAAGGTGACAGGTGTCAAAGTGACAGATGTCAAATTGACAGATGTCAAAGTGACAGATGTCAAAGTGAAAAATGTCAAGGTGACAGATGTCAAGGTGACAGATGTCAAGGTGACAGATGTCAAGGTGACAGATGTCAAGGTGACAGATGTCAAGGTGACACATGTCAAGGTGACAGATGTCAAAGTGACAGATGTCAAATTGACAGATGTCAAAGTGACAGATGTCAAAGTGAAAAATGTCAAGGTGACAGATGTCAAGGTGACAGGTATTAAGGTGACAGATGTGAAACTGACAGATGTCAAGGTGACAGATGCCAAATTGACAGATGTCAAAGTGACAGATGTCAAGGTGACAGGTGTCAAAGTGACAGATGTCAAATTGACAGATGTCAAAGTGACAGATGTCAAAGTGAAAAATGTCAAGGTGACAGATGTCAAGGTGACAGATGTCAAGGTGACAGATGTCAAGGTGACAGATGTCAAGGTGACCGATGTCAAGGTGACAGATGTCAAAGTGACAGATGTCAAATTGACAGATGTCAAAGTGACAGATGTCAAAGTGAAAGATGTCAATGTGACAGATGTCAAAGTGACAGATGTCAAATTGACAGATGTCAAAGTGACAGATGTCAAGGTGACAGGTGTCAAAGTGACAGATGTCAAGGTGACAGATGTCAAGGTGACAGATGTCAAGGTGACAGATGTCAAGGTGACAGATGTCAAGGTGACCCATGTCAAGGTGACAGATGTCAAAGTGACAGATGTCAAATTGACAGATGTCAAAGTGACAGATGTCAAAGTGAAAAATGTCAAGGTGACAGATGTCAAGGTGACAGATGTCAAGGTGACAGATGTCAAGGTGACAGATGTCAAGGTGACAGGTGTGAAACTGACAGATGTCAAGGTGACAGGTGTGAAACTGACAGATGTCAAGGTGACAGATGTCAAGGTGACAGATGTCAAGGTGACAGATGTCAAGGTGACAGATGTCAAAGTGACAGATGTCAAGGTGACAGATGTCAAGGTGACAGATGTCAAGGTGACAGATGTCAAGGTGACAGATGTCAAGGTGACAGATATCAAGGTGACAGATGTGAAACTGACAGATGTCGAGGTGACAGATGTCAAGGTGTCAGATGTCAAGGTGACAGATGTCAAAGTGATAGATGTCAAGGTGACAGATGTCAAGGTGACAGATATCAAGGTGACAGATGTGAAACTGACAGATGTCAAGGTGACAGATGTCAAAGTGACAGATGTCAAGGTGACAGATGTCAAGGTGATAGATGTCAAGGTGACAGATGTCAAGGTGATAGATGTCAAGGTGACAGATGTCAAGATGACAGATGTCAAGGTGTCAGATGTCAAGGTGACAGATGTCAAGGTGACAGATATCAAGGTGACAGATGTGAAACTGACAGATGTCGAGGTGACAGATGTCAAGGTGTCAGATGTCAAGGTGACAGATGTCAAAGTGATAGATGTCAAGGTGACAGATGTCAAGGTGACAGATGTCAAGGTGACAGATGTCAAGGTGACAGATGTCAAAGTGACAGATGTCAAGGTGACAGATGTCAAGGTGACAGATGTCAAGGTGACATATCTCAAGGTGACAGGTATCAAGGTGACAGATGTCATGGTGACAGATGTCAAAGTGACAGATGTCAAAGTGACAGATTCAAGGTGACAGATGTCAAGGTGACAGATGTGATAGATGTCAAGGTGACAGATGTCAAGGTGACAGATATCAAGGTGACAGATGTGAAACTGACAGATGTCAAGGTGATAGATGTCAAGGTGACAGATGTCAAGGTGACAGATGTCAAGGTGACAGATGTCAAGGTGACAGATGTCAAGGTGACAGATGTCAAGGTGACAGATGTCAAGGTGACAGATGTCAAGGTGACAGATGTCAAAGTGATAGATGTCAAGGTGACAGATGTCAAGGTGACAGATATCAAGGTGACAGATGTGAAACTGACAGATGTCAAAGTCACAGATGTCAAGGTGACAGATGTCACAGTGACAGATGTCAAAGTGATAGATGTCAAGGTGACAGATGTCAAGGTGACAGATGTCAAGGTGACAGGTATTAAGGTGACAGATGTCAAGGTGACAGATGTCAAGGTGACAGATGTCAAGGTGACATATCTCAAGGTGACAGATGTCAAGGTGACAGATGTCAAGGTGACAGATGTCAAGGTGACAGATGTCAAAGTGACAGATGTTAAGGTGACAGATGTCAAGGTGACATATCTCAAGGTGACAGATGTCAAGGTGACAGATGTCAAGGTGACATATCTCAAGGTGACAGATGTCATGGTGGCAGATGTCAAAGTGACAGATGTCAAGGTGACAGATGTCAAGGTGACAGATGTCAAATTGACAGATGTAAAAGTGAAAAATGTCAAGGTGACAGATGTCAAAGTGACAGATGTCAAAGTGATAGATGTCAAGGTGACAGATGTCAAGGTGACACATGTCAAGGTGACAGATGTCAAGGTGACAGATATCAAGGTGACAGATGTGAAACTGACAGATGTCAAGGTGTCAGATGTCAAGGTGACAGATGTCATGGTGACAGATGTCAAGGTGACAGATGTCAAGGTGACACATGTCAAGGTGACAGATGTCAAAGTGACAGATGTCAAATTGACAGATGTCAAAGTGACAGATGTCAAAGTGAAAAATGTCAAGGTGACAGATGTCAAGGTGACAGATGTCAAGGTGACAGATGTCAAATTGACAGATGTCAAGGTGACAGGTGTCAAAGTGACAGATGTCAAATTGACAGATGTCAAAGTGACAGATGTCAAAGTGAAAAATGTCAAGGTGACAGATGTCAAGGTGACAGATGTCAAGGTGACAGATGTCAAGGTGACAGATGTCAAGGTGACAGATGTCAAGGTGACAGATGTCAAGGTGACAGATGTCAAGGTGACACATGTCAAGGTGACAGATGTCAAAGTGACAGATGTCAAATTGACAGATGTCAAAGTGACAGATGTCAAAGTGAAAAATGTCAAGGTGACAGATGTCAAGGTGACAGGTATTAAGGTGACAGATGTGAAACTGACAGATGTCAAGGTGACAGATGCCAAATTGACAGATGTCAAAGTGACAGATGTCAAGGTGACAGGTGTCAAAGTGACAGATGTCAAATTGACAGATGTCAAAGTGACAGATGTCAAAGTGAAAAATGTCAAGGTGACAGATGTCAAGGTGACAGATGTCAAGGTGACAGATGTCAAGGTGACAGATGTCAAGGTGACAGATGTCAAGGTGACCGATGTCAAGGTGACAGATGTCAAAGTGACAGATGTCAAATTGACAGATGTCAAAGTGACAGATGTCAAAGTGAAAGATGTCAATGTGACAGATGTCAAAGTGACAGATGTCAAATTGACAGATGTCAAAGTGACAGATGTCAAGGTGACAGGTGTCAAAGTGACAGATGTCAAGGTGACAGATGTCAAGGTGACAGATGTCAAGGTGACAGATGTCAAGGTGACCCATGTCAAGGTGACAGATGTCAAAGTGACAGATGTCAAATTGACAGATGTCAAAGTGACAGATGTCAAAGTGAAAAATGTCAAGGTGACAGATGTCAAGGTGACAGATGTCAAGGTGACAGATGTCAAGGTGACAGATGTCAAGGTGACAGGTGTGAAACTGACAGATGTCAAGGTGACAGGTGTGAAACTGACAGATGTCAAGGTGACAGATGTCAAGGTGACAGATGTCAAGGTGACAGATGTCAAGGTGACAGATGTCAAAGTGACAGATGTCAAGGTGACAGATGTCAAGGTGACAGATGTCAAGGTGACAGATGTCAAGGTGACAGATGTCAAGGTGACAGATATCAAGGTGACAGATGTGAAACTGACAGATGTCGAGGTGACAGATGTCAAGGTGTCAGATGTCAAGGTGACAGATGTCAAAGTGATAGATGTCAAGGTGACAGATGTCAAGGTGACAGATATCAAGGTGACAGATGTGAAACTGACAGATGTCAAGGTGACAGATGTCAAAGTGACAGATGTCAAGGTGACAGATGTCAAGGTGATAGATGTCAAGGTGACAGATGTCAAGGTGACAGATGTCAAGGTGACAGATGTCAAGATGACAGATGTCAAGGTGTCAGATGTCAAGGTGACAGATGTCAAGGTGACAGATATCAAGGTGACAGATGTGAAACTGACAGATGTCGAGGTGACAGATGTCAAGGTGTCAGATGTCAAGGTGACAGATGTCAAAGTGATAGATGTCAAGGTGACAGATGTCAAGGTGACAGATATCAAGGTGACAGATGTGAAACTGACAGATGTCAAGGTGACAGATGTCAAAGTGACAGATATCAAGGTGACAGATGTGAAACTGACAGATGTCAAGGTGACAGATGTCAAAGTGACAGATGTCAAGGTGACAGATGTCAAGGTGATAGATGTCAAGGTGATAGATGTCAAGGTGACAGATGTCAAGGTGACACATGTCAAGGTGACAGATGTCAAGGTGACAGATGTCAAGGTGACAGATGTCAAGGTGACAGATGTCAAGGTGACAGATGTCAAGGTGACAGAGGTCAAGGTGACAGGTGTCAAGGTGACAGATGTCAAAGTGACAGATGTCAAGGTGACAGATGTCAAGGTGACAGATGTCAAGGTGACAGATGTCAAGGTGACAGATATCAAGGTGACAGATGTGAAACTGACAGATGTCGAGGTGACAGATGTCAAGGTGTCAGATGTCAAGGTGACAGATGTCAAAGTGATAGATGTCAAGGTGACAGATGTCAAGGTGACAGATATCAAGGTGACAGATGTGAAACTGACAGATGTCAAGGTGACAGATGTCAAAGTGACAGATGTCAAGGTGACAGATGTCAAGGTGACAGATATCAAGGTGACAGATGTGAAACTGACAGATGTCAATATGTCAGATGTCAAGGTGACAGATGTCATGGTGACAGATGTCAAGGTGACAGATGTCAAGGTGACAGATGTCAAAGTGATAGATGTAAAGGTGACAGATGTCAAGGTGACAGATATCAAGGTGACAGATGTGAAACTGACAGATGTCAATATGTCAGATGTCAAGGTGACAGATGTCAAGGTGACAGATGTCAAGATGACAGATGTCAAGGTGTCAGATGTCAAGGTGACAGATGTCAAGGTGACAGATGTCAAGGTGACAGATGTCAAGGTGACAGATGTCAAAGTGATAGATGTAAAGGTGACAGATGTCAAGGTGACAGATATCAAGGTGACAGATGTGAAACTGACAGATGTCAATATGTCAGATGTCAAGGTGACAGATGTCATGGTGACAGATGTCAAGGTGACAGATGTCAAAGTGACAGATGTCAAGGTGGCAGATGTCAAAGTGACCGATGTCAAGGTGACAGATGTCAAATTGACAGATGTCAAAGTGACAGATGTCAAAGTGAAAAATGTCAAGGTGACAGATGTCAAAGTGAAAAATGTCAAGGTGACAGATGTCAAAGTGACAGATGTCAAAGTGACAGATGTCAAGGTGCCAGATGTCAAGGTGACAGATGTCAAGGATACAGATGTCAAGGTGACAGATGTCATGGTGACAGATGTCAAGGTGACAGATGTCAAGGTGACAGATGTCAAGGTGACAGATGTCAAGGTGGCAGATGTCAAAGTGACAGATGTCAAGGTGACAGATGTCAAGGTGACAGATGTCAAATTGACAGATGTCAAAGTGACAGATGTCAAAGTGAAAAATGTCAAGGTGACAGATGTCAAGGTGACAGATGTCAAGGTGACAGGTGTGAAACTGACAGATGTCAAGGTGACAGATGCCAAATTGACAGATGTCAAGGTGACAGATGTCAAGGTGACAGATGTCAAGGTGACAGATGTCAAGGTGACAGATATCAAGGTGACAGATGTCAAGGTGACAGATGTCAAAGTGACAGATTCAAGGTGACAGATGTCAAGGTGACAGATGTGATAGATGTCAAGGTGACAGATGTCAAGGTGACAGATATCAAGGTGACAGATGTGAAACTGACAGATGTCAAGGTGATAAATGTCAAGGTGACAGATGTCAAGGTGACAGATGTCAAGGTGACAGATGTCAAGGTGACAGATGTCAAGATGACAGATGTCAAGGTGTCAGATGTCAAAGTGACAGATGTCAAGGTGACAGATGTCAAGGTGACAGATGTCAAGGTGACAGATGTCAAGGTGACAGATGTCAAAGTGATAGATGTCAAGGTGACAGATGTCAAGGTGACAGATGTCAAGGTGACAGATGTGAAACTGACGGATGTCAAAGTCACAGATGTCAAAGTCACAGATGTCAAGGTGACAGATGTCAAGGTGATAGATGTCAAGGTGACAGATGTCAAAGTGAAAGATGTCAAGGTGACAGATGTCAAAGTGACAGATGTCAAAGTGATAGATGTCAAGGTGACAGATGTCAAGGTGACAGATGTCAAGGTGACAGGTATCAAGGTGACAGATGTCAAGGTGACAGATGTCAAGGTGACAGATGTCAAAGTGACAGATGTCAAGGTGACAGATGTCAAGGTGACAGATGTCAAGGTGACAGATGTCATGGTGACAGATGTCAAGGTGACAGATGTCAAGGTGACAGATGTCAAAGTGACAGATGTTAAGGTGACAGATGTCAAGGTGACAGATGTCAAGGTGACAGATGTAAAGGTGACATATCTCAAGGTGACAGATGTCATGGTGGCAGATGTCAAAGTGACAGATGTCAAGGTGACAGATGTCAAGGTGACAGATGTCAAATTGACAGATGTAAAAGTGAAAAATGTCAAGGTGACAGATGTCAAAGTGACAGATGTCAAAGTGATAGATGTCAAGGTGACAGATGTCAAGGTGACACATGTCAAGGTGACAGATGTCAAGGTGACAGATATCAAGGTGACAGATGTCAAGCTGACAGATGTCAAAGTGAAAGATGTCAAGCTGACAGATGTCAAGGTGACAGATGTCAAGGTGACAGATGTCAAGGTGACAGATGTCAAAGTGACGGATGTCAAGGTGACAGGTGTCAAGGTGACAGATGTCAAGGTGACAGATGTCAAGGTGGCAGATGTCAAAGTGACAGATGTCAAAGTGAAAGATGTCAAGGTGACAGATGTCAAAGTGACAGATGTCAAAGTGAAAAATGTCAAGGTGACAGATGTCAAGGTGACAGATGTCAAGGTGACAGATGTCAAGGTGACAGATGTCAAGGTGACAGATGTCAAGGTGACAGAGGTCAAGGTGACAGATGTCAAGGTGACAGATGTCAAGGTGACAGATGTCTAGGTGACAGATGTCAAGGTTGACAGATGTCAAAGTGACAGATGTCAAGGGTGACAGATGTCAAAGTGAAAGATGTCAAGGTGACAGATGTCAAAGTGAAAGATGTCAA